>JACDJE010000278.1:726014-916222 GCA_016647715.1 Pavo muticus
AGTTCCCCTTTGCTCGCCATGAAAAGCACCAACCCTTGGCTATTCGGCTCCTGGATGTTGAGGAAGCATCCTAGAGGTGACACGTCCCTTATCCAAGGGGCAGGCAGGACAAAGGTGCCTGTCTGGGGACCGGGTGTGGGATCTACCTCCCAGTGGGGCCAGACGTTGGGGCCCCCACAGACAGAGCGGGCTGTGCTCTGGGACCCTCGCTGGGAGCAAGGGGCCTGTGCTACAGCTGATGCGAGGCAGACAGGGAAGGAGCCCTGGACTTCCCCACCCTCACCGCCTCCTGCTTGCCCTGCAAATGCTGGCAGGGAAGGCTATCCATCGGCTCTGGAGAGTACCAGGGCTGTGCACGTGGCACAGCTCACCCATCTGTGCCCGTACCTATCTTCAGGTGGAGCTTGCGACCCACATGCGTGTGACGAGTGCCATACTTCTTCTGGATTTTCCTGCAGCACTGCAGCGCCAGGTTGATGGCCGTAGGCAGCTGAAGCCGTGTTGCTCTCCACAGCACCAGCACAGCATCCCCTGGGGAAAGCAAGGGGAAGGTGAAGGCTCTCCCGAGGGCTGACTCTCCCCAAGTTGCGCCCAGCCGCAGGGACAGCAACAAGCAGCTGGCCGGTGTGCCGAGGAAGATGGCACTGTGGGAGGGCATCATCCTGAAGGACCTCTGGGGCAGCCTGGCCTCAGGGATCCCTCCCATCTGCTGGGCCAGCCACAGCGACATCCAGGGCAGCAGAGCAAGAGGGTGGGTGGCGGGGGACAACAGTGAGGCCGACATCCTCCACTGGACACTAGCCCTCAGCACTCAAAGACAGGGCTCCCTCGCCCTCCCCGCTTCTCCCAAGCTGCCCCACGCCTCAGTACTGCTGTAGAAGGCCTGCTCAAAGCTGGAAACAAAGCAGTTCCCCTTCGCTCTCCGCAAAAAGCGGGGTAGAATCCAGGAGGCTCCCACGGGAGATGCTGCGCGTCAGCAGGACGCTGACTCTGCCTCCTCCTAAGGACACACCTGCAAACTTCAGGATGTCTCCTCCAAAAGCCAGCACCTCTGCAGACAAAGAGAAGGAAAAGCAGAGTTACAGGGATGCCTTCTTCCAGGAGCCAAGGGAAGAGCCACTGTGCCAGGAGAGGAGCACTGTGGCGGTGCAGGACCAGGGCATGGCTCCAGAAAGCCCTGCTCCCAGCACCGCTGTGGCCACAGCCCTGGAAGCCGCACAGCCAGCAGGGAGGCAGCGCCGTGAGATACGGTGCACAGCGTGGTGGAAGCAGGAGGGAGCCTCTGGAGAGCATCTGCCCCAGCTCTGCGCACCCCTCCACTCAAGCAGAGCCACCCAGAGCCGCTTGCCCGGGGCCACATCCACAGGCCTTGTGAAGACCTCAGAGTGGGAAGACCCCCCAGCCTCCCTGGGCAACCTGTGCCGCAGCTCGGCCAGCCTCACCGCAGAGGCCTCTCCTTCTGCCCAAAGGAGCCTCCCGCCTTTCAGTTTGTGCCCACCGCCCTGATGCCCGACAGCCCAGCAGCACGGCTCTTACCTTCCAGAATGTCACCCATGTAGGCGTTGAGGGTATGCACCATCTCCTCAGCTCCTCTCTCTGGGCCGCTCTGCTGGAGGCACTTCCCTGCCAACGCAGTGAAACCTGCCAGAAGGACACCCGCAAATCAGGACATGTCTGCGTGCACCTGTAGCTCACCCCTTCCCCGGCCCCGGCTCAGCGCTCCTCACAGCCATGGCTGACGGCCCAGGAGAAGCCGGCCAGCTCTTTGGGCAGCACGGCAGGAGGCCACCCTGTCTCGGGGCAGGGCTCCGGAGGGCCTGGAGCGTCCCAAGGGCTCGTGTCCGTGGGGATCCCGCCATGCCCAGCCCACCTGAGACATCCGCCAGGAGCAGCACTCCCTCAAGCATCCTGGGGTAACCAGTGTCCGTGAACTCCTCACGGAGAAGGAGGCTGGGGAGGAACACCGCTTTCTTCCCCAGCTCTGAGTAGTGGCACTTCCTCTCCCAAACAGAAGCCATTGTCAGCGCCCTGTGGTACCCGGGGTACCTCAGAACAAAACGACCCTGCTCCGCTGCAAGGGAGTCGGACGAGATCCTCACCGCACCAGGCGGCAAAGTGAGCCCAGGGCCACTATGACGGTCGTTTAACCCTCTGCCGCAGTGACATCACAATCACCGGGCCGTGATGTCATCGCCGACCTCACAATGAGCTGCCCTCTGGCAACGCAGCGGGCTGCCACTGCTGTCCTCCATGGAGCAGCTGCCGCCATGACCCAGGCTTCTCCCTTGACCCGAGCCACGGCCTCCCAGGCCTCCCTTACTCGAGGACAGCACCCAAGGCAGGCGGGGCCTGTTGCCGAAAGAGCAACCGCTTCCCCCAGCAGGGAGCGGCCCAGGACTGTCGCCGGGACTCCGGGAGGCCTCAGGCACGTGGAGCCGGGCCCCGGTCCCCGACGGCAGCTGGCTGAGCAATGGAAGGGCAGGCAGGGCACGCGCGCAGGCTGCTCGTGCTGGCTGTGGCTGGGGTGGAGTTCCTTCTCTTTGCGGTGGCTCTTACGGTGCTGTGCTTCGCAGCTCTGATGAACGCATCATCCCGACTGGGGACTGGGCTCGTGCCCGGTGCCTGCAGCCTGTAAGCGCGCGGAGTCGGAGTCAACGCCGAGGTCTCTGTCTTAATTCTGCACAGAATCAGGTGCTTGGCGGTCCTTTGCAAAGCCAGCACGCCCCCAAACAGAAGCGTGGCTGCTCACACACAGCCGTGGACAGAACTGTTTCCCTTTGCAGTTTTTAATTGCTCGCTCCATGTCAAGATTGCAGTGAGAGCAATAGACACTGTAAACCTTGCTTGAGGATTGGAGGATTTCTCTGGTTGTGTAGCGCTGCAGACACTGTGCAATTACAGGCAGGAAAAGGAAAATTCTGGAGCTTGAGGCAACAGCTGATCGCCCTTATCCTTGTCCCCTTTCCCATGTAGCTCTTTTAACCTTAAGCATCAGATGAAGCAGACATTCTGCAGATTTACTCACCATCCCAGGCTGAACAACATCATTTATGTAATCGTTGCTCAGCTCAAAAGATGAGGAGAGCTCCCATTACGGAATGACTGCTGCTGGACCTGGAGCTTCGGCTCTGTGCCTAAGGAAACTTCCAAAATAAAGGTTTTAAAAAGGTTTCAATTTTATACTTCGTGAGCTCACGAAACCTATTGCTTACAGTTTGATTTTAACCGAATGGGGAGGAAGTCACTTCGTTTTCTAAATAATCATCTTCTGAAACATTTTCCAAGCTTGTTTTTCTTAGCTGTTGCCTGCAGCTGTTTGTGTTTCCGACCACAGCTCAGGTAGGCGTGAACACCAAGCAGTTGTTTACTAAGAGGTAACTTCCATTCCCAGGAGGCAGCATGCATTTTCTCCTCAGTACTGCCTGCTGTTTTTCCCTTGCTTTCTCACTACCTCTGGTGCCTTCAGAAAAGACCTGTGGTTTCATTCTGTTAGGCATGAAAAAAGTGTTTAAAAAAATCCTTTTTACTGCTTAACTAGGCAGTCAGAATACTGGAGAGGATTCTCCTAGACACCAGTTTGAATAAACAGATGTACTGAAGTGCCCTCTTGTGTTTCTTTTCCGTCTGCTAGGAGAGTCTAAAAACACTCTTAAGGAATTTCTCATGGAATACAGAGTGTTAACATTATTCTTAAGAAAGTGTTAACACGTACACAAATATCAACAATTGGAATTAGAGATATTCTGAAAATATTTTCAGGAACCAGGCTTGTGTGCTGCTATCACATTTTGCAGTGCAAAAAAAAAGGTGTTCAAATAGTTGTAGGGTTTGTTGATCACTTGTCCTTCATTATACCAACTCAGCACTCCTACTTTTGTATCTAATTTAGAGTATAAATCAAGAGAACATCAGCAGAAGAGAGCAACAAATCTAAATAGGTGTAGAAGAGTCCCACTTCTCACATTTTTACATTGGTCCATTTTCTGAAGTAGTAACTGTGAAAACAGCAATAACGCAAGATTTTGTATTCAAACAAACAAACAAACAAACAAAAACTTTAAGAAGTAGCTAGCATGAATATTCTGCATGAAAATATCACCCTTTTTTTGGTCAGCTGAATTGTATTACTCTTGTGAGAAAGAATTGACCCGCTGAAGAAAGGAAGACTTGAGGGTTCAGGTCCTGAAATGTTGCTACGGTTCGCTATGATTTCTCAGAGGTGAGAGGGGGCTACTGCTTTATATTTTTTGGATCTACCAGCATTCAGAACTTGACGTGTGCAGAATTGGGCAGCCTGTGTAGCACTACTCTTGTCTTTCCCAGGGTTCTTCTACCATTTATCACAGAAACATTTTAGGCAGCCTAATTTAGGCTCCTACTTACCTGAGCCTGTTCCCCACACGCACTGAGACAACAAGGATGCATTTTCTTGGCCTCCTCCAAGGAGTATTTTTTACTTTATCTCAAGACTCTGCAGCAGTCTATATGGGCAGTCTCCAAAATATGAGAACCCCTCCTCTCCCTCTGCCACAATGGGAAGTTTTCTGATAGATTCTCATGTCAACTCTCTTCCTATTTGTTTTGTTTTGTTTGTTTATTTTTGTTTCCTCCTCTAGTACCACATTTATAAGCAAAGTTCTGCTCCCACTTTTTTGTAAGCTCCCATTTGCCACCTGGATTACCTCTCCAGAGGGGTGTGCTGTCTTCCAGAGGCATGTGTTAGGGACATTAGGAAGGCTTGACCGCAGCTTATTAAACTGGAAGACTACTATCCTTCCATTGTCATTCAAGATGGGACCTAGGATGCTGCAATGAGGGAACAGAGGAATGTTAAAAGGGACTTTACATCCCTTGGAAAGATGTTGAAGGGATCAGGGGTGCAGGCAGTGTTCTCTGTCCTCCCAGTGGGAAGCTGGGACCTGGAAAGGAGAATGTGTCAGGTAAATGACCAGGTGAGGGGTGGTGTCTGGATCAAGACTTTGGGTATTTCGATCTTAGGCAGGCCTTTGAGATACTGGGTGTGTGGGCTTATGATGGACTCTGACTGAGCAAGTGGGGCACAAGTGTTCAGGGGATCAAGCTGTCTGAATTGATTACCAGGGCTTTAAACTAGGTTTGATGAAGGAAGGGAGGGGAGTAGGATGTGACAGAGAAGGGCTGGGAAATGTTGTCACTGTTGTCACAGTTGGAGATAGCAGGGAAGAACCTCTGAGTTCTCCCATAGGATTGTGCGAGGGCTCCTCAGGGAAGGTAATATTGCCAATACCCTGTCCAAAATCTTCTTGCATCCTGCACCTGCTGCTTCCCTGAAGTGTCTGTATACCAATGTGCGCAGCATGGGAAATAAACTGGAAGAGCTGGAGATCTGTGTGTGGTTACAGGGCCATGATCTCATTGCAGTCACGGAGACATGGTGGGACAGCTCGCATAATTGGAATGTTATCATGGAAGGCCATGTCTGGGGACATAGGCTGAGGAAGCAAGGTGGAGGAGTTGCTCTTTATGTGAGAGAGCAACTAGAGTGTATCTAGCTCCACCTGGGGAAGGGTGAAGAACGTATGGAGAGCTTGTGGGTGAGAATTAAGGGGCGGGCTGGTATGGGTGACACTGTTGTGGGGGGGTGTACTACAGATCACCAGATCAGGTAGATGAAGTCGATGAGGCCTTCTACAAGCGGCTGGAAGTAACCTCGCAATCCTGGGCACTGGTTCTCGTGGGGGACTTTAATCATCCAGACATCTGTTGGGGAAACAACATGGCCAGGCATGTGTGGTCCAGGCGGTTCCTACAATGTGTTGAAAATAATTTTCTGACACAGGTGGTGGAGGAGCCAACAAGGCAGGCGGTGCTTCTGGACCTTGTTCTTACCAACAGGGATGGACTTGTTAGGGATGTGAAGACTGGGGGCAGCTTGGGATGCAGTGATCATGAGATGGTTGAGTTCAAGATCTTGAGTGGAAGAAGTAAGGCAAAAAGCAGTATTGTTACCCTGGACTTTTGGAGAGACAACGTAGACCTTTTCTGGGGTTTACTTGGAGGTATCTCATACAGTGCCAGAAAGTAAGAGAGCCTGTGAGAGCTGGGCAACATTTAAATAGCACTTCTTCCAACCTCAGGATCGATGCATTGCTAAGAGTAGGAAATTAGGGAAGGGAGGTAGGAGACCTGTGTGGATGAGCAAGGAGATCATGGATAAGATTACAGGGAAGAAGAAGGTCTATGAAATGTGGAAAAGGGCCTGAGCTCTTGGGAGGAGTTTAGGAATGTTGTCAGGGCCTGCAGGAATGCAACAAGGAAGGCTTATGCCCAGTTGAAGTTGAAGCTGTCAAAGGAGATGAAGGATAATAAGAAGGGTTTTTATAAGTATGTCAACAGTAAAAGGAAGACTAGGGATAATGTGGGTCCCCTGCTGAACAAGGAGGGTGTCCTGGTAACAGGGGATGCTGAGAAGGCAGAGATGCTGAATGCCTTCTTTGATTTGGTCTTCACTTCAAAGACTGCCCCTCGGGACTCCTGGAACCTGGAGGAAAGAGACAGAGTCTGGGAAATGGAGAGCTTCCCTCGGGGTGAGGAGGGGATGGTCCAGGAGCGTCTGGGTGGGATCAATCAGAGTGCATAAATCCATGAGCCTGGATTGGATGCATCCATGTATGCTGAGGGAGCTGGCAGAGGTGATTGCTGAACTGCTCTCTATCATCTTTGACAGGTCTTGGAGAACAGGAGAGGTGCCTGAAGACTGGAGGACAGCCAATGTCACAGCAGTCTTCAAAACGGGCAAGAAGGAGGATCTGGGAAACTACAGGCCAGAAAGTCTCACCTCTGTCCCTGGAAAGGTGATGGAACAGCTTGTGCTGGGTGCCATCTCTAGGCAGTTGGACAAGAAGGTTATCAGGTGTAGTCAGCATGCTTTCACCAAGGGGAAATAGTGATCAGCCAACCTTGTAGCCTTCTATGATGGCATCACTGGCTGGGTAGCTGAGGGGAGAGCAGTGGATGTCATCTTCCTTGACTTCAGCAAGACTTTCGATACTGTCTCCCATGAGACATCCTGATAATGAAGCTGAGAAAGAGTGGGATAGATGAGTGGATGGTGAGGTGAGTTGAGGGCTGGCTGACTGGCTGAGCTCAGAGGGTGGTGATCAGTAGTGCAGAGTCTGGTTGGAGATCTGTGACTAGGGGTGTGCCAGTTTTGTTCTGTATCTTCATCAACAACCTTGATGAGGGGATAGCATCCACCCTCAGTAAGTATGCCGATGATACAAAGCTGGGAGGAGTGGCTGACATACCAGAATGCTGTGCTGCCATTCAGCAGGACTTAGACAGCCTGGAGAGCTGGGTAGTAAGAATCCAGATGAGGTTTAACAAAAGCGAGCCTTGCACCTGGGAAAGCATGTATCAGTACAGATTGGAGGATGACCTGCTGGAGAGGGGCTCTGCAGAGAGGGACCTGGGTGTCCTGGTGGACAGCAGACTGGTGATGAGCCAGTAGTGTGCCCTTGTGGCCAAGAAGGCCAATGGGATCCTGGCGTACATGAAAATGAGCATGGCCAGCAGGTCGAAGGAGGTGATCCTTCCCCTCTACTCTGCCCTGGTCAGGCCTCTCCTGGAGTACTGTATCCAGTTCTGGGCTCCCTGGTACAAAAAAGACAGGGATCTCTTGGAAAGAGTCCAGTGGAGGGCCACAAAGATGATAAAGGGCCTGGAGCGTCTCCCCTGTGAGGAAAGGCTGAGCGACCTAAGTCTGTTCAGCCTTGAGAAAATAGACTGAGAGGGGATCTTATTAATGTTTGTAAATATCTTAAGTGTGGGAGTTGAAGGAATGAGGCCAGACTATTTTCAGTGGTGTGCGGTGATAGGACAAGGGGAAACAGTTACAAACTGAAGCATAGGAAGTTCTGCACAAATATGCTTCTTTACAATAAGGGTGACTGGAACAGGCTGCCCAGAGAGGTTGTGGAGTCTCCTTCTATGGAGACGTTCAAGACCCTCCTGGATGCCTACCTGTGCAACCTGGTCTAGGGAGCCTGCTTTACAGGGGGGCTGGACTCGATGATCTCTAGAGGTTGTTTCCAACCCCTACAATTCTGTGATTCTGTGATTCTTTGACTCAGACACTGACACGTGTCTTGGAATGCACCAAATGGTGTGTTTACAAGAGATGGTAGACATGGCTAAAAGATATCTGCTATGAGTAAGACTCTTCCAATCACTTTGTACTCCAACTTTGTTGGAGTTGAAAGCATGGAAGAGATTGGAGAAAATTGGGCCTCCTACCTGCATATTTCCTTATCCAATTGGCAGATCCAGCTATATGGCTGGATCTGATATCCATTAATCCTTATTATATGCCCTTCTTAGCCATCATCTCCTCAAAATCTTTACACAGTTCAGGGTGCAGTCAGTCCTATCGTGAGAAATTTGCGATAGACACTTCAGCAAAATTCCTCAGGTTCGTCACTTGTCCCTGTGAAGAAGGCCCTGCATATTGGGAAAACAGCATGAGTCTACACATCCAGGGTTGAGAAGACTTGCATTTTAGGATGTGCTGTACATTAGGGGGAATGCAAGATCATTAAATAAAAGAGGTAAGACCCCATCAGATTTCATTTCTCCCAACTCTTGATTACACACTATTTGCACCTTACTTCTTCGCTGAACCTGAATCTTAAGATTTTATAGCATTGCCAGGCCACTTTGATTTACTACTGTCCATACACATTCCTTCTGACTGAAGGAGTCTTGAATTTCTGACTTATTAAAAGTTGATTTTTCTTTCAGTACTGGGTTTTGTCTCCTCTTCGTTTTATGTATGATCTTGTTCCTTTCAGAAGAACTCTTTTAATTACAAATACCGCAACAATCACACCCCTGGAAACCCTTTTTTCTCCAGAGATGAAAATGATGTTGATGGTTGTGATGATGGTAATAATAATTAAAATCTACTTTATTATAATGGAGAGAGGGGAGTAGACTAGAATAGTAATTAATGTCTGTAAAATAATCATTCTTTACAACGAAATACATGACAAACTGGTAGAAGACTTGAAAATCCCAATCATTAGAATTCAGATGACTGGAAGTAAGTGGTCTAAATACCCTCAGATGCACATAGCTGTTTTTACTCATGTTTTACTGATGCTTTTACTCATGCAGCCGTTCTTCCTGTAACAGCTTTATCTTTAACTTCCAGGATAATCCAGAAAACTGTGCATGTTACTAGGGAGTAACGTGAACCATTCCTGCTTTGCTACATAACATGAAAGCAAAAATGTACAAAGTCACTTCCAGTGAAGATAAGTCATCTTATCTTCAGCCATGGTGATGATGAGGCCCTGGTATGATACAGCTTATTGCACCCAGTAAGCCTAGAGGGAGAACACTGAAGAGCATCTCAGCCACACTGAAGTCAAAGGTGAAGCTCTCTGTAAGGCTTATAAGGAACAGAGATCATGTTTATTTAGCCAGTGTAAATTTTCTTCACCAGTTAAACCATGGCAAGATTATCAGAGGTAGATGACAGATGCTGATAACGGATTGAGATAGTGCTTAAATTTGGACATATGAGACATCACCGTATCACTTTAGACAGAACTGTGAGAAAGAACAGAACTTCATTTTTTTCTGTACTATAAAAGAGAACTGCCAAATCTAGAAAGGACATCACTGTCTGAACTGGAGGTCTGTCAGACAGCTAGCACAGAGTCATCAACAAAATATGGCCACATTCACTTACATCACCAGTAGGCACCATTCTGTATCTCTGTGAATCTTCACTCAGCAGAATGAGCTTGTAATCTGTGATGTTGTGCTCCCCTCTACCCCCAACCTCCTCCTTTGGCCTGGCTGTTACGCCCAAGGCTTTGCTCAGGACTAGTAACACTGTCCAGCTAAATACTGTGATTAAACCAATCATGTAATCCAACAAACAGTGAGCAGCTCAAGAGTTCCTTGAGCTCAAATTCTCATAAAAAGACTGCCTGTGACCTCCCAGATTCCTTCTAAATATTCTAAAGCTTAGCTGACCATAGACTTATTATTGAAAATAATTAATTGGAGAATTCCCCTCTTAGAAGAAGAAAAACACTGAGGGAACACTCCAGGGAACATGATGAATATGCGTGGAGTCTGTGCCATCATAGTTCCTGAAGAAACATAAGACCTGCAATACTTAGAATGTTAGTAGCACCAGGTGAGCTTGGTATGCTGACTTTTAGAGATGCAGCAGGGAGAGTAGATTGAGTTGTAAAACTCTGTGGTTAGGCTCTGTGATATGATTGCAGGGACAGGAACTGGGCGGTACTATGGAACTGATAAACTGCATTGTAGTCATCCTGAGTCAGCAACTTTTCAATTTTCTGTTGCACCAACTAGCACAAAGAAGGTGTGATTAGAATCACTCAAGATCCACCTGAAAATAAGAAAATAGTATAAAAATGGCTTAAGAGAGAAGGAATTTTGGGAAAAATGCTATTGCAGACGAGCTGGGAGGACACTGCTTGATTCTGAGACCAGTCAGCAAGCTAAGCCACTCTTCCCCCACCCCCAAAGAGATGCCTACTGGCTAAGATTGACGTGTTTGGTTATAGAGAGTGATCCCTGTGGGAAGCTTAGAAATCTCTATTGAGTTATTCCATGACTCATAGATTAGCTTGGGTTGGAAGGGACATCTAGGATCATCCAGTTCCAAATCCCCTGCCACAGGCAGGACTGCCAGCTGCTAGATCAAGTTCTAGATCAGATTGCCCAGGGCCCCATCCAACCTGCTCTTAAACACCTCCAGGGACAGGGCATCCACAGCCCCTCTTGGGCAGCCTGTTCCAGCACCTCACCACTCGCTCAGTAACAAACTTCCCCCTGCATCAGCTGTATTATTCACATTATTGGCACATGCACACACTCTGCAGGTAGTATATGTATACCAGTAATTCAAAATAATGTATAATCTGTTGCTCCAATAAAGAGCAACAGATTCTATAAGCCACTTGTAAGAGTTCTCATTGGGTGTGGCCAAACCCCTTAAGGACAGTAGTACGAGTCCATCTGAATACGGCTAGATGAAGGTGCTCTGCACTATGGGTGAACCCATGAATGTCATAGTTTTCATTGGGTGCAGTCAAATTCTGTAAGGTTGGATGTGTAAGTCAGTCCATTTGAACATGGCCAGGTCTGTAGCACCAAAGTGGGTATAAACCTTTTAATGCAGCACATTCTCAGCATCATGGACAAATAGCTCACAAAATCACCAATCCCTCCAGAACTTGTGTGTGTGTTAGTCTGCAGAACATAATCAAAGTTACAAAATCAGACCTCTCCTCAAACAAGAATGGTGTCACAGATCAGTGTGTCTAAAGAGGTTTGCCTCCTCTAATGGGAGCGTTAATCCCAACCCTTTGGTATGATCCCCTTGTCTAACTTCTTCTTGTCGGTTGGTCTAGCACTGGAGCAGGTAGCTCTGAGCTTGCTGGGACTCTGTTGCTGAGTTGGGAGCAAAAGAATGTGCTCCTTGTCCTCGAGGTGCAGCCTTGCCAGTGCTGAGCACAGAGGCATGGTCACTTCTTTGCTCCTGCTGGCAACACTATTTCTGATACAAACCAGGATGCCATTGGCCTTCTTGGGCATATAGCACACTGCTGGCTCATGTTCAGCCAAGCATCGATCAACACCCCTAGGTCCATTTCTTCTATGCAGTCTTCCAGCCACTCTGCCCCAGGCCTGTAGCGTTCCCCGGGGGTTGTTGTGGTCAAAGTGCAGGACCCGGCACTTGGCCTTGTTCTTGGCACTTGGCCTTCATCTCATTGGCCTCAGCCCAGTGATCCAGCCTTGTCCAGATCCCTCTGTAGGGCCTTCCTACCATGAAGCACAACAACACTTACTGCAAACTTGGTGTCATCTGCAAACTTACTGAGGATGCACTCAATGCCCTCATCCAGGTCATCAATAAAGATACTGAACAGGGCAGGCCCTAGTACCAACCCCTGGCAACTGGTTACCACCTGGTTGTGACTCCATTCACCACCCTCTGGCCCAGCCATCCAGCCAGCTCTTTGCCCAGCAAAGAGGATATCTGTCCAAGCCACGGGCTGCCAATACATCTTCTCAATCCAAAAATTATCCATCTTGCTAAAGAGGCCCCAGCAGAGACCTTGTTGTGGCCTGAGAAAACCACTAATTTATTGATAATCAGTGACTGAAAAGCACTGCAACAATTCACAGAGAATACTTTTCCTAAGCAATACCCTCTTACTCTCACAAAAAAAAATCATACACCAAATGAAACACACATATTTAGATATAATTATCTCTGCAATTGTGTAGGTATAGTTGGGAACTGGCAAATATTTTGTTGCTTCTGGCCCTCAGGTCCCACTCATGCATGTGGGAGCTTAGCTCTCAGAACTGTTCTGAAAAATAAACCCCATGTTTCTATGCAGAATCTGGGATGTTACAGGCTATGTTTATTAGGATTTTCTTATTTAACCACATAGTAGATGAACCTGACCCACTTAGTGACAATGAATACACTTGGGCAGGTGGGACTGCTTGGAAAGGAGAGTTTGTGTGCCCTCTGAACACATTGCTTTAATTATATGAACCAATGTAGAATAATTCAGTTCTCTGTGGAGAAAGTCCTCTGCTGCAACCCAATTAAGAAGCAGGCACAGGCTATAGCAAAACTTTGCTATCTGATGAGCAAAAGGGTAATCAATACAGTGCTAAAAATCACTGCCAGAATAGCCTTTGAAAACCTTTCTATAAAAGCAAATTGCAAAGTATAATCAACTGCCATTCTATTATGCAATATATAAATACATGTTTTTAATAAGATATTGGGCATCCATCCATCTGGAGGAGACTGCTCTGGAGGTCAGTAATGATCACGAGTGCTCAGATTCCCAATAAGCACTTCAGCATGGCTATCAGAAAATTGCTTGTTAAAATGCAGCACAGTGACAGACAGAATCCCACAAATCTGGCCATGCTGCTTATAGTCAGTGCCAACAAGAAGACACTGAGGTTGAAATAAATCACGCAAGTGAAAAGAAATAAGAAAGAAGATATTACTATATTCTTCTAGCAGTATTCAGATAGCCATGAAATCTCGAGTACGTCATTGTGCATCACATTTACTTAATGAAGCTTCACTGCCAAGAGATTACCCCTCTCCCATTGCATGTTGCTCATTCTGAACCACGTAATATCATCCTTTAAAAAAAACATATTGGGGGGTGCTAGTAATGGCCAGCTGCTGGAGGCAGTGTAGTCAGAAACATCTCCCACCAGCTCTATGGCTGAAAAATCACAACAGGAACTACACTGTTATTCTCTATAACAAATACGACTTAGCAGCCTTGACCTAAAACAGATCCCTTTTTCACTTATTCATATCATAGTGCTGACAGCACAGTCCTTAAATGACACAGACGCTCCAGAGAAATGAGCGTGCGTGTGTCAGAAAGGAAGAGATGACTACGACAGCCTGAAGTTCTCTCTCCTAAAATTTCCTTGAGACATGAACTCAACCAGTGCATGGTCACTGCAGGTGAGGCTGCCTCTGATGTTAACGTCTTTTATGATCTCTTCCGTGTTGGTGAGCGCCATGTCCAGCAACACTTCACCTCTGAACCAGAAAGTTGTCAATGGACTCCAGGAATCTCCTGGACTTCTTTGCAGCCTGCTGTCTTTTTTCCCAGTGGATATCTGTGTGGTTGAAATGCCCCATCAGAATGAGCCTATGAGTGTGATGCCTCTTGCAGCCGAATCAAGAAGGCCTTGTCAACAGGCTCCCCTTGATCAGGTGGCCTGTAGTAGACCCTGGCTACCAAATGCCCTTTATTGGTCCAGTCCCTGATTTTAACCCACAAGCTATCAGCTTGTTCGTGTTTCTCAGGGGCAACAGTGCACAGTCTATCCACTTAACATAGAAGGCTGCTCCCCCACCTCTCCTACCTCACCGTCTCTTCTAAAAAGCTCACAGCCCTCAATCACGGTATTCCAGTTATGTCATCCCACAATGTTTCTGTGATAGCAATAAGATCAGTCTTCGAATTGCACCATGGTTTCCAATTCCTGCTGCTCGTTTCCCATGCTGCATGTATGCATGCTGAGGCACTTAAGCCGGAATTTTGGTCAAGTTGCCTTCTTGGAGGAGCCCTCCCAAAAACCTCTGGGAAAAATCCGAGGTTTTCTCCTGCTGCTTCCTAAAGTGATAGTGTTCCCCAACTCTTCTCTGTTTCTCATCAGTACATACCGTTCCCCCATAAAATCTAGTTTAAAGCCCTGGTGATGAGCCACATCAGCCTGCTGCCCACTACATTCATCATATGCAGCAGGCTGGGGGCCCCTTCTAGCACTGTCTAACTTAGCTATGCTATCCCATGCTTTGTTGTGGGCAGGCTTGCTACCACCCCTTCAAACCTAATTTAAAGCCCTGTCAATGAAACCAGACAGCTCCTTGGCTGGAATTCTTTTCCCTGTATGACGCAGGTGGACCCCATCAGCAGCCATCAGGCGAGGTGCCGAGCAAACCACCCCATGGCTGAAAAAGCCAGAATTCCTGTGGTGCCGCTGGCCTCTCAGCAACATACTTAGCAGATGGGTTTGCCTGGTCCTCCCACTATGCCTCGCTGCCGCTGAAGAGATAGAGGAAAACACCACCTGTACCCCCGCTAAGTTATAACATAAATTAAATTATAAATAGATACATAAATATATTTATCAATTAAATTACAGTTATAGTGAAGTTCTCTTTTTAAGGATTGGTAGACAGCTGTGCTATGATTCACACAATAGTTTTTCATTTGAGATAGGCATCGTGGGTCACCTAGAGAAGCTGTGGTTGCCTCATTCTTGGAAATGTTCAAGGCCATGTTGAATGGAGCTAAGAGCAACTTAGTGTAGAGGAAGGTGATACTGCCCATAGCAGGGGAGTTGATGGGGGGTCTTTAAGGTCCCTTGCAACCCAAGCCATTCCATGATTCTGTGATTCCATCATTTAAATCAGCTGGCCATATTCAGTCTTCTTATGTTATTCCTTACACAAGGAAGCTGTGTGGAAGCAGGTCACAGTGGGCTACCAACCCCAGAAATAGCCATTTCTGAAGAATATGCCCACTCATGCTGTGGGATGTACATTTTTAGCAGCACTAGTGGGAAATTCATCTGCCTGCCCTGCTTGACCATCCATGTAGAATGGTCAGTCACAGCCCCTGAGGAAGAAAATACTCATTTTTCATCTCCTCTGAAACCTTTAACTGTATGAAAATTTTCTGTCTACACAAGGCAGTTTCTCTCCATCTCCTTCTGCAAGGTCTAAGGATAGCTCTGTATTTTATGTTATTTTTTCTACTTTCCCCATTAGTTACACTGCATGGAGGAGCAGAATCTGCTGCTGTAGTCGCCAACTTTGAGCGTGTGAAACCCAGTAACTCAATCCAACCTAAGACAGTATGATTGCTACTGAGTGGGAAAAATGAGGGTCAGAATTTAATGAACAGGTGGGAAAAGAAAAAAATAAAGAAAAACATTCTCTTAAACTATGTCAGCCACCCACTTCTTCCTTACAACAGTCATGGGAAACAGGGGCAGGAGAAGTAAAAGGGTTAAGAACAAAGACTAAGCCTGTAAAACCAAGCAGGCCAGCTAAAACAAACAAACCCTTTCATACTAAGTTGAATTTGCCCAGTGCAATATTTATAGTTGGGCAGTAAATACACAAAAAGCCTTATTATTTTGCCAACGAGCTAAAAATATCCTTGAGGCGAAGTCAAAGCCCCTTCTTTCTAATTTGAGACTCCAGTGCAGAGTGGAGTTCTCTCTTCTGCAGATGTAGTTTGTTTTTCTGAACCTTAAAAATAACCTTTCAGAAAGCTGCTGTTGAGTAAGTGCTGAGCCAAAGACCTTGCACCATCTTAGTCTACCACTCGGGGCAAGCGTTTCAGGAAGTGCTGATAAACTGTGCGTTCATAATGATGTGACTCCAAGAATATTCTTCAGCCCAAGTCTTTTTTCAAATTTCATTATCCACCCTTCTTGCCTTTACTGTGACAGTTTTGCTCAGCTTAAAGCAGTGAACCAACCTGTCACTTATACCATGGAAAAACATAACTGAGGATGACTGTCGTACCAGAAAGCTGGGAAGTGTCAGCAGAATACTGCATTGTGTTTTCAATACTCCTCCTACCTCAGCAGTGCAATACGAGCCTCTTGCAGACGCACACACACACACAAGCAGTGCTTTTTTCCCCCTCAATTCACCACTTTCCATCTATTACAAAAAACATTACTTCAACTGACATACTTCAGAGATGGGATGTAATAATGCAAACAACAAAGCTACAGTATTCTCAGCTTTTATTTAGAAAAAAAACTGACATCACATTTACATTTCAGAGTATTTTTAAATAAGGCCTTTTTGTTAAAGCTTTAGATACTTAAGAAGGGTCTACATGATTCACACCTGAATGGAGCTTTGCAAATCACACAGTAGTCACCAGACAGCTATATTGCACAAAGATCCACACAATATCACACCATTCTTAGCTTAGTCCACATTGTAAAGTGCTGTTTTGTAGGAAGAAAATTGTTTTGGAAAAGTAAGTGTCAGTGTAGGCATGTACTACTGAACTGTATCTCTGACAGGTGGAAAAAATCATTTGCCTCTGACAGTAAGCTTCTATTTAATAAACTGGAGCAAGCGCCATATAGTACTGCGATGAACACATCCAAGGTATTCTACACCAAAAGCCACACCAATTTTAAAACACTGAATGAGATACTTACAAACTGATACACCAAAAGGCAGGTAAATGCTTTAAGTAGTATCAGCCTGTGTCCAGTAGAATAAGTAATTGCATAGCAGAGCACATCTTAAATGAATATTAGGCAAAGATATAGTAGAAAAAAACTGAATTCTTCTTCCTTTACTTCTGTTTTCTTAAACCACTACTTTTTTCCCCCTTCTTTTAAAAGATAGTCCCTCAGACTGACTTATCTTCACATTTAAGATGATGTGGCTATTTTATGACTATTTTCATAAAGTAACGAAACGCTTGGGCTAGAGTGTTAGAAGGTAAGGGGGCCTGTGAGAGCTGGTCGGCATTTAAACAGCTCTTCTTCCAAGCTCAGGATTGGTGTGTCCCTGTGAGCAAGAAATCGGGAAAGGGTGGCAGGAGAGCTGTGTGGATGAGCAAGGAGCTCATGCGCAAACTCAAAGGGAAGAAGGAGGTCCATGAAATGTGGAGAAAGGGTCTGACCACTTGGGAAGAGTATAGAAATGTTGTCAGGGCCTGCAGGGGTGCGACGAGGAAGGCTAAAGCCCGCCTGGAATTGAACCCGACAAAGGTGATAAAGGATAATAAAAAAGGCTTTTTTAAGTATGTTAACAGTAAAAGGAAGACTAGGGAGAATGTGGGTCCCCTGCTAAGTGAGGGGGGTGTTCTGGTAACAGGGGATGCTGAGAAGGTGGAGATACTGAACGCCTTCTTTGCTTCTGTCTTCAGTGAAAAAGCTCTCCCTCAGGAATCCCAGACCCTGGAGGTTAGTGAGAGGGTCTGGGGAATGGAAGACTTCTCTTTAGTCAGGGAAGAGCGGTCTAAGAGCGCCTAGGCAACACCAATGTTCATAAATCCACGGGTGCTGAGGGAGCTGGCTGAGGTGATTGCTGAACCGCTCTCTATCATCTTTGAAGAGGTCTTGGAGAATGGGGGAGGTGCCTGAAGACTGGAGGATAGCCAATGTCACTCCGGTCTTCAAAAAGGGCAAGAAGGAAGATCCAGGTAATTACAGGCCAGTCAGCCTCACCTCTGACACGCCTGAAGGCTGTGCTGCCATTCAGCGAGACCTGGACAGGCTGGAGAGCTGGGCGGTAAGAAACCAGATGAGGTTTAACAAAAGCAAGTGTAGAGTCTTGCACCTCGGGAGGAATAATTGCTTGCAGCGGTACAGGTTGGGGGATGACCTGCTGGAGAGGAGCTCTGCAGAGAGGGACCTGAGTGTCCTGGTGGATGACAGGTTGGCCATGAGGCAGCAGTGTGCCCTTCTGGCCAAAAAGGCCAATGGGATCCTGGGGCTGCATTAAAAAGAGCGCGGCCAGCAGGTCGAGGGAGGTGATCCTCCCCCTCTACTCTGCCCTGGTAAGGCCTCATCTGGAGTACTGTGTCCAGTTCTGGGCTCCCCAGTACAAAAAAGACAGGGATCTCTTGGAAAGAGTCCAGCGGAGGGCCACAAAGATGGTGAAGGGCCTGGAGCATCTCCCCTGTGAAGAAAGGCTGAGCGAACTGGGTCTGTTTAGCCTTGAGAAGAGAAGACTGAGAAGGGACCTGATCCAGGTCTATAAATATCTACGGTGTGGGGGGCAAAGTGGCCAGGCCAGACTCTTTTCAGCAGTGTGTGGAGACAGGACAAGGGGAGACGGCCAGAAACTGGAGCATAGGAAGTTCCGCACCAATGTGCGCAAGAACTTCTTTACGGTGAGGTGACGGAGCACTGGAACAGGCTGCCCAGGGAGGCTGTGGAGTCTCCTTCTCTGGAGATATTCCAGACCCGCCTGGACGCCCACCTGTGCGACCTGGTGTAGGGAACCTGCTTTGGCAGGGGGGTTGGACTCGATGATCTCTGGAGGTCCCTTCCAGCCCCTACGATTCTGTGATTCTGTGATTCTGTAAAGCCTGGTCATATTGGTCCAGATGCTTCTAAAGATACAAGCGTGTAACTACGGAGTGCTAACTGAGACATAAAACCTGTAATTTAAAAAACTTATGAAAGAGAAGAATTAAAAACGAGATATTTATCTGTAGAAAGAGATTTGATCTGAGAATAAGAAATTAGGAAATCCAACCCTATAATCTCTAGCTTTAAACCGATATTAGACTTGGTAGATAAGTGGAAGAATGAAAATGACACACTAGGATAAGCCATAGCTAAAGAGAAGGGAATCTTGACTTCTGAGTCTGATTGATAACTTGAGTTCACAAAGAGCACTTGTCATCTAGTCCACAGAGCATACAAAAATGTAAGGGTTTTCAGCAGCCAAAAAACAAAAAAATGTCTAACAGATTGAAGGAGAGGTGCATTTTTAACAGCGGGAACAAAACTGCTCTGTCTCACTATAACTTAAGCTGCTGCAAGATTTGGAAAAGATTTGTGTTCACTATGAAATTACTCAAAACAATCAAGAGACCGGAGAGCTGCAGGAAGCCCTCAGTACCAAGTGACTAGGTAAGATGGCAGGAGATTGCCATTCAGGCACTGGAATGGGCTGCCCAGGGAGGTGGTGGAGTCACCGACCCTGGAGGTGTTCAAGGAACGTTTGGACGCTGTGTTGAGGGATATGGTTTAGCGAGAACCATTGGTGATAGGTGGATGGTTGGACTGGATGATCTTGTAGGTCTTTTCCAACCTCGGTGATTCTGTGATTCTGTGAGTCTAAATCTTATTAAATGCAAAATAATACATCAGATGGGGAAGCCTTGTACGTGTGCAGCCTGTTCAGAGCTAACCACTAGGATCATGCGGAAAATTCTACAGAAGAAAATTTGTCCTCATCTGTCTAATATCTGGTATGGACCAAAAAGTTAAGTTTTAAGATTACAGAAAGAACCAAATCCCATATCTTTCATCATCCTTCACAGCTAGAGAGCCAGTGTCATAAGATGATCAAAGCATCATAGAATTTGGAAAAGACCTCTAAGATCAAGACAAACTATCCATCACCAGTGGTGCCCACTTGCAGTTTTCAGGTCACAGTTCATTCTCCACAGCTATATACAGGTACACAGTAAACATACTTCACATTCATCAAGATGCAACATTATATCCCCAAATTCATAAAAAATTGTGTGTATTTTAGAAACGTCCTTCACTTCAGAACCTTATTTTTCCACAATTAACAGTAGAAGTACTCTAACGTTTGATGTCTGTTTGTGTAAATTTCTTCCAAACAGATGCAAGCACTACAACATGATACAGTTTTTTAACACGAGAGGAACAGAAATCTGAACAGAGACGCCTTTTAAGGCAGAAATCGGGTCTCAAAACTGAATCAGTGCATTTCATCATTCTTACTAAAAAGCCATTGTTAGATTAAAAAATTAACTTAGAAAAACATGTATTAATGGAAATACATGAATCTTTAAGTTTGCATGTTATTAGTCATGTCGAGTACTCGTTTACTTTTGCCTAAAACCAGGTACTACTACTCACACATGCAAAAACTTCTGGTATCAGACTTGGAATTCTGACATTTAGGGTCAAATTGCACTTTATATGTTTTATGTCTACACTAAAAGCCTGGAACAGTACAGGAACTTACAATTATACCATCAACTACACATCAGGTGTTAGAACTACTTTCAGCTTACAGTTACATTACACTTACATGAAATAAAATTTCTAGTTTAACCTCCTCCTTCCAAATACAACGTACAGTTCACCTGGAGTTTTCATTTCTCACTGCTTTTTATTCTATTAGTGCAATTTTGATCCTGCAGATGCATTAAGACAGGTATCTCAAAGAATAATGGCAATCATATGCTGTCAGTTTGGTCTGTTAAACTCAAAACTGACTACATAAGAATCTATGTTACATAAAAGGCAGATTTCTATCCCTGAAGAGTAGTTTTGGTTGTTAGTCAAACTTCCTCCCTACCTTCCCTAGAAGGAAAGTTTGTGGAGATCACCATCACACAGATCACAAGAAAGGCAGGAGAGTTCCTGGAAGAACATTTCCTTTTGCTGGAAATGTCTGGACTGTTCGTTTAAAACAAACAAACACAAAAAGTGACATAGAAGTGTGACCAGCACTTAGGTATACTGTATTTGAATCAGGACTGAAAACTAAGGTAAAATGCTTCAGCTCTTGTATTTGATTTCAGAACAGCAACAGGAGATCACTAGCCTAAATGTCATCTTGGTATTCCAAGTACTTTGCTGGGATGGCTTCCATGAGATGAATTGCTGCACCACCCATTAAGGCAAATGTTGGGTACATTATGCCTGAGCATTCCACCTCGCACTCGAACAGGCATTTCATGTGGCTGGCATCATAAAAGCCCACCTTGCCGTTGTCACAGTCGAGGCAGATCCCCATGCAGGAGGGCAGGGGAAGGATTCTACTTGATGCATCCTTGGGATCAGCAGCTGCCCTCGATTCAGCAGCAGCCTTGGGGATGAAAAACTTCTTCATGCCCAAAGTGACCAGGGTGAAAGGCTGTGATGAATCCAAACAGGCATCTTCACTCCCACTGTCATGACCACTGTCTTGTTCAGATCTAGAATAGAAACACAACCATTTGCTCTTGTCAGATTCAGAAATACTGTCTGCAGTGTGAACTAGAGAAAACATTTCTGTAAGACGGGTAACACTACACAAAAACCAAAAGCCTGTGGGGTAAAAATACACCTGTGCTGGAAGGCAAGCTAAATTTCGTAAGTGAACAGCCAACTTGGGCTGCTTGGAACAGCTGACAGGAGCTGAACTAATGAAGGTGAGACAACAGAAGGTTTTGCTAAGGAGCTATTAAGTTCCAAGTTTATCTAAATCTACTCATGCTAGGTAATGATTAATGAACCTACCAGGTACAGTAAATTAGGTAACTTGACAGGTAATTCTGCAAATACGATTCATCATTACAGGCAGGATATGTTTAACTTTATTTACATAATATTAAGTAACACCAATAAATACATCTAACGTTACTCTTGTTCTAAGAGGTTTCCATGCAACTGCCATATTACACTGCCTTCACTACACTGACAAAGCAACTTAAGACATGAGCATTTTTTCAGTTTTATTATGTTGCATAGGAAGAAGCCAATACATCTGTTAGATGTGAAGCTACAGTCTCCAGGCAATATCTTCCCAGCCTTCTGTTTCTAGATACATCCGAGTTTACTGTAGCTGTAATTGAGAACTGGAAACCTTTGTGCTGGTTTGTTCACAGTATTCTGTCTTCTGTCAGCAGCAATCCAAAAACCATACACAAGCAACTTGGAATCCACCATCATGCAAGCTACTACACAGACAGACAATACTGTGAACGTTGTACCTCTGAACAGCTGACAATCTAGCATGCTAATGGTCTACCTAATGACAACCAAGTATTGCTTCAGTCTCGCAGCTAATGGATTTCTTTCCACCTTCTTGCTTTAACTGATGTATTTCAATATCTGTACAAACCTGAGTTCTTTCCAAAAAAGAAAGATAATGGGACCCTGAGCAATTCAAACAGCTCCCTACTGAGAGCAGGGAACAAGAAAGGAATAGGACAACCTGCATATATCATACTGCTTCAAGCTACTTTCCACTGGTTAGGTTCAAGTTTATTAACTGAGACTACATTTGCTTTTAAATTATTAAAATAAAATAAAATAAAATAAAATAAAATAAACCCAACCATCTTCTTGTACAAAACATGTTTCGTGCACACGCCTGGAATTTACCTTGGGCTGGTCACATCATGTGTATTGTGGAAAAATTTCTGTATCTTGGTGCTAGAAACAACTCCCACTTTCACCAGGTAAGAATAGGCTTCCACATGAAAAGCCCAGAAGTGCTTCCCTTTGGCAATACCAGTGTCACCAATTATGTAATTCAGGCTTGTGTAGCATCCAAACTGCATGCGTTCCGCTCTTAGCAGTAAAGGAAATCCAGCTCTGCTCTCCACAGTGGTTCTTTCTGGGTTCAGCAGGAGACGTTCGCTGTTGTACCCACACTTGTCATCAAAAAGAAAGCTAAGAACTGAAAAATAGTATTCCAAGAATCTCCTGTTAGTTAAATATTTTTTGGCTTTCTGTGCTTATAAACTGCATCTTAACATACAGTGGCATTAGAAATTCTCACTATGAAAAGCTATCAGGATTGTCATGCACGCTAATAATCGCAGTATGATAATTAACCTGTTTATTACAGTGCTTCTATACACATATATACAACCAACAATGGGATAGAGGTCTGGGAACTGTGGGTGGTTTCCAGTGCAGGTGGACATAAGAAAACCCAGTACCTGGAGCGGGAGGTGTACGCAAAATAACTTCTTTGCTCCAAGAGCTACAGATGGACCCTTTATATCCTCGAACTCTAAAGGCGTAGCTACTGTCATCATCAAGATCAGATATGACTTTGCTCTTGCTGTAAACTTCAACCTCCTGCCACATCGCACTCTCCTCTTCTCTATTACGCTTACGATACTGAAGAACATACATATCAGCAGGGTCTGTCTTCCCGGAGGATTCCCAACTGATCACAGCTTTGTTATACATTCTGCATTGCTCCTCATTGATTTCTGGTATTTCCAGACCTGGAAGGCCAGAGATTACGGAGAAAAAATCCAGAAGCTTAGATATACATTGTTTTAGAGTGATCTACACCAGTCTTTGCTCAGCAGCTTAGCAGAGTGGAAAACAATATGACTTGCACGGTTAAAGAGTACCGTACTGCCCGTGTTTCTGCACTCAGATGAATCCCTCAGTTTCTGCTTTTAATTTGAAAGTCGTGCTACTAATTTGTGCAAGCTGCTGAAAAAAACCTAACAACATTAAAAATGCCCTTTTTTTTCTGTGCACACAACAACAAGCTTCCACTAAGACTCAATTAAGTGTTACTTAACTACAATATTTTGGAAGCCAATGTAAACTGGTACTGAAGTTGATGACATCTCAGCTCGCCTGTCAGAGCAACAGGTAATGCTGATAAGTAATCCTGTGTGGATCATGAAGGCAGAAGGATCAGTGCAAGTCAGGGTACCTCACTGAGATCTGCAACTTCAGCCCTGCATAAATTCTCACCCTTTCTACCTTTCTAGAGAAGCTCTTAAAGCTGTAACTCAACAAAGACTTGATGTTCTCACAACTTACCACTGGAATAGAAGGATAAGTCATCCAGGATCACCTCTTGCTTGGTTGTGTCCACCACAAAATCTTCAAAAGAACTTTCAGCTGCTGGCCGGAAACTCTTCAGAGACTCAGTAGCTTTTTGGATTCTGAAAGCACAGGAGTGGAGGGATGGCAGACAAAAGAAAATGGAATGTATAAATGTACACTTCTAAATCAAAAATGCTAGGTTTTACTTAAAAAAAAAAATCTGCTTTCATGTACTTACTGAAGTCTCACTTTCTTCACTAGACAGAATTTAAATGCAAAGATTAAAATCCTTATGCACACGAAGGTAAGGACAGTGAACAGGTAACAGTTCAAATAGCAGAGTATCTCTAACAGCTTTTTGCATTCTGTTCAAAGAACAAAGCAGATGTGAAGTGCTAATGGAGATCAACTATTAAGATCAGAAGTGTAAAGTCGGAAGAGACCTTGCAAATAGCTGATACAATCACTGCACAAAGGAGTGTGTCAGTGAGCTGAACGGACTGCCCTTCCACTGCAGCTCTGCTAAGCAGGGCTAGACGCTTTAGAAGGACAGAATCCTTCTGGTGTGCTATTTCTGAACACACACTGTACCACAGTAATCTCTTCTGAACTGCAGCTGGACTGGTTATGAGGTTCTGCAATAAAAGGTACTACACCCAGAACACTGCTAGCAAGTGTTAAGATAACCTACTTGACCAGACATCCTGCAGCAGCAGAACCTGTCCCTAACCCAGACGATAACTGAGATACCTGATGTGAAGTTGTTTTGCTGTTTGAACAAAACAGGACTGATCAGTTTCCTTAAGCACTTCTTGAGCATATCCTACAAGGCCATTATTCTCCAGGAGACCTTGATATTCTTCTGCTTGGGTTCGCAATTTGTCCAGCCTTAAATTCTTAGACGCTTCAATTGCCCTAAGAGCTGCAGACTTCTTCTCCTCCAGAATATTAATTAATTTCTCAAAACTCTGAGATGCCTCTTCTTTAGCTCTTTCCCCATTGCACTAGAAAAGAACAAAATACATTTTAAATCAATCTCATAGCTCTGTGTCTGTGTAAGGAAACACACAGTTGTTTTTTTTACAACCTATAACAGCAATATATTCATCTGTTTGAAAGACTTACAGCTTTGTTATACTGTTAAAGAACTGAAAATAAAAGCAACATTGCACCCAAGCTAGTATATATTTACTGTCTTAACACTGAGAATGGAGAGCAGGAAATTATTTCTCAGATTATGCCCTGAATTATATAGGACATTTCTTTGCCTAAACAGCTCATGGAAAAGCACTATAAAAGCAGATGGGTCTGAAGCCTTCATGCCTGAGAGACTTCTCAAAGTAAGAGGCTGAGAAACAAATGGGTTAATGTCCTAAACACTTTGTAGGAGATAAGGAGATGCTGGAGGAGGGGACCTTAAGAATGCAAGACACTACTTCCCCAGATGGATTTCCTTATCTTCTGAGACTACGAAGACCTGTTCAGCAACACCAGGAGAATTTACTGGGGGAGGGAGAGATCTCAACAACTATGCCTGTGCATCAAGGATGCTCAACAAGGCGTCTTTTGGGCAGGGGGAAAGTGAGGCACCTGAAGGCCTCCAACCCACTGACCAATTTCCAGAGTATTCTAAACCTCAAACTCACTTGAGCAGGTGTAGTGTCGTATCTCAGCCTGACAACCACTTGAACCCCAGCTCATTTCTGGGACATTCTGAAGAAGGACTGTATGTGCTCAGTGGAACTGCAGAAATTGTGACTTGAGCTCCACTGTAGTGGGGGGACTGTGAGCACATAAAAGTCAAAAGACTGCTAGTTCAGGCACGTGTGCTCAGCAGCAGAGAAACAACCCTGACGACTGTGACGCTGCTGGATCCAAGGGTTGTAATGCAAGGCATACCATCACAGCTCACAGCCAATAAGATAGAGACATATAAATCTCAGTATCATAGTGAGATCCAAGCAAACTTTTAACTGATTGTTTGGTGTTATTTCATCTTAATTTACCCTAAGGGGATCTCAAACCTTGTGACCTCTGTACGTTTCCCAGGGTATAGCCCAGTGTCATGCTGCAACACCCAACTCCCTCAGAGCAGCAGGACCACTCTTGACTACTACCTCAGATACATGCACAGATATGATCTGCGTCCAGGAAAGGGCAGGGCCAGGAGCTCCTGCAATTTCTGTCAGTTTTGCATTCTGCATGCAAAGAATACCCCCACCTCTGTCTCTTCTATGCAGAGTTTTTGATCTTAATTTTACTGCAACATCCTCAAAATAATTAAAAAGCATAAGCTGTGCATTTCCATTAATACACAGAGCATTAAGTCTAACTCATCTATCTTTGATTAAAGTATCAAATAAGCCTTATTTCAAATTTGCACTGGAAACCAAAAATTCCCCTTCCCCTGTACATTGCCTAAATTTCCCACGCTGTCAGAATGGTTTTAAAGTGAGAAGACTAACACAACTTTTACATAAATTGTTTCAAATTAACCCTCCTGCCCTCAATATAGCCAGCGAAACACTGTGCTGGAAACAGCTCCAGCCCTTTCTGCATCCCTTCAGGGACCACCCCTTCACAAACAGCAAATCATTGTTACCTCTGTTTCCTTCAGCAGCAGACCCAGCTGTGAGATGTGAGCTTTTACTTGGCTTTCCTTACTGATGAGGTACTCTATATCTTTTGAAAGCTTTTCCTGTTAAAACAGAACAGCAAACTATCAGATCAAGGATTTCCAACACAAACACATCAACAGCAGAAATAAGTCACTCAGTAAATGCTCAGTTTACCTTGTAGCAAGGCTGGCAGCCTACTATCAGTTTTGAAAGTCATAGAATCAGGGAATCACCAACGCTGGAAAGACCTTATCTAGTCCAACTGTACACCCACCACCAATATTTCCCACTAACGCATGTCCCTCAGTACAACATCTGAA
Source organism: Pavo muticus (assembly GCA_016647715.1). NCBI lineage: Eukaryota > Metazoa > Chordata > Aves > Galliformes > Phasianidae > Pavo > Pavo muticus. Next base: position 752,809 of record JACDJE010000278.1, read on the forward strand.
CATTTCTTCAACACCTCCAGGGATGGTGATTCCACCACCTCCCTGGGCAGCCTGTGCCAGTGCGTGACCATGAGAGAAGAAATACGTAATGACATCCAACCTGAATCTCCCCTGGCACAACTGGAGGCCGTTCTCTCTCATCCTATCGCTAGTTACATGGGAGAAGAGGCCAACCCCCACTTCACCACAGTCTTCTTTCAGGTAGTTGTGGAGAGCAATAATGTCACTCCTGAGCCTCCTCTTATCCAGACTGAACAATCCCAGCTCTCTCAGCTGCCCCTCCTAAGACTTGTGTTCCAAACCCCTCACCAGCTTCACTGCCCTTCTCTGAACACACCTCAGGGCCTCCATGTCTTTCTTGTGTTGAGAGGCCCAAAACTGAACACAGTACTCGAGGTGTGGCCTCAGCAGGGTGAGTACAGAGGGATGATCACTTTCCTGCTCCTGCTGGCAACACTATTTCTGATACAAGCCAGGATGCCATTGGCCTTCTTGGGCATATAGCACACTGCTGGCTCATGTTCAGCCAAGCATCGATCAACACCCCCAGGGCCGTTTCTTCTATGCAGTCTTCCAGCCACTCTGCCCCAAGCCTGTACTGTTCCCTGGGGTTGCTGTGGCCAAAATACAGGACCCAGCACTTGGTCTTGTTGAATTTCATCCCACTCGCCTCAGCTCAGCAATCCAGCCTGTCCAGATCCCTCTGACAGGCATCCTACCCCCAGGCAGATCGACGCATTCTCGGAACTTGGTGTCATCTGCAAACTCAATGCCCTCATCGAGGTCATCAGTAAAGATATTGAAGAGGACAGGCCCCAATACTGACCCCTGGGGAACACCACTCATGACTGGTCACCATCTGGATTTAACACCACCACTCTCTGTGCCTAGCCATCCAGCCAGTTCTTTACCCTGCAAAGAGTGTATCTGTCCAAGCCATGGGCTGCCAGCTTCCCCAGGGGAATACTGCAGGAGACAGTGTCAAAGGTTTTGTAAGTCAACACTGTAAAGAACTGCTGAGTTTCCCAAAATGACCACACTGACAGATTCTTTTGAGCAAGCAACACGAAGCAACATAAGAAGGCTCATTCCTTCCCAGAGAAGTCATCTTTGTTTGGCTGAGGAACCAGAGGCTTAAGAACATTATTACAACTTACAGAAAAGCCCTGCCAGTTATTAATTCCTTTCTAGTAAGATTTACTAGAGAAACAAGTGGTTTGAAGCACAGCTTATGAGCGTCTCTGCACTTCCCTATTTTCAAAAGTTAACATCAGTCCAGGAACAGCCTTGCAAATAAGCAAGGAAGCCAAAAAGCAGAAAGGAAAAATGTTTGTCTTTTTTTTTTCCCCATTCTTCCCCTCCTTTTTTTTTGTGGATAAGAGCTAGAGAAGAAAGGGGAAAAGATAGCAGCAATCATTTTGTAGTAACAAAACAATGTTTGCAAGTCTTCTTTAGTGTACTATGCTTAGTTAATTAACAGCTACCCAGCTTCAGTAACATGCAAGGTCACATGAGACACTTCAGTTTCAAATTGTTTTGACGTGCCTTTAAAGTATCAGTTCATCCAAGGCACACGGGAACCAGCCTGAAATCATCCAGTAGTACAAGCCAGACTGCAAACTATTAATGGCTTAAACTTTCTGAAAGGGTCGGTACTGCTGCACAAATGGCTAAATTAAGGTGGAAGCACTTTGAAGTGGTTCTGTTTCGAACATCACAGAAAAACTGTTTTCTCAGATGTGCTAAGTCACATTAATATGTACACAAACAGAGGTTGCACAACAGCATGCCTCATGACCAATGTCCTCCAAGGACATGCGCAGGCTTCCTGCCAGAGAGAGTTTGCCCTTACAACAGAAGCTCAATGTTCTTCTTAAGTTCAGGTCGAACAACGTTTACTTTTACCTTCAGAGTTTTATAGGCAGTGCTCATCATTGTTACCCTATGGTTTGCATGAGATCCACCCAGTTTACAGAGATGACAGACAGGCCGCCTGCAGATTTCACAATACATGTTAACTCTCTCCATTTCATGTTCTGGGCACATCAGTACCTAAAAAAGAGAGCAAAGAATGAAAGAGTATTTCCAAAAAGAAACCATTACAACAAGCAGCAGTCCCAAGGCAGCATCTGATTCCTACAATGGATTTTTGTTATATTCAACTTACATGCCATATTTCTATACTTGTCCACAATTTTATGCCTGTGTACACATCAGGTAGCCTCCATACTGCAGTTAATAATCTTGCTAATCCCTGAAGTTGTTTGCACGCTGTAAAATACCTCTAGAGTATCAGCTCTACAGTTCAGAGCTGTAAATGCAATATATACAGCACACCCCACCCTCTCAAATTCTACTGGCTCCAGGTCAGCACCTCAATTCTCTCTCAAAAGAGCTATGATTTGTTTCTTAAAGTGAGAGTTGGCATAATACAGTAGTGATTTAAATCTAAACTAGGCTCAGAATGGCTACATAGCTACTGCTCTTGGAGTGAAACACAGCCTCTAACATCAGTCACAGTCTGTTTAAAGATAAAAGGCTCTGTTTCATTTATTTTTTCCCATCTGATTCCAATTACAATTGTTCACTCAAGTATCTGCCTCAATATTCTGAAAAGCCTGGCACTCACTAACCATCATCTTTCAAAGACAGAACATACATGTTGGAGTAACTGCTGAATGAGGGAGAAAAACGTGCAACTCCCAGTTCAAACAGCAGACATACATGCCAAAAAAGGGGGCAGGGAGAAAAACAGAAGAGACAAAATAAAGAAAAAAAATCCAGCAGCATAAATATGGACACACCAAGTGAAAACTGCTGACCATCCCCGAAACCAGCTCTCAAGACCATATTTTATCTTGGGCTGTGGTGAAAAGGCAAAAGACACCAGTCTCGCTAGCACCCTGGTAGATAATACTATCATTAAGCAGAACACATGATAAGCTATCCAACTGTCACTGCCTAGTTGATTTAATTAAAAAATAAAAAAAAAAAAAGAAGAAACTTCCAGCAGAAACAGCTGTGGAAGAAGTTATCTCCAAAGAACTGCAATCATCTCTCAGCCCATGGAAGTCATTTTTCCACAGTGCTGTCTAGCCACACTTAACAGAAACCAAATATCTTTATTTACCTCTTGCGTAAATCAAGTGTACAGACTGCAAACCAGAGACAGAAAAAGCAGATTATCTTGTCTAGCTCTCTCAAAACTCAAGAACAATCAGTCTGCTGTGTGCTTCTCACATCCCCACCACACGTTACAAAGTGCTCTGCAGTCCAGTTTTAAATTAACGCTATGACCAGGAACATTATTTAGGAGACTGACAAATACTCTTTCATTCAGTTCTGGTCTTAACAGTGTACCATAATTAAGAATGTACTTTTCTCACACTAAACTCAGCCCTCAAAAAAAAATAATGACCGATTTAGTATTGATAACTCTTAAAGCCTTCCCCCATGCTTCTGTACAAGGGACAGAAGAAACATACCAGGGCTACTTTTAATCCAGTTTTCTCCCATACCCCGGCCCAAAATACACACACACTTCTAGAGTGCTTCACCACGTCAGCACTGCTGCTACTAGGAAATTCACAAAAGTCAGCCCACAGCACAATTCTTGTCACTAAACACAAGCATGTAGCTAATGCTGGGACACTAAGACTTATTGTGGCCTTTTGCTAGAGAGAGGGCAGTTGTGACAATTCCTCCTGTTGTGTAACTTGAATTTAATTAGGTACACCCGTGTCCTGCATCACACTTAGCAAGAGAAACAAAAGTGGCAGCAGTTTGCAGGCACTGTGTTTTGTCTGAACATAGCAGCAGTGTGTAAGTAGAAAATTTGCAATTGCAATGCTGTCTTTTGCTGCAGAGAAGGATTAGAAGGGTGTACCTAATAGCAGCAGAGACCTGAGCTCTCACCTCCAGCTATCACTCAGTGCAAGGAGGAATAAGACAAAAAGATGCTTTGTGTTGGATTAAGCTCAGGCTCAAAACATGCAAAGGGAACTAGGCTCATGCGCAGGGTTCTGTTTGGTTGCTTTCTGTTGGTTTGTTTTTTGTTGTTTACCATACACAGGCATTCTCCTTGACATGACATTTAGAGTCACTGCCTTTTCCGAGCTGGGAGGAACCCACAAGGATCATCGAGACCAACTCCTGCCCCCACGCAGGACCGCCTAAAATTCAAACCCTGTATCCGAGAGATTTGCTCAAATGCTCCTTGAGCTCCGGCAGCTTGGGCCGTGCCCACTGCCCTGGGGAGCCCGTTCCATGCCACCACCCTCTGGTGAAGAACCTTTTCCCAACACCCAGCCTGACGCTCCCCTGATGCAGCTCCATGCTGTTCCCTAAGCTTCTGTTGCTGTCACCAGAGAGCACAGATCAATGCCTGCTCACATTCAACTAGCCATCAGCCAGGACCACCAGATCCCTTTCTCCGGGGCTGCTCGCCAGCCTCTCATCCCCCACTCTGTACACAGAACCAGGCTTATCCTGCTCCATAGGCAGAATTCAGCACTTGCTCTTGTTAAACTTCATGCAGTTGGTGATTGCCCAGACCTCCAGTTTGTCAAGATCCCTCTGCAAGGCTCTCGAGGGAGTCAACATCTCCTCCTCATTTAGTGTTGTTCACAAACTCCAGCACCTATGGACCACAATGCCTTCTAAAATAGTCTCCCAGGAGACTCTGCCAACTAATTCCATGAGAAGCCTGAAGTCTGTTCTCCCCACATGGAGGGTTGAAGTTTTGCTGGCAGCTTTCCTCCTATCACCACCAACTTTTAACTCGATTCTTCATGGTCGCTGTGGACAGGACAGCCCCCGGCTGCCAATTCACCGAGAAGACCCTCTCTGTTTACAAGCAACAAATCTATGAGGACGTGTCCCTTAAGACAATTCTGGATGCTCAAAAACTTTTTGTCTTAAGGTAAATGAATAAATAAATAAACACAATCCATTAACTAAGTAAAACAAAATGCTTAATTTCAGAGTCCCCTTCAAATACGTTCAAACCACTTCGGCATCAACAAACAAAAGCTTATCATTTACTCAAATGACAGCAGAAGTAATAAAACAACAGTGGTCCTAAAAGTCAGCTGCCACAGTACAAATATGTCTGAAGCTACATCTGAATACAGCAATCAAGATTCCCTAAGATCCGGTGTACTCACTTTAAGTCTGACATTGGTGGTTGGTCCAACGTACTCGTGTTGAGCTTTTAGAGTTCCCCAGGGATGGTGTATCTTGAAACATTCATTGCAATAGCTTGCACTGCAGTCCATGCAGCTCTTTGTGGATTCTTGAGGTGGAGGTTTGCAGAAGTCACACATAATAGCTATGGCTGCCCTGGCTGCCTGTCTGTGTCGTTCCACAATTGTTTCCAAAGTAAAATTTCGAAATAAGCCATTGACACCACGTTCTCCAAGATCAATATCATGCAGGCAGCCAGGACAAGGGAACATAGTTGTTCTGGGAGTCAGAGAGTTGCGTTTTCTGCCTGTGTAGACAGCAAATCCTGATTAGAAGGAGCATAAACAGAAGAGTTTCAGGTCATAAAAAGAGAAGCGCAAGGATTTATGAACCAATCCCAAATTATCACGGGATGCCATCCAAACTAATACAATACTAATTTATAAACACTCTGCCAAGCCAAAGAGAATAGATTTGCCATGACAAGGTACTGTAATGTTTGAGACCAGAGAACATTACAAACTATTCCAAAACTTAATTCTGTCAAGATGGATTTAACTGTTCCAATTCTACCTTCTGCTTCCTGCAGCTTTGCTTCTTGCATCCACTCTGCCAACAATACTGTTTTTCCTCAGAGCATGTCCTACACACTGCCAGGCATAAAGAAAAACAATTTCTCTGCTGCTCAGAGCTCCTCAGCATCCCTGTATGAGGCATGGGAGGCAGGCAGCCCCAGCTTGTGGCCACCTACTTCAGTGAGACACAGGATTCACTCAGGAGCAAACGTATACCTTCCTAAACCTAATAAATTCCTGTGTTAGTTACATATCATGGGGAACTTCAAAAAGGCACTCCTTTAAAAGATGATGCAGTAGTGCATCTGCTCAAACAGACCCGAAAGCTATGCACAGCACAGGGTTCTTAAAGCTAGCAAGGAGTGCACCCCTATCTCACTGCAGAACGAGGAGGAACAACGATCAAAAAGCAGTCATTTACATGTGTCTGCAGCAGGCTGAGCCAGCATTTAAGCCTAATGCATATTCCCTCTACAGAGAAACAAATCCAACACCCTCTGCAGCTAGACCATGGTTTTAAAATCCCTTTGAGAGGATTTCATTCTGCTGTGGCTAACAAGTTCATAAAGGAGGCATAACTTAAAAATGAATTCTTAGTCCTGAAATAAATGAATTCTCCAGAAAGAGAAGTTTGTTCTTACGTGTATTTAGTCATTTTCCTCCTTTCAAAGGTGCTGATGTTTCACTTATTTCTGAGCACTCCTCTTACACCGGCCAAAAACGCTTGGCTTGCATCGCTCTTCTGCGGCTGCTTCACCCCTCACTTCACAACTCGCCTTCCCACTGTGCCTCTCCCAGCCTCTCACCATCTCTCTCAAAGAAGCAACCAAATCAACAACGCTAGCACAGGAAGGTGGCTGTTTTACAAACCTTTGAAATGTGCCCCACGATAGTCATGTATGACCACCGGCTAAGAAGCAAAAACCAGAAGGATAAGTAAGTTTGTGCAAGCTGGCAGCCTCTGTCTCTCAATCTCAGCTGGTCTGATGCCCTCCTGTACATACCAATCACAGCTGACTCCAGTCACTACACAGAACCGTATGGCTAAAGGAAGCAGAGGTTTGGTGTGGATTTTGTGTGCGTGAGGTTTGGTGTTTTTTTGTTTTGTTTTTTTTTTTGCTTTTTTTTCTCTTTTGGTTGGTTGGTTTGTTTTGAATATTTTACATTTTCCTCGTACGTACTTGAAGCAAATTAATTACCCAAACTGCGTGTCCTGCAATATCTGTAACTTGGCATACACGGCAACACACACATGCAAGGCACAGGAGCAGCAGCGAGACACAAACTTGGTCTCAAATGTAAGCTCCAAGCTTACAACACTGCGCACAGAGAGCTTCCACACAGACACCTGCAACAGCCTAAAAACAAAGAGGATTTTGCACACAGCGCCATGCAGTCAACAGCTATAGAGAGGGATTGGGAGTATTTACTAAACTAAAAGAGTAACAGCACGGTGTTGCATGTATGCCTACAGGTAATTTGCTACAGCAGAGAGCAAGCAATGACAAAACATGGGAGAGGAAAAGAAGACAACACGGTGCAGTGGTCAAGTTTAAAAACACAATTAGAAATTCTCATCCAGGAGCTTTTGAAGTCTGGGCGAAGCAGCCCGCAGGTGGGACTGGTAACACAGAGCTGAGCTCTGCTGCAGTCCAATTGAGGCCTTTCATTCTGCCCATCACGGGACAAAATCACTGCCGTCACAAGCCAAGCTTGGCAGTGACTGGTGACACTGCTGGTAGAAAGCCATCCAGCATCAGGCAAGCCCTGCCTTTCTTAAGATGTCTCATCCCTTTTCCCTGACTGTACTCTAAGAGCCTGGTCTGTTTTTTTTCCTGTCTTAAAGCCTGCAAGAGTACATTCTTAGCAGCACTGCATGCTGTGGCACATCAATATTTAGAGGAAGAAACGTTCCCTTTTTGCCTCGTTTAAAACAACGTTAATATACTAATATGCAACAAGAACTAGCTCGATTTCGTGATTTCTGCTTATAAGGCTTATATGCTTGCATTTTAAAAAGAAAGCACTCATGAAATGATAAATTACTTGGAGCACTGTCATTCCTGACTGCCTTGCAGTTTGCTGCAAGCACTCTGTGCAGCAAAAAACAAACAAACAAACAAACAAAGCCACAAAGAAACAGAAACCCATGAATTCCGTAGTCACATCAGACGTGTGGCCACGAGGAACTTAGATCCATTTCATACTGTCTCTTACAGTTTGCCAATCCAGTTTCCAAAGAACAAGTATATACTCTCTCTATGTTCTGTGAAATACTAGGAATCACCTCAGGGAATAAATACGACCACTTCACCTGTAATGAATAACTCTACCAATAACTAAGCACAGCACGTGCTCGTACTCAGTCTCCAAACTCACAAATATCAGAACGGAGACTGCGATGACTCAAATCAAAGAGCAACCTGAGGTCTTATTGAAGACCTAATCATCTTAAGTCATCTTATGAAGACACTGCTTAGACTTCTCTTCCCAAGACGAGAAGCCAACACTTCAAATGCAGAAGAGCCCAACCTACACCTGCGGGTCTGCAAAGGGATAAGATATCTTAAAGATAAAAACTTTTCCAAATAAACAGCATCACCAGCATTCTGTGATCATGGACGACACGAAAATTAAATGTGTGAGTTAAAAAAAAAAGATTAAAAAAAGAAAATAGATATTTTAAAAGTCAACTGGATTCTCCTGAAAGCTCTGAAAAATGTCCGTGTCCATCGCCAGCCCCAAACTCAGCTTTTGGATGGATGCTTAGGGAGAAGGAAAAAGCTGAGAGAAGTGGCTGCAAAACAATACTTTAATCTCACCCAAATGAAGGGTGTTTTCTGCCAGAAGCGCAGATAAGGACAGCTTTCTGAGAGCTCTGGTGGAGTCCTGAACTATTTCTTTCTCTTACGACACCTTCAGTCTTTCCCTGCTGCAAGCGAGCGCCCACATTCTACTAACTGCTGCGCTCCTCACGCTGAGCGTGAAATGCAGGTTTATGTTTGCTTCAGCTCGTTCCTTTCTTGAAAGGAACATCATCCTTAATGGTTGCTCACATGCCCATCAATACTACGGCAACGGTTTACATCGTTCTATTTTGACAAAGCATCACACCAAAATAAAAACATCGTACTGAACTGCCAGGTCCAGAAACACCTATTCAATTAACGAGGTGTGAATTTCAGTCTGCTTCTTTATCAGGCATAATTAAGAGGGCTGAGGGAAAATGAGGAACTGTATGACTTTCTACTTAGAAGTGATGGGAAAGGTGGCCTGTAATTGTTAAAAAGGTCAGTGTAATAACTACACTTCTAGTAAAAAAGCAGCTTTGCAAAAAGCGGAGTGTGTAAACTCCTGAAAATTAAAAAGCTTGAGTATAGACCCTTGTTTTCTTTTTTGTTTTAAGGGGAAGAGTGAATTTACATTGTTTGTACCTATCAAGTATGCCCAGCAGTGCACAGGCACAAAAAAAACAGCTCTAACCTTAAATCCAATGCCAGTCCAGTTGACCTTTAAGTCAGAATGAAAAGCTTTCTTAAGTTCTTTGCTGTACCCTTGCTTGCTGCAAAAGCCACTTTGTGGACTTGACCACTGACAGGAATCTATATGCTAACCAGCAGTATTTGAGATCTGAAGACCTCACTCTCTAGAGCCAAAACAAGATGTGAAGCATTTCTACCTCTCCAACCAAAAGACCTCCTCTGTGAGGCTGCAAACAATGAACAGAAAGTTGTTTAGAAATCAGGAAGTGAGATATACCATTGGTTTACAATGGTTCAAATGAAGAGTGCCGGCTGTTGTCTCTCCTGGATCTGCTAAAATACTGCAGGACTGAAATGAAAGAACGTTTAATTCCTGGCACGTGGTGACAAAACCATAATATTCAAGCAGAAACAAAAAGGGAGAAAAAAAACATTTTAAATACTCAAGTTCTGCATCATCCAGCAATGCTACACAAACGACAACACAGCCCCACTACGTGCTTCCTTCTAATTACACCAACATGCTAATTTACACTAACATCACAGAAGATGCATTAGAATAACAAATACATTTTATTTCCATTCGATATGCTGCAATTTATGCCAACAATACTTTGTAAAACACAATTAAGTACACTGTGCTGGATTTTAACAAGAGCATGCGCTCTCATTTCAACTGAAAAGTAAAGAATTCTGCTGGTTCTGGCCCTTTTACAATAAGACAAATTGTATTTATCAGTGCGAGCTGTGTATGCACAACGAATAAAGAATTCAGACCCGCTCTTTCCAGCACCTCAAACATTAAAATGCCCCAAACATTTCAAGCACACGGCACTCCTTGTGAAGACAAATAAGGATTCTGTAAGCAAGAAAATGGAGAAAAACTAAAGCCCAGCAGGAGGAAGAGGTCATATATTTAAGTTGCTCCAAAAGTAATGCCTCCTATTTATTTCCACAGAAACTGCAGAGGTACAACGAACACAGTAACATTACTTGACAGAGCACATTCTCTGCTACAAAACACAATTCTTCAACACAGTCGTCACCATTAGCCGTGCATTTTCATCAGCAAAGAACAGGAGCCTGCACGCTGCACTCATTAAAACCTGCACCAGTGGAGGTGATCCTCTGCTGCACAGCTGCTATGATGGAGTTGCTGCTAGGAAAATGTTGCCCATGCAGTTAAACTTTCACTGTGCTAGCATCCGCTGCTTGGTCTCCATTAACATTCAGCAAGCATCAATGAATGCCAATGGGAGCATTTTTTTTCCGCATGGAGGAATTCAATTACAGAGCTTTGCTTCACAGGCACTTCCATGTCAGACTGCCCCTCTGCTGCCACCTGTCACACAGCAACAAAGTGGGCCAGATACTGGTGGGAAGGGTCAGCCCCTCCTGCCGTACCACCACGACAGAATGGGAGGCGCTGCTTTCGGAGCAGCTCTCACACATTTTCACGTACAGCAGTTTGACAGCTGACATGCCCTGCACACACCTACATGAAACACTCATGTTTCTTTCTTAGATAAGCGAAGCTTGACTTAGGTTGCTGTCTTGTGCCTTTTCGCTCTTACTAAGTTGTTTTATTACAAACCCCACTGAAGGTCACAGGATAAATTAAGTCAGAGGATGCCGTGTGCAGTTCATTCAGCTGCAGAACAGTGATGCACACTGAATACTAGCAGTACCAAACTTCTGACAGCAAAAAGCTCACACCTCAGAGAGCAACATGACCACGGCACCTGTAACATCAGAAGCAAAGAAAGCAAAGAGAGCATAACCTGAACATTCAAATATGTTCTTTAAAGCTCCTATTTCCATATGATTTTCATTTTGCAAATCTGAAATGTCTGGGGAGATGATTTGCCTATGATGTGCCTCTGCCCAACACTCATTAGGGGGAATGGAGGGAAACCAATTCCTTCCCAGTTTCAGCACTCTTCTGCAGTTCATGGAAAGGGTATGAAGACATTAGCAAAGCATTTATCTCCCCCATCTAACAAGTCAGATCAGGATAACACACATGACACTCTGTCTGCCTGCTGGAAGGGTAGCAGACTACTGTGAAGATGACAACGCCTGCAATTAGCTGATGGCACAGATCTCAATGGGGCAGGAACACCACAAATGGGTCTTTCCTGTCCTGCTGTCAGGGGTGTTAACAAAGCACTACCTCTAAGCCCTGTGAAAAAACAGCCAGCTACTACTGCAGAACTGGGAAGTGAACTCTAGAAACCCCGGCTATCAAGTCTCTGCAATTCTCCCCTCCAACGCAGTCGCACCGGAGGATGTGAGAGCATTTGGTTTCTTACGGTCATCCAGTGCCAGCTCCTCAGAGGAGCCTCTGCCTCCTGCAGCATGCAGGGTGGATTGCGCTGTGCATTAAGACGGGCCGCATCACATCAGTCCTTCTTTCCACTGGCAATGGAGAGCAAGATGACGGGAGGTTAACAGGACAGAGAGGAAGCGCAGCACAAGAAGGCTGCTCCCCACGCACAGCCTCTTCACACTTCCTATGCTGTCTCTCACAAGGTCACCCACGGTGCGTTCACCACCTTCCAGGCACCCAGCCTGGGGCTATGATACCCACCTTGTCAAAGCTGACAGCCGCAAAACCAGGGAGGCTCTTGGTCCATACATATGCAGCCATGCCAGAACACCAGGCTTACTGGGGGGGGGGAGGGAAGTGAACAGACCCCCACTTGGAATAACACAGTTACCAGTGGGGTGCCGTGAAACTGCAGCTGAGGAAGGCAATGGACTGTGTATAGAGCTCAGTCACCTCAAGGCTGTCCACACCACATCCTGGAACAGGGCTGGAAGGAAGATAACTAGCAGTTTGATTCCTTCAAGCAACAGCCAGCCAAGCTATGGCAAGCACAGCATTTACTTATCAAACTCATTTCAGGGAACAGCTGAATAAATCAAAGCGTCACGTAAGTGAAGGCAGAGACATCTGAACTTTGAAAACTGGGAAGGGGACAACTGTGAACATGAAATGCAAATAGATTTAGGGTGTGTCTTGCACATGACTCCTCTGGAGCACTGTGGAATGTGGTTTTATAGTGGGCAGTTTTTCCAGCATGAAGTCTAAAAGCCGAGATGAGGTTTCTTTTACGATGCACAGCATGCATAAAATACTTCCAGTGTGTCTGTGTAAAATCTGATCACCTCATCCCTGAATTACAGAGACAGCTGAGAACAGTCAGAGTAAGAATCCGTATAGCATGATACTACAAAGTGCTACAAGTCCTCAAGCTAAGGGCACCTTAAAGCCTTGAGCAAAACACTGAAAGAGACTGCTAGCACAATCTCCTGATAGCCACATCCTCCAGTTCTTCAATCACCCAATAATCGCCATCTGTGGAAAACAATTTACTGCAAACATCATGAAATGGGCAGGACAACAGTACTGTCTGTGAAGTCTGCAAAGATTAAGAAGGAATTCCAAACTACAGAATTTAGGCTGGTTGAAATGTGGGAGGACAACTAAACTGCGGACATCTGCGCCTCGGCGCCCAACAGTATTGGAAATAAACAGGCAGTGGCTACAAACATTGACAGGATGCCACAGAGACAGATGTATTCTGTGTGAAATGCCTTGTCTTTAAGATTAAAACCTTCCCACCGTTCTTATCTCAGAATGAATGAGATCAGTGCTATCCTAAGTCATCTAATTAACCATGTCAGGAGAACTGAGAAGACATTTTACCCATGCAGATACCATTCAGCTCAAGTCAACCTAATACATAAAATTAGAAAAACATGCAGAACTCTGACACGTACCTGATCTACTAATTCTATCAATCTTGTCCATGCTAGCAGAAGAGATTCGGAACCGCGGGCTGCTCTGATTTGAGGATTCAGAACCTGCATCAGCCAACGAGTCTTCAACCGCGAACAGTATATCCTTCACACATTTGTGACACAAGTTGTGTTGACAAGGAAGGATCAGCGGGTGGGTGAACAACTCCTTGCATGCTGGGCAGATGAGCTCTCTTTCAATACTTTTGGTAGCAACCTTTGACAGAAAGAGGAGAAAGCCAAGCAGAAAGCACAAGCTGTAAGGCACTGCGTATTCACAGAATCATAGAATGGCCTGGGTTGCAAAGGACCACAATGATCACGTAATTTCAACCCCATAGCTATGTGCAGGGTCGCCAACCACCAGACCAGGCTGCCCAGAGCCACATCCAGCCTGGCCTTGAATGCCTCCAGGGATGGGGCATCCACAACCTCCTTGGGCAACCTGTGCCAATGCGTCACCACCCTGAGTGATGTTGCCCCTGCTCATGCCACCAAACCCCAGCTCTGCAGAATGATGGTTGGTTTTAGCTGTCTTGAGGCGGTGCTCTGGTTAACACTGCAAACAAATCTTTATTAACATTTATGAGAGCGCTCCTTGCAGCTGGAAAGCACACGGCTTCTACGCAAACTTGGTTCATCTTTAGGTTATGTCTGCATTGCAGGGAAGGAAAGAAGACATGCAGGATTAATTGCACCTAGGGATGTAGCGGAACGAAAGCAACCATGCTTCTTAACAATAGCAAGCCACACATTTAAGTCAGCTTGCTTGCTTTTCACGAAGGGAAAAAATTAAAAAAGAAGTGTCCAATTGGCCAGACAGCCGGCTTCCTCGCCGTGTAACTCTCTGGCGGGCACCGGAGCTGCCGTGGTTTGCCCAGGGTAGCAGCTGGAGCCGAACACCGAACACGTCCGTCCGCACGCAGCGCTCCGGCCGGGACCGTGCGGGCGGCAGCGCAGCCCCGGCGCGCGTTCCCCGCCGAGAGGCGAGCCGATCTCAGCCACCCATCACCGGCAGCACGGCACTGCCCACCGCCGCCCCGCTCGCAGATCTATTCGCAAATAACCTCCGAGCCGTCAAACAAGTAAAGAAAAAAAAAAAAAGACAGAAAAATACAAATATCCCAAGCGCGGCTCAGCCGACGGCCCCCGGACAAAGCCGCCCCCCCGAGCCCCGCGCTCACCTCCGGCTCCAGCCCGTCGCCCTCCATGCCGGCCCCTCCTCCGGCCGCGGACTTGGCGGCGGCGGCGGCGGCCGCGGCGGAGACCGCAGGGAAGGGACGGACCTCTCCGCNCAGATATGATCTGCGTCCAGGAAAGGGCAGGGCCAGGAGCTCCTGCAATTTCTGTCAGTTTTGCATTCTGCATGCAAAGAATACCCCCACCTCTGTCTCTTCTATGCAGAGTTTTTGATCTTAATTTTACTGCAACATCCTCAAAATAATTAAAAAGCATAAGCTGTGCATTTCCATTAATACACAGAGCATTAAGTCTAACTCATCTATCTTTGATTAAAGTATCAAATAAGCCTTATTTCAAATTTGCACTGGAAACCAAAAATTCCCCTTCCCCTGTACATTGCCTAAATTTCCCACGCTGTCAGAATGGTTTTAAAGTGAGAAGACTAACACAACTTTTACATAAATTGTTTCAAATTAACCCTCCTGCCCTCAATATAGCCAGCGAAACACTGTGCTGGAAACAGCTCCAGCCCTTTCTGCATCCCTTCAGGGACCACCCCTTCACAAACAGCAAATCATTGTTACCTCTGTTTCCTTCAGCAGCAGACCCAGCTGTGAGATGTGAGCTTTTACTTGGCTTTCCTTACTGATGAGGTACTCTATATCTTTTGAAAGCTTTTCCTGTTAAAACAGAACAGCAAACTATCAGATCAAGGATTTCCAACACAAACACATCAACAGCAGAAATAAGTCACTCAGTAAATGCTCAGTTTACCTTGTAGCAAGGCTGGCAGCCTACTATCAGTTTTGAAAGTCATAGAATCAGGGAATCACCAACGCTGGAAAGACCTTATCTAGTCCAACTGTACACCCACCACCAATATTTCCCACTAACGCATGTCCCTCAGTACAACATCTGAACATTTCTTCAACACCTCCAGGGATGGTGATTCCACCACCTCCCTGGGCAGCCTGTGCCAGTGCGTGACCATGAGAGAAGAAATACGTAATGACATCCAACCTGAATCTCCCCTGGCACAACTGGAGGCCGTTCTCTCTCATCCTATCGCTAGTTACATGGGAGAAGAGGCCAACCCCCACTTCACCACAGTCTTCTTTCAGGTAGTTGTGGAGAGCAATAATGTCACTCCTGAGCCTCCTCTTATCCAGACTGAACAATCCCAGCTCTCTCAGCTGCCCCTCCTAAGACTTGTGTTCCAAACCCCTCACCAGCTTCACTGCCCTTCTCTGAACACACCTCAGGGCCTCCATGTCTTTCTTGTGTTGAGAGGCCCAAAACTGAACACAGTACTCGAGGTGTGGCCTCAGCAGGGTGAGTACAGAGGGATGATCACTTTCCTGCTCCTGCTGGCAACACTATTTCTGATACAAGCCAGGATGCCATTGGCCTTCTTGGGCATATAGCACACTGCTGGCTCATGTTCAGCCAAGCATCGATCAACACCCCCAGGGCCGTTTCTTCTATGCAGTCTTCCAGCCACTCTGCCCCAAGCCTGTACTGTTCCCTGGGGTTGCTGTGGCCAAAATACAGGACCCAGCACTTGGTCTTGTTGAATTTCATCCCACTCGCCTCAGCTCAGCAATCCAGCCTGTCCAGATCCCTCTGACAGGCATCCTACCCCCAGGCAGATCGACGCATTCTCGGAACTTGGTGTCATCTGCAAACTCAATGCCCTCATCGAGGTCATCAGTAAAGATATTGAAGAGGACAGGCCCCAATACTGACCCCTGGGGAACACCACTCATGACTGGTCACCATCTGGATTTAACACCACCACTCTCTGTGCCTAGCCATCCAGCCAGTTCTTTACCCTGCAAAGAGTGTATCTGTCCAAGCCATGGGCTGCCAGCTTCCCCAGGGGAATACTGCAGGAGACAGTGTCAAAGGTTTTGTAAGTCAACACTGTAAAGAACTGCTGAGTTTCCCAAAATGACCACACTGACAGATTCTTTTGAGCAAGCAACACGAAGCAACATAAGAAGGCTCATTCCTTCCCAGAGAAGTCATCTTTGTTTGGCTGAGGAACCAGAGGCTTAAGAACATTATTACAACTTACAGAAAAGCCCTGCCAGTTATTAATTCCTTTCTAGTAAGATTTACTAGAGAAACAAGTGGTTTGAAGCACAGCTTATGAGCGTCTCTGCACTTCCCTATTTTCAAAAGTTAACATCAGTCCAGGAACAGCCTTGCAAATAAGCAAGGAAGCCAAAAAGCAGAAAGGAAAAATGTTTGTCTTTTTTTTTTCCCCATTCTTCCCCTCCTTTTTTTTTGTGGATAAGAGCTAGAGAAGAAAGGGGAAAAGATAGCAGCAATCATTTTGTAGTAACAAAACAATGTTTGCAAGTCTTCTTTAGTGTACTATGCTTAGTTAATTAACAGCTACCCAGCTTCAGTAACATGCAAGGTCACATGAGACACTTCAGTTTCAAATTGTTTTGACGTGCCTTTAAAGTATCAGTTCATCCAAGGCACACGGGAACCAGCCTGAAATCATCCAGTAGTACAAGCCAGACTGCAAACTATTAATGGCTTAAACTTTCTGAAAGGGTCGGTACTGCTGCACAAATGGCTAAATTAAGGTGGAAGCACTTTGAAGTGGTTCTGTTTCGAACATCACAGAAAAACTGTTTTCTCAGATGTGCTAAGTCACATTAATATGTACACAAACAGAGGTTGCACAACAGCATGCCTCATGACCAATGTCCTCCAAGGACATGCGCAGGCTTCCTGCCAGAGAGAGTTTGCCCTTACAACAGAAGCTCAATGTTCTTCTTAAGTTCAGGTCGAACAACGTTTACTTTTACCTTCAGAGTTTTATAGGCAGTGCTCATCATTGTTACCCTATGGTTTGCATGAGATCCACCCAGTTTACAGAGATGACAGACAGGCCGCCTGCAGATTTCACAATACATGTTAACTCTCTCCATTTCATGTTCTGGGCACATCAGTACCTAAAAAAGAGAGCAAAGAATGAAAGAGTATTTCCAAAAAGAAACCATTACAACAAGCAGCAGTCCCAAGGCAGCATCTGATTCCTACAATGGATTTTTGTTATATTCAACTTACATGCCATATTTCTATACTTGTCCACAATTTTATGCCTGTGTACACATCAGGTAGCCTCCATACTGCAGTTAATAATCTTGCTAATCCCTGAAGTTGTTTGCACGCTGTAAAATACCTCTAGAGTATCAGCTCTACAGTTCAGAGCTGTAAATGCAATATATACAGCACACCCCACCCTCTCAAATTCTACTGGCTCCAGGTCAGCACCTCAATTCTCTCTCAAAAGAGCTATGATTTGTTTCTTAAAGTGAGAGTTGGCATAATACAGTAGTGATTTAAATCTAAACTAGGCTCAGAATGGCTACATAGCTACTGCTCTTGGAGTGAAACACAGCCTCTAACATCAGTCACAGTCTGTTTAAAGATAAAAGGCTCTGTTTCATTTATTTTTTCCCATCTGATTCCAATTACAATTGTTCACTCAAGTATCTGCCTCAATATTCTGAAAAGCCTGGCACTCACTAACCATCATCTTTCAAAGACAGAACATACATGTTGGAGTAACTGCTGAATGAGGGAGAAAAACGTGCAACTCCCAGTTCAAACAGCAGACATACATGCCAAAAAAGGGGGCAGGGAGAAAAACAGAAGAGACAAAATAAAGAAAAAAAATCCAGCAGCATAAATATGGACACACCAAGTGAAAACTGCTGACCATCCCCGAAACCAGCTCTCAAGACCATATTTTATCTTGGGCTGTGGTGAAAAGGCAAAAGACACCAGTCTCGCTAGCACCCTGGTAGATAATACTATCATTAAGCAGAACACATGATAAGCTATCCAACTGTCACTGCCTAGTTGATTTAATTAAAAAATAAAAAAAAAAAAAGAAGAAACTTCCAGCAGAAACAGCTGTGGAAGAAGTTATCTCCAAAGAACTGCAATCATCTCTCAGCCCATGGAAGTCATTTTTCCACAGTGCTGTCTAGCCACACTTAACAGAAACCAAATATCTTTATTTACCTCTTGCGTAAATCAAGTGTACAGACTGCAAACCAGAGACAGAAAAAGCAGATTATCTTGTCTAGCTCTCTCAAAACTCAAGAACAATCAGTCTGCTGTGTGCTTCTCACATCCCCACCACACGTTACAAAGTGCTCTGCAGTCCAGTTTTAAATTAACGCTATGACCAGGAACATTATTTAGGAGACTGACAAATACTCTTTCATTCAGTTCTGGTCTTAACAGTGTACCATAATTAAGAATGTACTTTTCTCACACTAAACTCAGCCCTCAAAAAAAAATAATGACCGATTTAGTATTGATAACTCTTAAAGCCTTCCCCCATGCTTCTGTACAAGGGACAGAAGAAACATACCAGGGCTACTTTTAATCCAGTTTTCTCCCATACCCCGGCCCAAAATACACACACACTTCTAGAGTGCTTCACCACGTCAGCACTGCTGCTACTAGGAAATTCACAAAAGTCAGCCCACAGCACAATTCTTGTCACTAAACACAAGCATGTAGCTAATGCTGGGACACTAAGACTTATTGTGGCCTTTTGCTAGAGAGAGGGCAGTTGTGACAATTCCTCCTGTTGTGTAACTTGAATTTAATTAGGTACACCCGTGTCCTGCATCACACTTAGCAAGAGAAACAAAAGTGGCAGCAGTTTGCAGGCACTGTGTTTTGTCTGAACATAGCAGCAGTGTGTAAGTAGAAAATTTGCAATTGCAATGCTGTCTTTTGCTGCAGAGAAGGATTAGAAGGGTGTACCTAATAGCAGCAGAGACCTGAGCTCTCACCTCCAGCTATCACTCAGTGCAAGGAGGAATAAGACAAAAAGATGCTTTGTGTTGGATTAAGCTCAGGCTCAAAACATGCAAAGGGAACTAGGCTCATGCGCAGGGTTCTGTTTGGTTGCTTTCTGTTGGTTTGTTTTTTGTTGTTTACCATACACAGGCATTCTCCTTGACATGACATTTAGAGTCACTGCCTTTTCCGAGCTGGGAGGAACCCACAAGGATCATCGAGACCAACTCCTGCCCCCACGCAGGACCGCCTAAAATTCAAACCCTGTATCCGAGAGATTTGCTCAAATGCTCCTTGAGCTCCGGCAGCTTGGGCCGTGCCCACTGCCCTGGGGAGCCCGTTCCATGCCACCACCCTCTGGTGAAGAACCTTTTCCCAACACCCAGCCTGACGCTCCCCTGATGCAGCTCCATGCTGTTCCCTAAGCTTCTGTTGCTGTCACCAGAGAGCACAGATCAATGCCTGCTCACATTCAACTAGCCATCAGCCAGGACCACCAGATCCCTTTCTCCGGGGCTGCTCGCCAGCCTCTCATCCCCCACTCTGTACACAGAACCAGGCTTATCCTGCTCCATAGGCAGAATTCAGCACTTGCTCTTGTTAAACTTCATGCAGTTGGTGATTGCCCAGACCTCCAGTTTGTCAAGATCCCTCTGCAAGGCTCTCGAGGGAGTCAACATCTCCTCCTCATTTAGTGTTGTTCACAAACTCCAGCACCTATGGACCACAATGCCTTCTAAAATAGTCTCCCAGGAGACTCTGCCAACTAATTCCATGAGAAGCCTGAAGTCTGTTCTCCCCACATGGAGGGTTGAAGTTTTGCTGGCAGCTTTCCTCCTATCACCACCAACTTTTAACTCGATTCTTCATGGTCGCTGTGGACAGGACAGCCCCCGGCTGCCAATTCACCGAGAAGACCCTCTCTGTTTACAAGCAACAAATCTATGAGGACGTGTCCCTTAAGACAATTCTGGATGCTCAAAAACTTTTTGTCTTAAGGTAAATGAATAAATAAATAAACACAATCCATTAACTAAGTAAAACAAAATGCTTAATTTCAGAGTCCCCTTCAAATACGTTCAAACCACTTCGGCATCAACAAACAAAAGCTTATCATTTACTCAAATGACAGCAGAAGTAATAAAACAACAGTGGTCCTAAAAGTCAGCTGCCACAGTACAAATATGTCTGAAGCTACATCTGAATACAGCAATCAAGATTCCCTAAGATCCGGTGTACTCACTTTAAGTCTGACATTGGTGGTTGGTCCAACGTACTCGTGTTGAGCTTTTAGAGTTCCCCAGGGATGGTGTATCTTGAAACATTCATTGCAATAGCTTGCACTGCAGTCCATGCAGCTCTTTGTGGATTCTTGAGGTGGAGGTTTGCAGAAGTCACACATAATAGCTATGGCTGCCCTGGCTGCCTGTCTGTGTCGTTCCACAATTGTTTCCAAAGTAAAATTTCGAAATAAGCCATTGACACCACGTTCTCCAAGATCAATATCATGCAGGCAGCCAGGACAAGGGAACATAGTTGTTCTGGGAGTCAGAGAGTTGCGTTTTCTGCCTGTGTAGACAGCAAATCCTGATTAGAAGGAGCATAAACAGAAGAGTTTCAGGTCATAAAAAGAGAAGCGCAAGGATTTATGAACCAATCCCAAATTATCACGGGATGCCATCCAAACTAATACAATACTAATTTATAAACACTCTGCCAAGCCAAAGAGAATAGATTTGCCATGACAAGGTACTGTAATGTTTGAGACCAGAGAACATTACAAACTATTCCAAAACTTAATTCTGTCAAGATGGATTTAACTGTTCCAATTCTACCTTCTGCTTCCTGCAGCTTTGCTTCTTGCATCCACTCTGCCAACAATACTGTTTTTCCTCAGAGCATGTCCTACACACTGCCAGGCATAAAGAAAAACAATTTCTCTGCTGCTCAGAGCTCCTCAGCATCCCTGTATGAGGCATGGGAGGCAGGCAGCCCCAGCTTGTGGCCACCTACTTCAGTGAGACACAGGATTCACTCAGGAGCAAACGTATACCTTCCTAAACCTAATAAATTCCTGTGTTAGTTACATATCATGGGGAACTTCAAAAAGGCACTCCTTTAAAAGATGATGCAGTAGTGCATCTGCTCAAACAGACCCGAAAGCTATGCACAGCACAGGGTTCTTAAAGCTAGCAAGGAGTGCACCCCTATCTCACTGCAGAACGAGGAGGAACAACGATCAAAAAGCAGTCATTTACATGTGTCTGCAGCAGGCTGAGCCAGCATTTAAGCCTAATGCATATTCCCTCTACAGAGAAACAAATCCAACACCCTCTGCAGCTAGACCATGGTTTTAAAATCCCTTTGAGAGGATTTCATTCTGCTGTGGCTAACAAGTTCATAAAGGAGGCATAACTTAAAAATGAATTCTTAGTCCTGAAATAAATGAATTCTCCAGAAAGAGAAGTTTGTTCTTACGTGTATTTAGTCATTTTCCTCCTTTCAAAGGTGCTGATGTTTCACTTATTTCTGAGCACTCCTCTTACACCGGCCAAAAACGCTTGGCTTGCATCGCTCTTCTGCGGCTGCTTCACCCCTCACTTCACAACTCGCCTTCCCACTGTGCCTCTCCCAGCCTCTCACCATCTCTCTCAAAGAAGCAACCAAATCAACAACGCTAGCACAGGAAGGTGGCTGTTTTACAAACCTTTGAAATGTGCCCCACGATAGTCATGTATGACCACCGGCTAAGAAGCAAAAACCAGAAGGATAAGTAAGTTTGTGCAAGCTGGCAGCCTCTGTCTCTCAATCTCAGCTGGTCTGATGCCCTCCTGTACATACCAATCACAGCTGACTCCAGTCACTACACAGAACCGTATGGCTAAAGGAAGCAGAGGTTTGGTGTGGATTTTGTGTGCGTGAGGTTTGGTGTTTTTTTGTTTTGTTTTTTTTTTTGCTTTTTTTTCTCTTTTGGTTGNCAGGCTCTGCGGGACAGCGGCCGGCCGGCAGGGGGCGCCGCGGAGTCGGGCTGCTGCGGGGGCTGACGGCGGCCGCGGTCGGTGGCCCAGCGGCGGGAACGGGCCTGGGGGGAGCCGGCTTTAGAGCAGGACATTAATTACCATCTCCTCTACATCAGGATGTGACAAGGATGAAGCCCTTTTGAAGCCCTGCCAGTGTCTAAGCTCCCCTCCTGCATTCATACATTTTTACCAGCCTCTTGGTCTGACCTAGCCTCGAACTACAGTACCAGCCATGCCAAAATCCATATTTGCTCCAGGTTACAGGGAGAATAGAATAGCTAGGGTTCTCTGCCACCTTAGAGAAGTAATAGCAGGAGCCATGGCCAGAAGGGACTCCTGCTTCCCCTCCTGTTGGTACCAGGAGGAGTTGGTACCAGGAGGAGTTGGTACGAGCAGTGTGGCTGCAGCAAACCGTTGTCAGCTGTTTCCAGATGCACGAACGTACCAGCGGAGCACCTCTTCTGCTAATCTTTTACATCAGCAAATCCCTGGAAGGAGTCGAGGTGGTTCAGCCACTCCGTGCAGCCCACTCCTGCTTGCATCAGTGGGGTCTGGCTGAGAGCAGAGTCACACCAGGCACCCGTGAGACCAGCACACCTCTGAACCTGAAGACAGCAGGGCCTGTCACCATTTGCTCTCCTCCCTAAGGTTAAATGGCACTCATTAATTCCAACAATGGTACAGAGCAGTCCCCTAAGTGCTCGTCTGTATTAATTACCAGTGAAACCCAAACAAGGATGAGATACTGGTTTTCAATTAGCTGCAAGAATCCTACATTGTACTTGGGCATTGACCAGGATCCTGCTGTACGAATCAGCACAGTGCTGCCCTAAATAGCTCGGAACATCCTGGCAACACCTCCAATGCCTTCAGCATCCACATTCGAGGCCGCTATCAAGCCCTTAAATCCAAATTTTCCGAGACTATTTTTCTTTCATGCTGCTTTTCCACCCAGGGCTCCTGTCCTGAGCTGCATGCTGGCTGGCAGCAGAGCCAGTGCGTACACAGCAGGAATAGAGGATGCCTGTGAGGTTTGTTCCTGACCTATTGGACAGAGCAGGCATTGTCCTGGGGACTGAGCCACCGGAGAGACGCTTTTCCCTCTGAGCAATGGAAGTAGGTTATGTTGGGATGGGTGCAATGGGGTTTTAGCATGCATTCATCTATCTGTAAGTTGTCTGCAGTGGGATCTTTTCTTCTTAGCCCTGAGGAGCCTAGCCTTGAAGATCACTGTTTTCCCTAGGATTTTCTCAGTCATGTAGGCTGAACGACACAAAGCTCAGCAGTAAGACTGGATTTGATGCTGCCTGAGAGAAATGTGCCTGCTTTGTCTTACAAAGGCAAGCTCACCTTTGTCTTCTTGATGATTGTCCTTCAGCTGTATCTCACTGACATGGGTGTACCAAAATGAGAGTAAGGATGGCGTGAGGATTTCTGGCCTTAAATGTAGAACTGTCAAGCCCTAGTGCTCTGCTTTGGGTTGTTTATCTGTCCTGCAGGGATGTGCTACCGGCCCATGATCTTCATGGTCCACTGGGTTTCCTATTGAATCCCATAAACTGATCAGCTGGACAGAACAATTTTGGAAGGTCACATTGCTGCTGCACACAGAGCGATCAGCCAATAAAGACTGTGCTCATCAAACTGCCACAATATTAAGATAATGCTCAGCTTTGGAAAGTATTCGCCTTTGGTCAGAGTACCTTTGCCTTTTCACCTTGTGCTGTCTGTACTGCATTCTGCTTCATGTCTAGGACACCTGGCAAGCAACAGCATCAGGGATACAAGGAGCAGCTACAGGCAACAGTCTGCAGAGCAGACGCTGCTGTTCCCCTCCACCCTTTGTAATCACCTGCTGAACAAATGAAAGAATTGTCGTGAAAAGGCCTCCCAGAGTTGTGTGAAATTCAGACCAAAATAGCCTCCAGCTCTGTGTGGAAGAGTACTGTATCTCCAAACAAATATTACTGTTTAGCAGAAATGAAATGTAATAGTTATTTTTAAAGGGTTTGGAATTTAGAAAGTGGATGTGTTTTAAAAGTTCACATTACAGGAAGCTCATGCATGAACTCATTTTCTGACACCAGAGGAGACGTGGTGTTAAAATTATGAGCAGTAGACACCTGGAATATGGCAGGGGCTCTCAGAGGAGCTGACAAGGGCAGGAGACCAGCGAAGTTGGGCTCCCCGTGGAGACGGTGACAGGATCAGAAGGAAAGGAGGGAAGGCAGCAGGGCAGGCCAGCAGCCTGCAGCAGGGTAAGGGTGGAGAACATGCAGAATTTCAAATCTCCTAAAATTATTTTCGGGAGGTTCTTGTGTCCATATCATGTGGAGTTTAGGGCTTGTTTCTGGGATCGTCCATTTTTCTAGGTGCATTTTTCTGGAGAAATATCATTTAAACTGTTCCTTATAAATCACAAACCACGATGAGAGTGGGAAGAGACAGCAGAGTGGAGTGAATGAATGAGAAAATAGCAAAAGAGTAGGGATTTCATTAAAAAAATGGAGCATGCCAGGGTCCACATTTCAACAAAATCAACAGCTGTTTCTCAGGGATCCATGCCAGAGTTGCTACCCTAGATCTGAGATTTGCACTGGTTTATATTGGTTTATTGATTTCATTCTTGCAGGACAAGTATTGTTATCAATTACAGCATCAGGCACTCTTTTGTTTATGCTTTTTTTTTAAGTTAAGACTACAGGAGAAGCAGATGCATTCAATTGAAGGAAAGATGAGTAAAACAATGTTGAATGGATTGAGGATGAATAACAGTAGGGGTTTTTTTCTGCCCAACTACTGCAGAATGAAACTTACAGATGAGGAACAGAGAGAAAACAAGGAGCCTGATTTCTTTTCAGTAAAACTGTCATTTTGAGACAGTTGAATATCCTTCTTCCCTGTGATTTAAATTAGGATTTAAGAGACCAGAGAAGTCATACGATCTCCCAGTGCCTCTGTGCTTCTGCTACAAAACGTTGACCTATCCCACATGGATATTTTGGAGTGCTCAGATGCTGTGATGTTTGTGACACTTGCCCTGGGGGCCTTGAATATCTCACAGAGCACTGTATGAGTCCAAGGAGATGCGAGTATATGGCTTATGTGAGGACCATCTTCTTGGGGCCAGGAGTGTTGCATGCATCTTTGTGTTGTGGGTAAAATGTGCAAGTTGTATGTGTGAAACAGTCATGGGAAAATAATTAGTGGAACTCATTAAAAAAGACAACAAGTTTGCGAAGCAGCATTCCCCTGGGGAACAGCACTATGCAATGATTTGCCCTGGTTTGGGGGCTGACAAGCTAAGTGGAAAAACAGCATGACTGCCAGAAGAGATCATGTTTCCAGCCTCCAGGAGCTGACATATGGGGAACCATTCCCCTGGGACATCACTGCACAGAGCAGAGTGTGGCTGCAAGGTGCTGCCAGCACATCCTCTTTCTCCAGCAGGAGAACCTCGCTTGAAAACTAGCTGTTTAGCAGTTAATGCATGGCACATTAATCCTGTAAAGCTGTGTTTCGACAACTTTATTGATGTGAGAGGTTGGGAAGGGGAAAACTGGAGCGATGTGGTCTCTAAGCAGTACTACCCTGCCTCCGTGCACATATGGTTTACCATGCAGAAGTGTCCTTTTGGTGGCATGATTTATGTCACCTGAGAAAGAAGCTTCATTGTCCCAGCAGAGTATCTCCGAGCTCAATAAACTACAAAGGATCCGTAATCTAAAACCCCAGTCTGGAGATAATGACATGCAAAAGGAAATGCAGCAGGTGAGAGGCCTCTGCACCAGGCCTCGCAGAGCCTCACGCGCAGCACCCGTCGCTATGGAAAGTCTGCTAAGGCCAAGCAGCTGCTGCGACTCCTCTTTCCTTCATGAATGTCAAGAATCTCGGGGGATGAGGCTTGGCAGGGCGATGCTCTGTGTGCAGAGAACAGAGCTGTTTTCAATAAACACACACATTTCACTCCGACGTGCTAACTCGGCTGTCTATCGCAGCATATGCTCTTACGGAGGGAAGCCTGACTCAAGCTGCCGGCACGGGCTGTTCAGCTGCAAGAGACAGGGCAGGCACACCACTTCCTTGTGGAGAAATCAGAGGAAAAAGGAGTTTCTTGCCTGGAACCCATTATGATTTTGTGCGTTGTTGCCCTGATTTCAGCTGGGACACAACTGATATCCTTCACAGTGTCTGGTATGAGGCTATGTTTTGGTTTTAGGATAAAACTAATGCTGATGGCACACCGAGGTTTTAGTTGCTACTGAGCAGTGCCGCACAGAGCCAAGGATGTTTCAGCTGCCCACACTGGCCTTCCTCAGTGGGAGCTGTCAGGGCACAAGGAGCCGGAGAGGACAAAACCAGCGCAGCTGCCCTAAACTGGCCAAAGGGATATTCCATACCATATGTCTGAGCAAAGACATTGCTGCCCAGGCAGAGAATACAGTGGTAGAAATACATCACATGGGTGCCCATTTACCCCAGAACTGGGCCAGCGAAGAACATCGGAACAACAAGCATGTGAATCAGGCTGCTCGGGCTAAAGTGGCTCAGGTAGTGGCTCAGGACTGGCAACATAAGGGCTGTCACCCATAAAGTGGATGACACAGGAGCAAGACCTGGCTGTCCAAGCTGACCCTGGGGCCCGGGCACAGCTGCTCCCAGGTGAGGAGAAGCAGAGAATTGTGGAGGAAACCCCTCTCTCACCTAGCTGCAAGGGTGCACACACAACGCTTGGAAGAGGGGCAGGGAACCACTGGTGGGCACGAAGAACTGCATGCAAAGGCATCTCTGGAGGTGACCCAGACTGCCTCTGGGATGCATCCAGAACAAACAGAATCTTCCAACAACACCTTTGTTTATCACACATGTTCAAAAATGCAGTGCCTGCTTCATATTTTTTAAACTCATCACAGCAGAATCTCTGAATGGAGCAGAGAAGTGTTTCGTCTTGTTTTTTTTTTTTCTTTCTTTTTTCTTTTAGTCTTTTACATGCAACAGCAGATACAAGAAGCTGGTTTTTTCTTCCCCCTTTCTGTAAGAAATGCACATGCCAGTTTCCCTCAAAATGTTTTCAAACTCCAAATCATTTTCTGCTGGTGACATTCTCCTCTCCAGAACTGCCTACACCCCAGCTGCGTCTGACAGAAAAAGCACCCAGTACTATGCTGGCATGGTGTGGTCAGTGGCACCCACTGGTTAGCATGGGAACAAACTGCCAAGCAGAGGGCTGCTGAAATGCCTGTTGCCAGCTCAGCACCATTAGCTCTGCTGGGGTTCAGCTGACGGCCTCACAAGAGTGCTGCAAGGGTTAAGTGAGCCAACAAAATACAAGTACTCAACAGCAGAATGGAATGGAGTGGAATAACAGAGGGAATGGGGAAAAGACTTCAGTGAGAAGGAATCCCCCATACATCGACTGACCCCCACCCAGGGGGCCCTGGTTCCTACCTTGCCCCACTCCAACAGCTCCACGAGGTACTCGAAGTGGCCACGTCCAGCCATCCCCAGCATGGCACAGCCATTGCCTGGAAGCAGCGGGGGCCTGGCAGGCATCTCTGGCACCCACAGCCTGGGCTGGGCTGAGGGTGGGCTCGGCGGGCGGCTGGGCACTGCCGTGGCAGCTGAGTGCCGTCGTGCGGGTGGGCTCGGTGCTGCCTGCAGCCCACGGCTCAGGACCCGCAGTGGGCATACTGCTGGGCAAAGGGACGGCTCAGATGTGCATCCCAGAGCACGACGCATGATGGGGTGCACAGCGGTGCACAGTGCTGCGCTTGTCCTGAGGCACCACCCGGTCTGATGAAATTCCAGGTTTTGTTTAGATGAAAATGCATGTGGGCATACATTTGCACATGAGA
Organism: Pavo muticus; assembly: GCA_016647715.1. Classification (NCBI taxonomy): domain Eukaryota; kingdom Metazoa; phylum Chordata; class Aves; order Galliformes; family Phasianidae; genus Pavo; species Pavo muticus. Next base: position 780,753 of record JACDJE010000278.1, read on the forward strand.
ACATCTGCTAATGAAACGGACGGAGCTGTGTGTGCAGTCTCCCTAGCTGGTGGCCTGCCTGTGGGGCAGTTAGGCAGGAAGAAAACTTCCACCGTCTGTTTCTGTGTCCCAGGCTTGGTGCTGCCACTAGAGATGGGATGCACACAGCATGCCTGCGTGCTGCTGAGGCAGCTCAGTACCTGCTGCTGGAGGAGAGCAGCCCTCAGGGAGCTGCTGGGAGACATTGGGATGCTCCATCCAGACATGGTGTGCAAAGACCCTGTGGGATGGCTGGTGAACAATGCTGGAGACATGGCAGATGTCGCACCCCTGCTCCACACCACCCTCCACTGCAGCTGCCTGCACGATGCCATTTCAGTGTGCTATGACTTGCTTCTTCCTCTTGTGGTCTCACGTTGCCGCAGCAGCAGCTGCCTGAGGTCTGGTGGCAAAGGGCAGAGCAGCCAGCCCACTGCTCTCCAAGAATGAGCGGGTAAGGGGCACGCTGTGCTTCGCTTCTGGTATCAGATGGCCTGTGGAGCACATCACCCCTGGACAGTGAAAACATGTCAAAGGGTGTTTTATAACAGTATAGCATATCCCTTTGAGGCTGAATTTCCTGAGCTTATGGATATGGTAGTAATGCTACACCAGATTCTCTCTGCAGGTTGCTCACTGAAACAATACACCTTTTCTTTCTCAAGAAATGGGACTCATGAATAGCTACCAGACCTTTCTGCTACTAGATACTGTAGAATTACATATATCAGATGGCTCATTAATCACATAGCTTGTTATTGGGACAGAGGCAGGTTTTCAGCATTTCCCACACTGCTTTTCTGCAAATGGATTAGGAGTAGAGAGTCAGAGACGCAGGGGACCATCACTCACTTCCTAGCCCATGATTCATAGTTTAACTCCATGCAAGGTATTTTCTTGCTCTGATCTAATTCTAGCTCACTGAATGGAACTTGTGCAGGACACCTTGCCACTGTAATTTTGGGGGGTAGAAGTGTGGTCAGAGGCAGGAGGCTTGCGGGGCCCCATCAGCTGTGGCCCAAGCGGCTGCTGTACAATGGCTGTACGGCAGTATTGATGCGAACTTCCTGATAATAACCAGAACTCAGCAGCAAATAAACCCGGACTGTTCTGATCAATAATGAGAGTGCATAAAGCTGAGAAATTTACAGCCCTTCCTGCTCACCACTGCAGCCCTTCATGCAGTGGCCCACTGCACTAGAGCCTGCTTGGCCAGAGACAGGGCTGCAGCTTGAGATAAGCAGCACGCAGCACCCCAGCCGGCTGCCATGTGCTTCTGTTAGGCCATGAATTGCACCAGCATGGTGAGCTGCCTGCCCCGGGTGTCTGCTGCTCACTCGAGTTGTTCTGCCATACCACAGTGGTTTCTGTTTTTCTGCTACACAGTGTGGTTGATGACCAGCCTGGGCTGAACTTCAGGGGCTTTGGACAGAAGGGGAGATTCCTGGTTTCCCTCCTTCCACCTGCCCATGTCTTGTTCTGACAGACTGGCCAGTGTCGCAGCCACCACCAAACTGTCCTTAGAGCAGGAGGGTGCTGGAGTCCTATCCAAGCTCTCTGTCATTGCAGGGAGGTGTAAATGCAACCCTAGTCATGAAGTCAAGCAGGGTAATGAGACCACGGAGAGAGTCAGAGGTAATGGTCTGCCCTCCCTGGGATGAAGGAAAGCCTGTGCTCACCTTCCCCTCACCTAGCTGCAGGCTGAGAGGGGAAAGTGCACCTGGAGGGCCAGAGAGAGATGGGCACCTTTGTGTCACAGCTGGCAGCCTGGGGACCGTGATCCCTCCAGGTGACTGCTGCTGCCTTTCGTGCAACCTTTGTGTTGTGCTGAGGGACAGAAACAGCTGGGAGCCCCTCACCACTTCCGCATAAATCACAGATAGGGGAATGTGCTTTTTGTGCTTTCTGTCCCTTGGTTTCATCTCTCAGGTTGGTTCCTTTTCATGGAACCTGGATATGTGAAAATTAATTCCAAACCTTGGTAATCAGGATATTATCAAACTCAGATCACAACATGTTTTGCTGAACTGAAACAGGAAGGAGATTTAATTTCCTTCGTATCACTTAGACAGGGAGCATCTCCAAAAAAGCGAGGATCATCAGCCCTATTATCCACAGAAGTAAATGAATTTGTATAGTTTTATACAGTGCCATGCAGCACAATGCTTACCTTGGTGCACTGATATGGAAAGCCGATTACAAAGGAAATGTATGTTTCTTGGCTTGTGAGTTACACGGGTTGTCCCAGGACAGCAGTGACAGCTCTACATTTTCTGGTTGATCTCTTCCTTCTAAGTTTTTACTTCTAAGTACATCTGTGCACCAAAGCTCGATGCCCTTTTTTTTTCCTCCCCTGGGATTGTGAAGCATTTTCCCATTTCCATAATACAGACAATCCACTCATACATGCATCCTTAGTAGCAGTCCTCAGAAGGGCCTTTTCCCACCATACACCTGCGCACTACACCGGAGTTTATTGGTCACTGTGCCCTGAGGGAATCTGTCTAACATGGGCACTGCCACAGATGGCCACGCAGAAAGGGCTGATAGCAGCAGTTCAGTGCTGAGGAGAGAAGGGGCACTTCTTCTATAGTAGAGCCATACAATCACCAAGGTTGGAAAAAATCTCCAAGATCATCCAGTCCAACCATCCACCTACCACCAGTATTTCCCAGTAAACCATGCCCTTTAGTACGACATCTAAAAGTGTCCTCTACACCTCCCTGAGCAGCCCATTCCAGTACTTGATCATGCTTCTGGAGAGGAAATTTTTTCCTAATATCCAACCTGAACCTCCCCTGGTGCAACTTGAGGCCTCTCTCTCATCCTATCAGTAGTTACATGGGAGAAGAGGGTGACCCCCACCTGACCACAACCTCCCTTCAGGTAGTTACAGAGAGCCATAAGGTCACCCCTGAGCCTCCTCTTACCCAGACTGATCAACCCAGCTCCCTCAGCCACTCCCTGTAAGACTTGCACAGCAAAACCCTCACAGCTTCATTGCCTTTCCCTGGACATGCTCCAGGGCCTCCATGTCTTTCTTGTGTTGAGTGGCCCAAAACTGAACACAATACTTGAGGTGCAGCTTCACTAAAGCTGAGTACAGAGGGATGATCATCTCTATTAGGCCTTGTTTTACCCCTTCCCCTTTCATACTTGGTTCAAAGCCCTTTCAGTGAGCCCTACCAGCTCCTCATCTAGGATCCATTTCTCCCTTTAAGACAGGTGAAACCCATCCACAGACATCAGGCCAGGCACTGAGTTAAATTGCTCCATCAGCTAACAGCCCCAGTGCCCTGATGACCCTTTTGATGGTCCTCAGGCTTCTCCCAGCAACTTCATTGCTGCCAGCCTGAACTATCCATAAGAGGTAATAACCAGAGGGCTGAACCAGATGAGGGAGTGTCCTGATAATGTCCCTTAGTAATGAATTCATGGGGGAAATGGATCTGTGCAGATGCGCCGCCATCTCACAGGACTCAACTGTCACAGACAGTTGTCACAAACCAGAGCAGCAGAGAGAGCAGGAAAGGAGGTATCATAAATGGAAAAGGGTGCTAGTGTTTGTTATTGATTACTTCATTGTATGTTTGGAAATCACAAAGAAAACAACAACAGAAAACCATTGAATACACATTTCCAAGCATGCATGCTTTGGGTAAGGATTGTGGCCCACTTTAATTCCCCTGGAAGTGTTCAGAGGCCTACACACAAATTAGGCAACAACAAACAGATTCTGTGTAAACAGTTTATGGGTTGTTTGAAAATAGCTTTCTTCCATGAAGTGATATTGATGGGAACTGTCACTAGCAGATGGAAAGCTGCCATGCATGACACCTTCTGATGGTTGGAATGGTTTGACTGATTTTTGCATTCCTCATTCGGATGGATACTGGCAAAGCCAAAAAGATCTCTTAACACATAACAATGAATATAGCTCACAAACAGCAACAAGCCACACCAGGTACTGAGGCATCTCCAAGGCTACGTCTGACGGAAAGAAGAGACAGTCTCACCCTGCAGTGCAAAAGCATCAGGGCTTCTGCGTAAAGTTTATTGATCCCGAAGAAAGGCAAGTTAATATTCATCAGCTTAATAGAGAGGTACTCACATTACTGGAGATGGCATGCCAGCAGAGCCTCTGCCAAGTGCTCACTGCCAGTGGCAGCTGGCCAGTGGAGTGCCTGCACAGCTCCTTGGTGCTGTGGCCATATTTATAACAGAAGGAAGCAATAAAGCATCATCTATCAAGATAAGCAAGATCAGTCGCAGAGAATAAGGGAACTTGGTTAGAGCTGCAGAGCACTTTCTCACAAGTGAGTTTCTTCCAGCTACATGCAGATGTTAGAGGCACTTTGCTTGTGTTCTCAGGTTAACACGAGCCCCTCCTCATGGGCTACCTGCCCGTTCAGGCTGTGGTCTGTATTTCTGCATGTGCACCCTTAGCCTTTACTTCGTTTCCCTTTACGTCTGGCTGCTGGTGCTCTGGTTAAGGCAAATGCAGTAATATTAAAAGGAGAATTTCAAATTCACAGTATTTTGGAGGCAGACTTTTTGTTCTCCTGTGTTCAGCAAAGGGGAGCTCTGACTTGTGTTCGGCCCTTTTGTCACTTCCAAGTATCCGCAGGTATCTATCTATATCTCTATCTATATAATCTATAAATATCTCTGTATCTACCTATATAGATACCTTGATATAGATACAGAGCTAAAACTGCATCTGTGCTACATGAAAAATTGTCTGATGCTTTCCTCTCCACTGCCCCATATGACACTGGTACAACCCCACATGCTCCTGAGAAGAAGCTCTTCAAGGAATATAGGTCAAGTATGTAGACTACTATAAATATTTAATGCATTGAGTATGCTATTACATATTTATAAAGAATCAGCTAAAGTATGTAATGATGCATACTATGAATAAATAATATAATTGCCATTTCTGCTACAACATTTAATCATGTTTGACAACATAAAGGGAATTTCAGGTATCTACGGTTTTAACAAATATTAAAACACTTGAGTATTAATTACTGGTCCTATTGGTTTAGATAATTCATCTAATTAAATCAGAGACAAGGAAATTGGGTGAAGACAAGGGAAAAATGAGCCCTACTGACATCTGCCTCTGTGGTGCAGCAGCCTGGCAGGGGGAGGTTTCCCTCTGATGCAGCTGCAGAGCTCTGCTCCAACCAAGTCACAGCTGCTTTCCTTTGCTGGGAAGGGAAGTCCAAGAAGGCACATGCAGGTTGCTCTGCGGAAGGTGGCTGCTTCCAGAGGCTTCCTCAAGACAAATGCTTCTCCCACCTGTTAGAAATACTGCATTATTTTCTGCCTTTCTACTGTTTTAATCTAGAGCTGGGATGGATGAAGAAAACAGTGAAAAAAAAAAGGACGTTCATCAGCTCATGATGAGGGTCTTCTGTTGCCAGCACTTGCAGCGCACAGATCTTCAGCAGGGCACCTGACATCACATTTTGCAGACAGAAAATAAAAGGCTTCCTTTACTATGTCCCTGCTTGCTCCAGATAAGGCTAGTGTCAGGAAGCTCCTCCAGCCAACCACACGCAAAAGCACAGGAAAGCCCAATGGCTGCACTGGAAAGCCTTGCAGCTGAACAGTCCTACCAGCTAAACCGTCCTTCATGTGCGTTTACAGACTGAAGGGGAGAAACAAAGAGTGGTTAAGTAGAATGAAAGAACTTTTTTTTTTGGTAAAAATACAGGCTAGAAGGGTTCTGTAGAATGTGCCAAACTGCCCCAAGGCAGCATAAGCTGTGTGTCTATACGTTGTTCTTGGCTGCTAGTCCAATCCAACATGAAACAACACCCCCGGTGAAAACTATATACCTTCCCTGGGCAGCAGGTTTATACAGATGCCTCTCAGTGTGATGCACCTCCATGATGAGGCTGAAGTTAAAGGAGGCTTATAATAATGGTACAATAAGCAGTACAAAGGCTGCGTTCAAAATTAAAATGTATTTTTGTTAAAGGAGCCTATTTTTGTAAGGTAAGGTCATAATTCAGAGAAAGCTGCTATATGAAGACTCAAGGACAGTTAAACACCAAACAAATACAGCTCTTTGCTTAGGAAAATCTCCACATTACCCCAAAGTAGCAAATTTCAGCAGCATTTCAGCATATTTAGCTTTCCAGGCAGTGTAACTACCATTCCCACTAGCACTGAGGTGACAAACAGTAAAAGATGCGCCTTGTCTTCAAAGCATTTTCCTGTCAAGTTGTGCTCTTGTGGATTCCTTGTAAAATGGTAAGGATACTCCCTCACAGGGCAGAGCCTGTGTAACACATGCTATAGCAAAACTGAGAGGTCTGGATGGGAACGCAGCGATGGCCCTTGCAGAAGTAGCTGCACGAAGGCCTCCAGGCTGTCTTACAAGGGTATTTCAACCCTGGCACTGCTAGCTCACTGCTGTTTTAACCAAACAGAGAGTAGCCTCCTGGTCCTCAACACCCAGACTCTGCTTATCACTGCTGCTAAGAGTTCACAAGGAAGCTACCTTCACGCACATACACACAACCACAGGTGCCAAAACATAAGCCCCTGCATACTGCTCCTTTCTTCTGCTTGTGCACTTGAACAGCCTGGTTTGGCAGATGGAGGGCTCTTTCCTTGCCACAAACCTTTCCCCTCCCGTGCTCTTGGAATCCTCAAAAATCAGAGGCTGAAGGCTGCTCCTATACCAGTTTTCTCTTCCTTGAAAGATTTCCTGCTTATGAAGACATCCCTTTTAATTCCTTGGGATCACGCTCATTCTTCAGTTACCTACAATTACCACTTTTTGTCTTCCAGAGTACAGAGTTGGTTCCTACAGGTGAATGTTTTAAAGGCTGGTCTAACACTGCATTTACCAAAGAAGGCATTTCACCACTGCTTCAGAAACCAGGCAGCAGTGTGGGATTTTTGCTGCCTCTGGGGAGTGCAGCTGGAGGTTTTCATGTTCTGTGCTCTTTGATGCTGTGCGGGCAGTTCTTCAGCCAGGACATGCGACTGGCTTGCAAAAAAAACCCCACTGCTGTTGAGATCTACAGCTCAGCAGAAAAAATAGTTTTTCTTGCTTCACAAGGCAGCAGGTCCCTGGCATTTAATAAATTCAGAAATGAATTAGACAAGTAGAGACCAGGGAGACAAAAACTCAGCAACTATAGCTCATGTATCAACTATAGCCATGTGTCAATACACCACGCTCTCATTAATATCCCATGAAGATGGAATTTCAAATGAAGGCATTTGGGATGACAATCCATCACATCCACACAGCAGGCACTCAGGAGAACTGTAAAACCCATTTAGTAAGGCCACACAACTTTAGAAGTCCAGAATATTGAATAAAATAATTTTATTTGTATTTACTTGATTTTTTTTTTTTAACAAAGTTTATGGAATCTGAAAGTAGACAGTAAAAGGTAACTTTTAACTGAGATTTAATATGGGAGATTCTCTACCCAAAAATATGTAAGACATTAAAATCAAAAAGATCCCCAAGGTTTTGTGCTATACTGCATGATATGTAAACAGATTTTGAAAATACTTTCCTATTATATATTTTGACACAGTATGCACAGGTTTTAAAAAATAAAATAAAAATGAATTTTAATTGCCTCAAGGAATTTCTTAGACATAAAGCCATTTGAAGAGCCATTTACAGTCTGCGGTGACAAACTTCTATGTAATCCAAATATCTCCTTTTTTCCCACCACGCAGAATAACCTGCTGAAGGCAACTCCCTGTCAAAGTGATGCCAGCAACACAGATCTGATTGCATGACTCCAGCACTTAAAAGAGCACATTGGTTATACATGGCTTTTAACCTTGGGCTACAATTATGCTACCAGAACTAAATTTGAGTCTAAATCAGTCGTGCAGCGATGTGCGTGTCGTCTGAACACTGCTTAGAGTCCTTGTTTTCCACATCTGGTGCAGGTGGTGAAGGCGCTCGGAGGTTCTTGTGCTTACATTCAGGGCAGGATGAACTTTACAGATACCAGCTTCTCCAATTAACGACAAGCCACAGATCCCAAAGTAGGCATGCAAAGCATCTGAAAGCAGGACAGAAAATGGAATATAAAATCATGTGGCTTTCTGGTTGCAGCAGTCAAGGGTTCCTGGAATTCAGCACCCCAAATAATCACAGACAAGGAAAACATGCAGGTGCTATGTTCTACATGTGAGATTTGACTTAAGAAACAATTTCTGCTCAAACTCTCCTGCATGAACTCATGCCATACAATCTCCAAGATAGAGAAGTTTTATTTTAGAGCAATTTTTGCCCTCTACTTAATTTCTTCCTATTGCTCAGACCAAAAACCAAAAGAATTTGAAGAGCTAGAAACAATTTCTTTCAACAGAGCAAATGTTTTTTCCCAAACACGACAGAGCTTTTTGACTGACTACGTGGTGGACTGCTGACTAAACAAACATCAAAAGCAGCAAAAGCTGTCAAGCAGCAAGACTTAGAAATATAAAGTACAGAATATTTAAATAGACATATAAATATATGGAATATATAAACCGCCACTTTACCTATCTTCATGAGCAAATACCCTTAAGACAGAAATTAATGAAGTGGCTTGCTAACTGACCGTGCAGCTGAGCACGTCAGACAGGGAGCACCTGGCTTGAGGAGGTGCAGTATATTAACCCCCGCAGAAAGCTGCGCTGATAGGCACTAAAAACCATATACAAAGCTAACAGCTGTGCGTGGCTGTTTGGTGGGTTTAATCACAAAGTTCAACAGTTGTGCAAACCCGTAACAACTTAATACTTGCCTACCAGAAACACCTTTACGAAGTCTGTGTACTCACCTGTTTCAAGCTATAAAAGATCAATGCTTTTCAAGGCTGAAATACCTTCAGTCTAAGCGTTCTGCTTCATAAGCAATTCACAAGTAAAGAAAACATCATGGAACTCTGCAGCTGCTCAGCTGCAGCTACAACTAACAACAAAGCACGGTGTTACGCAAATCAAACCTTCTACAGAGCAAACCCCACTTCGGTGCTTTACTTCGTTACTTCAGTAACTGCACACACTCATTTTCATCTCCCAGCTCTCTTGTTTTAATAATGTTAAATCATTTCATCCTTCTAATTCACACAGGCTTCCAGTTCTCTTATACTGTTTATCATCTACAGAAAACAACTGAGATGCACAAGAGCTGATGCCACAACTGCCCGGGGTCATGCAGCAGTATAGGTATTAACATTATTAAATCTAATTTAAATCTTTATTAAATCTAGTCGTGATTTACGCCTATGTCTGAAACAGTAAAAATAAAATCAGATGTTTTAGCTGTGTGTTCTGGCATTTCGACCTGGGTAAGCAGCTGAACACCGCACAGCTGCTCTCTCTCTTCTCCTCCTCCACTGCCGGTGTGGTGGTGGATGAGAAAAGGAAGAGTGTGATAAAACTCCTCGGCTGAGATAAAGATATCAGTAGGCAAAGCAAAAGCTGCATGTGCCAGCAAAGCAAAACATGGCCTTCATTCACTACTTCCTATTGGTAGGCAGACACCAGCCTCTCCCCAGAGGGCAGGGGTCATCACACACAAAGGTTACGTGGAAGACAGATGGTGTAACTCACGGAGTTTCCCCTTCCTCTTTTATGGCTGAACATGACATTGTACTGCACGGGTTAGCTGCGTTAGCTGCCCTGGCTGTGTTCCCTCCCAGCCCCACACTGCTCAGAGCAGCGCGGACACTGCCCCACACAGACACCTTCAGCTAAGTTTATCAGCAAATAAAGAACCTAACAAAACACTGTATGTGTTCAGTTCTGTTTTGAAGCATGAACCTCCCGACAAAGCCAACACCCACTGCCACCTCCACATAGCAGCAATAATCCTACCACAGCGATACTCCGAAGGTTTATCAGACAGAAACCTGTCCTATGTTTGGCAAGAGATCATTGTAAAGAGAACAGTTACGTTCTGATTCGCATTGCTTGTTTCTGACATTGAAGTTACAGGCACACAGAAACAAATTTTGCAATGCTGCATTTACACTCATTCTTCGGATCAGAGATGCACTAACATTTTTCTCTTTCTTCCAAAACATGCACACAGACTTATGACACCGTCTGCCTGATGAAGGAACCTCGCAATAAACACTTCTTTTCTTCCCTTGGAGAAAATCCTACGGCATTTGAATTCAGTAGAACCAAACGTACCACTGATAAGTAAATAAATAACAAGAAATTCCCTGAAGACGCACAGTTTTTATAAGACATACATTGTATAAATTGTCAGAGCTACAAAAAAAATTGGAATGCCAGCAACACTTCTGTACATTCATAGAACAACCTGGTAAGACCTTACTACCCTACTTCAACCCTCCTGTTCCCTTTCTGTTGGGCAGTCAGGACATTCAAGTTCAAAAGCAGATTTACTGTGAAGAGAAAAGTTAAGAGAGGGCAAAAGCTTGCTGTATGGGAAAAAACAAGTGCTCAGGCAGGAATGTCTCATTAATGAATGGCAAATAGAAATTATTTTCTCCAGGTGATACTGACTGGTCTGCATGCAGCAGGGCTTTAAAAATAGCCAGACCTCAGGAAACCCAAGATGGTTTTCAAGGGAACAGAGGGCATCCATCCATCACAAGAATGGTTGTTGGCACTGGTCCACCCCAGCAAATTCTCAGCCATTGCTCAAAATGAAGTGATGAAAGGCTGAAATATCTCTGCACAGATTCTAAACAGTCTCATCCCTTGTTCTGACGACGTCTTTATCTGGCTCACTGACCTTACACACTTTATTTATTATCTTCCTTGTACAAAATGGCACCAAACATCACTAGCTGAAGTTTCACGACTTTGCAATGCCCTTATTGAACTCCAGCATCTTTTGAAATTACTACAAATTACTTCCAAATTATTTCAAAACGCTTCAGCATCTTTCCAGGCTTTTCATTACTTCAAATTACCCTCCTCCAAAATGATGACAATAATTAACTTTCGGATATACTCGGTCTAATTTCTGTGCGTAAGTGCTATTGTGAATAGTCATCCCAGAATCACAGAATTGCAGGGGTTGGAAGGGACCTGAAGAGATCATCAAGTCCAACCCCCCTGTAAAGCAGGTTCCCTACAGCAGGTCATACTTTGAGTAGATTATTTTAAAATATAGCTACAACTTCTGAATAAACTTCAAAGGGGTTACCTTATCAAGGAAAGAAGCGGTCTGAAATACTTGGCTTAAACCACTCATGAATTTATCCACTGAATCACACGTTCTTTAATTGGAACAGTTAAATACATATAGAAAAGGCTTGTCCAGCTCTAAGCAGATAGTGACACTCCTTCAGAAACAGTCTAAACAACCCCCTGCTTTCCCTTTAAATCAGGAAAATCTCATAATTCTTATCTTCTTTTTTTCCAGTATAGTTTTTGAAGTAGACTGGAGAAGAATCTTCCCCTACACCCCTCAGATGTCTGACTGCTGGAACGTACTGCCAGCTTTAAATATGCTCATCGTGATCCTGAGAAGTAAATTTACCTGGATGGCTATCTGGCCACTTGGCAAATCCACCAACAAGGCGATCTTGAGTTGAGAGGATGTAGTTTCTGTTTTTCTCAAAATTTGTGTACTGGAACAAGTTCAAGAGCTGAAAAGAAGTTAGACAGTAAGATACCAAATCCTAGTGTATTATTAATATTAAAATACAGCGCCTATTTAAGGAGATATGTAGGGCAATATAGCATTAACTTGGTAAGCCTGTTTGCAAGATGAAAGATCTTTACAGATCTATGCACATCTATGGACCCATGCCAAAGATGAAACTCCTCCTTGCAAAGAAATTATATCATGTTTAAGGATAAGGAGCGGGAGATGCTTGTCAACAGCTGGCGGAACATGAGCCAGCAGTGTGCCTACGTGGCCAAGAAGGCCAGCAGCATCACAGAACCATCACAGAATTGAGTTGGAAGAGACCTTTAAAGGCCATCTAGTCCAACTGCCCTCCAATGAACAAGGGGCATCTACAGGAAGACCAGGTTGCTCCATCCAGCCTGGCTCTGAATGTCTCCAAGGATAGGGCATCCACCACATCTCTGGGCAACCTGTTCCAGTGCTTCACTACCACTACTGTAAAATACTTTTTTTCTTATATCCTACCTTTTATCTCCTTCTTTTAGTTTGAAATCATTTCTCCTTGTCTTATCACAACAGACCCTGCTAAAGAGTCTGTCCCCTTCTTTCTTACAGCCCCCCCTTTAGATACTGGAAGGCCACTCTCATGTCACCTAAGAGCCTTCTCTTCCCCATACTGCACAGCCCCAGCTCTCTCAGCCTGTCCTCATAGGGGATGCATTCCATCCCTTGGATCATTTTTGTGACCCTTCTCTGGACATACTCTAATAGGTCCATGTCTCTACTGTACTGAGGATTCCATATCTAAATGCAGAGTAGATGGGCAGGATCTCCTCCCTCGCCCTGCTGGCCATACTTCTTTTGATGCAGCCCAGGATAAGGTTGGCTTTCTGGGCTGTGAGGGCACACTGATGGCTTATGTCCAGCTTCCCATCCACCAGTATCCTCAAGTCCTTTTTGGCAGGGCTGTACTCTATCCTTTAGTCTCCCATTTGTATTGATAGTAGGAGTTGTCTGAAACCAGGTGCAAGACGTTGCATTTGGCTTTGTTGAGCCTCACAATGTTCTCTTGGGCTCACTGCTTAACCCCATCTACGTCTCTCTGGATGGCATCCTCTCCCTCATGGGGATGAACAGGCACCAGTACCTTTTTTCCAGTTACCAAGGACTTCTCCTGACTGCTGTGACTTTTCAAATATCATTACGAGTGGCTTGATGACTATATCAGCCAATTCTCTCAGGATCCTGAGATGCATCTTTTTGGGACACCCAGACTTCTCAATGTTCAGGTTCCTCAGGTGGTCATGAACCTGATTTTTGCTTCCAATGGGAGGGACATTGCTCCCCAATGCTCCCCTTCCAACCCATCTGCTGAAGGGGTGTGTGAAGAGTAGCTGCCAATGGAGACTGAAGCAAAAAAGTTGTTGAGTACATCAGCCTTCTCCCTGTCTGTTGTTACCAGCCTGCCTATTGCTCACTACTGGCGATATGCCTTCTTGGACTTTCCTTTTCTGCTTGACGTACCTATAGAAACCTCTCTTGTTCTTCGTTGCACTCCTTGCCAAGTCCAGCTCTAGCTGAGCCTTGGTCTTCCTGACTCCATCCCTACACAGTCTAGCAGCAAGAATGAGTACTGGAACAAGCTGCTCAGGGAAGGATTGGAGTTACCATTCCTTGAGGTGTTAAAAAAACATGTAGGTGTGGCACGTAGGGACATGGGTTACTGGGCATGGAGGTTATGGGTTGATAGTTGGACTTCATGATCTCAGAAGTCTTTTCCAACCTTAATGATTCTATGAAATCAAAACAAAATCATAATTATCCTGCATTTGTTTTGTACACTACCTTCAATGTCGCTCCCACCCAGAAGGAATAGCAAGTGTCTACAGGCTTGTTGGGTCGTCCATGGTAGCCATTTTGTTGTCTCATTACACACCACCTTCCTATTCTACTTAGTTCTTTCTCTGAAAAAACTTCCTCCAGTTTACCCATCAGGCACAGCGATGCAATACCACAAAATGTAGAGCCACCTGTGAAGAAACGGTTGTTGCAATGTTTAGATATGCAAATTTTCACAGAAGCCTGTATAATTTCAATCAAAACTAAGTAGTATTTAGTAGAACTTGTAGAACTACAATCAGTAGTAAAAAGTAAATCAGTGGATTCTAAAAGTATCAAAGTATGAACATCTAAAAAGGTATGAAAGTCTAAAACCTAAACAAATAAAAACACCTCAGTTCATCATACATATTGAAGGAAAAAGAAACACCACACACAAAAAATACTGCTCACATAAGCCAGAATCCATTCTCTTAAAGCTGGAGGGACGCTCAGTGCTGTGCAATTTACATTACACAGCAGTTCAAGAACAAGTAAATGGTAATGCAACAGAGAACGTTTTTTTTCATATTAAACTTACAGAAGAAAAGCTATTGGGAAGTTAGCAATCAGAGTGAAGCAGAGATGTCAAAAGCAGTGTCAGATACAATCCCTACGAGAAGAAAAACAGAACTGTCTGATGATGAGCAGAAAGCCCCATTTATATTGAAAATAGAAAAAAAAAAAGCACTGTTAGTACAATGAAAAGACTGACGGAACCTCACGGTGGTAACCAGTGCAAGTTATGTTTCTAAGGATTTTATTTTTGTTGGTCAAAAAAACCTGCAAGAAATTAGAAAAGAAACTCATGCTGTTTGTGTATCACTGTCCCCTGAGTCTGTCATCTGTAATGACAAAATTACAGCCTGGGAAATAACATACACAAACTGTTGATGTGAGATTTGGGGCCCAGTGTTGCTTACATTGCTTTGGTGTTAGAAAATCTCAGCCGCTCTACAGTTACTTTCATCCTGACACTGAAACACAGTAAGTGAAGCAACGCTATCACTAGAGTTCTACTGGAATTCAGCTCAACAACTAAGGGGATAACTTCAGCTTTTCAACTTTCTCCTTTCTGCACGAAGAACACTGTTTGAATACTACAAAAGTTCAGTTCCAAGGATAAATCTAGAAACACTGCACAGACTTAATATCACATAAAAGTAAAAAGCTTCTTTATCAGGAAGAGTTAACTACTTCATCACGCATAAAACTACTTTGCTTAAAAATACCAGTCTCTCAGAAATTCCTATCTTCACAGCTACCATCTGTTTACAAAACTTAAATGTCGCTTCAAGATTTGGGGCCACAATCTGTCACAGGAAATGCTTCTGGGTTTTACCAATAGCTGCTGAAATTGGAGGTTATCAGGTGCAACGCATAAAACCTCTTGCTGGTAAATTCACAGTCACAACAGTACATGCAGAAAAGGTTTGCTCTGTCAGCAAGACATGAGAACTACAGGCAACATCTTTCAAGGTTTTTCAGGTGAAAAATAACGGGGCTGGTACAGGAGCAGCCCATATGGTCTGACACTAAGCAGAAACTAAGGGAAGAAGGACAGTATTCTGCAGCATGTTTTTGCTTTGCTCCTCTTCGTCCCATTTCTTCAAAAGCAGAAAAGAAATAAAGGCATGCCATAACCTGAATTCCTTACAGCATTTCTCAATTCCACCTTTCGAAAGAGGTGTAGAACATTTTGACATTCTTACCATGAGATTCCAGTCCTGCTCCTTGTGCCAGGCCGTTATCGTAAGACTGAAGAAAAAATTGTAATGAACCAGTTACTTTAGAGACAAACTACTTTTAAGGACATTGCAATTTCTCAGTTTAGCAGCAAAATCATCATCAGGCTATAACTACCATTTTAAAATAGTTAAATTCTGAACCTGTGCCTCAAAAACCTCTCAGCACAAGACAGTTAACGAATGTTTCAGTTAAATAAAGACAGCTTTTAAGACTTCAACTGAGCTCATTTTAGTTCATTGTACGTTAAAGGTCTGAAATGAATAAACATTTCTTTGTCAAATAAGGTAAAGCACGTCACGCAGATAATCACTAAACACAAAAAGCAACACCTTTTTGTCTTTATAAAAAGGAAAAATGGATCGGTAGTTCCAATCAAAATTGAATGCATAAATGAAAGCCGTCTTTAACTGAAAAGCTTTTAAAGCCTTTTTATTTTACCAGTGTTCATACAATATTTAACAAGCAATAAAGTGTCACTGGAGAAATACCAAACTTCTTAGAGGGAGGACAAATGATTCAACATTTCATGTTTAGCTTTCAAAGTTAAATTAGACTGCTCCTGCTGGCCAGTTAATGACTGGTTCATGTTCTGATTAGACAGATAACCTTTGGGTTGTTTTTTTTTGCCAAGTTCCAACTACAGATTTCTCATGTTTTCTTCAACATGCTCAGCAGAGGCTAGGAGATACAGAACATCCTGACAGGGCGCTGCTGACTCCTATAGTCACTTTCACTCTAAGTTACACACATAGCTATTACATCATAATTAAATTGTATCTACAGTTTTATATACATGCATTTTCAGGTGTCGCTATTACATAAGAAACAAACCCAAATGCTACACTTAAAAATTCTTTCAATATCTCTACCAAATTTAAGGTAAAACAAGAAACTTTAAGAACTGGAGCATTTCAGAGTCCATTTTTGCTGAAGTCATTCAAAATTTCAGCATCTGTTCTTTTTTAATTGGTGATACATCTGACTTTTGAATATGGAAGCCAAAGCTGAAGCCAAGCGATAAAGATTATGTAATTAAAACCTGGCAATTCCAATGACACAAACAGATCCTTTTTTTTTTCCTCTCTGTAATCAGAACTGCATTAAGACAGAAGATCTTAAACAAGACTGGGCCCAGTACTGACCCCTGCAGAACTCCACTAGCCATAGGCCTCCAACCAGGCTCTGCGCTGTTGATCACAACCCTCTGAAGTTGCTCTGACCTTCAGCTGTACTGAACTGTATCTCAGAGTTTTGAAACTGTACCACTAAAGAGAATAAATTAGAAGAAAATAAGCTAAGGAATTCAAAAACTTTTTACGAAGATTACCTTGTCTGAACAGCCATGTTACTCTTCATCCAAATAAGCTGCACTTCACGTGTATGCCAGTGTGAACTGGAAAAAGTCTGTGAACTACACTGGTTCCATCTATTTGCCAGTGATGACATATGACAGTAAAACAAAACCACACCTCCAGCAGCTTACTGAAGCAGAGCTAATAACTTCCAAATGCGGTACGAAAGAACACTTCTGAGAATACTCACCATACTTCTTCTAATGTAGTCTATAGCTTTTTTCATATCCATGCCCGACCAGTTATCAAGCATGTAGCAGATGCAGGAAGCACAGTACACAAACCTCATATCATTCTCACTTCCTTCTAGCACTGCGCAGAAACTGCAAAGAGAGGTTTGTCTCATTAGTGCTGTGTAGCTCTTTACATCAGACATTACAAAAAGCATTTAGGAACTGAATAGTTTTTCCTTTCAAACACAGTTACTTACGTCTGCTTACAGCACACACACAACTACAATAAAAAAATGCACCTGATTTTCTTTCCAGAAGATGAATTTTTAGCTAAGCCAAACAAAAGGAAGAGAACCATTAACATTTAGAGGCTTGCATAACTCTACTTCCAGCAGTGACACTGCTTTTTATTTAACCAAAGATGTCAACGCTTGACATTCTTTCACCTATTACGCCACATACTGATGTGTAAGTTTCTATCCTAACACTTACTGTCCTTGGCAGAATTATTTGCCTGCCTCAAAATCTTCACAGCCCACATGACTTTTCTGACCTTAACGTCAGCATCAGATGTCCTTGCATGCATAAATTTAACTCCACCACCACTTCCAGCAGAAATACTGAAAGCTACATGCAATACACTTGTCAATTTCTTGTGGCTACGTTCTCTCCATCTCTGGAAAAAAAAGTTTTGTTCCATCTAGCACTACCCTGCACAATTACCGCATAATCTCTGCTTCCTGAGATCCTTAAAAAGACGGGTGCTGTGCTTTGCTACCTGCCAAGCCTCTGTTCTGCTCAAAGAACTAGTTCAGATATTTTGAGTTAAACCACAGCAAGAAGCCAGCACAACAAAACCGTATTTTAATGAGAATATGCTGTCAGATCTCTTAAAATAATAATAAAGGTACTTCTGACTCTAAAGACAGTCTCTCAAGGACCACTAGGACAGTCCTCCTTTGGCCCCAGGATTCAATTCTGTAGTCTATCATCCCGCTGCATACAGGAGCCTCCAATATATTAGGAGATACATTCTCCTCTACTAACCCCAGTGGTGTCAGGCCATCTCCTCTGCAGCTCGGATGGGGACGAATGCTGTTGCTTTTTGGATATGGCAAAGATTTGGATATGGTTCAGGGGAACTAGGACACTTCTTAAGATGTGCAAGTGTTGTGGCACAACTTCATCCCGTACTTTGGTAACAAGTACTGCACTGAAGGTTATCCAAATGCTTCGGATCACATTCAGCAAAGGCCAGGTAGAAAACACACACACATATATAAATGTGTACTTTGTAATAGTTACAAACCTTTTATTTAATAAAGCATAAGAAACTAAACCTGACCCTAGAATACTTACAGTAGATTAACATCCAGAAAATTTCTGTCCTTCGCTCAGCTTACTTGATGTTTCTATCTGGGCAACATACCCAGTGCCTTTGCACATCCTTCCTCTTTGGTACTCTAAAGGTGTTTTTCACAAGTATCAAAGTGTGCATCGCACTAGAAGTTGACGCCTACCCAACACTTGTATGCCAGAGACAGGCAAAGAACTCTTGTTTCTTCTGGGGTCAAGTTGGCCCTCTTTAGCAAGGAGAATGAAAAACGGCATCAGTGTAAGAGTTGTAAGTCTGCACATTGAAACTGTATGTGTCACAAATATGTAGGAGTTAATTGCATGCAGCTTATTGCTGTAATCAGGCAAGATGACAAGCAATTGCTTCAAGACACCAGTGTGTTGGGAGCACGTCATCCATCACTCTGTCTTTTGGACATGCTTCAACAACAAAAATGGTCCAATATTTACAACAGGAATGCTTAGAGGAATGGAACAGGCACCTCCAGGTGCTTGAAGAAACTGCTGGCTAAGGCAGACCAACAAACAGAGGTGTGTATACACATACAACTATATAGCTGTATCTGTAAATAAATAAGAGCCACTCTGGAAGTAGTGGTTTCATTGTGAAGGAAAACAGTTCCATCACAAACAACATTTCTGTAATTCTGCACTTCTTGAATATTCTTTCAAAAATGATATTCAGTAAAACTTCTCAACAGGAACAGATCATATCTCCTAGCAGAAGTTTTCATTATCTACCTACTTTAGTCTGCACTGACACCTGCTACTGTTCAAAATATAAAAGGAACCAGACGTAGATTAAGCAGTATATATGGTCTATTAAAAAAATGCATGTAAAAAGGATGCATCTCAAAATAAAATTTAGTAATTTTATACTCCCGTTTACAATTAAAATTTAGGCTAATTCATCTCAGAACTGAATCAAGTTCACCACATCACAAAGCAGAGCAAACATCATCTTAACAGTGCTCCATGTCATTGCAAAAAAAAAAAGCAAAACAACGAATATGGATACTGAAAGCCTCACCTGCATGAAAGATACAGCATAAAATACCCTATTCCTAAGATCAATTAACTTTTCAATAACAAATAACGTTAAGTATGAAAAACGAATCTAGACACAAAGTACTGTTTGGCCTTGTTCACTATGAGGTGTTCTTACTGACCTCCAGCAAAATGCCTACTAACAGAGAGAAAACACTGCAGTTTTCCAAGAATCATGTTTTTCATGCCTAGGTTTTATATTAACCTTCCAAAGAGTTGTAAAATATGTCTTTTACCTTCCATCCTCCAGCTGGAGAGCTCTCAGTCCTGCCAGTAAGGCATCTTTATTTACCCGACTTAAATCATCTCCAAGTATAACCAGACATGACAGACCTGTGTAAGTCATTGCTATGTGCCCACTATCATAGGGATGAGACACATCCGAACCCTAAAAGAAAAAACAAAGCAAGAAATAAAAGGCTGAAGCACTGTCACATCTTTTGTCAGGCATCCAACTGAAGAAGAAAAAAAGAAAAAGAGGTAAACAGTTAATTTCTCTTCAATGATTAGGCTTAAATTGAAGGCATCCCATTCAGCTTTTCTGAGTCAAATCAAGCTACTGCACAGTTCTGCTGCCTTTGTCAGTAGGTCAGTATGAAAGTTCAGAAAAGATCTTTGTGAAGGCTGATATTTATGCAACAGTTAAGCATATAAACCATATCAAAGTTTGTCCTGGCACACCACTGGACGTTCCTTGCAGTTGGGTAAGCTACTGAAGAGCCAAACCTCTGGAGGTCCTCTCCACACAGATTTTAGAATCTAATCTACAAGAAGAAAGCAGTGCAGGAGATTACCATCAATCTCTGTCATCTGAAGCAACAACAGATTAGCACCTCACTTATTTTCATCTCTACTTTAAAACAATAATCAGAGCTTAAGCAAAGCATTTAAACAGCAAATAAAGTCAATTGAGAAGCTTAAATGAAAGGTAAATAATGACAGTATAAATCACAAAATGAGGGACAGGAGACAACAACACAGCTGGGCCACAGTTTTTTTTTTTGCCAGTGATGTAAGCACATCCTGGATTGCACCACCGCGTGACAACACAAACCACAAGTAACAAGATGGTTTGGGGTACTTAGGCTTGTTCATTCTGCAATAATTTCTTTTGTTTTTAAACATGACAAAAGCTATTGCTATACTGAGCAGCCACAACAAGCAAATTGTCAAATGACAATTTGTCTCAAGAGAGCCCACTCCTGCCCTTGAGGTACCAGCGCTCCCATCAGTCTCTAATGACCCTCACATCCCACAGTCACAAAATCACAGCATGGCTGACGTTGGCAGAGACCTCTGTATGCATCTGACCCAAGCACTGCTCAAGCAAGGACACCTAGAATCGGGTGTCCAGGAACATGTCTAGCTGCCTTTTGGAGATCTCCACGGAGGAGGCTGCACAGCCTCTCTGAGCAAACTGTGCCGGGGCTCCGTCACCCGCACAGCACAGCAGTGCTTCCTGATGGTCAGAAAGAACCTCCTCTTTCAGTTTGTCACCACTGCCTCTTACCGTGGCACTGGACATCACTGAAAAGAGTCTGGCTCTGCCTTCTTTTGTACGCAGAAGGAACAAGTTGGCCTACCATACCAATTTAGGTATTCTAAATCTAACAGAACCCCAAATCTTCTCTTCAGAATACCTTCTCCATAAGATCTGCATTGTTAGGAGCCCAATATCTGCGATGCATTAGCTTGTTTCAACTATAAAAACCTGCTCCAAAAATCCAGGCATACAGCGTGATACTAACTTGCTTTGACACAAAACAAGTTCCCAGTTTAAAGCAGCTGATAAATTTACTTCTAAGCAAAGGAGGTATCTAATCCAAAAACCCAAACCTGGACCAGTTCTGAAACGGAAAGGATTCTCGGTGTTCCAGTTCTGTAGTTAAAGCTGCCCAAATTTTGCCAAATAAAATATGAGACACGCAGCAGCAGATGAGAAATATTCTGAAAGGTTCTTTGCCATTAGGACCGACTGCCAAAAAATGTCCTAGCAGGCCCAGTCAGTAACTAGGAGGAAAACTAAGCTTCCAAACATAACTGAAGTCAAACTGTAACGAGAGGAACACTTAATTTCTCCTTACTTAGAACAACATGGAGTAGGGGATGTGCAGGAGATCCCCCTGTTCATTTCACACAGTGTACGGCACAGAGCCTGGAAATCAGTGTTAACTGTGCACCACTGCTCTGCTTCCAGGTTTGTACAGCTAGTCCATCTCCACAGCACTACTGACATCGGCTGAACAGCAACACATTTGTGAAACACTTCGACTTTACTTTTAAAAACATTATTTCCACAAGAAGACTATATTTACTAAGCAAGGTTTGCTCTGAAGATATTCTGACTGGACTTTTTACAACAACGCTTATGGAAATTCTACCAAAAACTTCTAATACAAATATTTGGGAAATTTTCTGAGGCGTCTGTAGTTCTCAGTATTCTCCTTTAAGTAGCAATTTCTCACATAACGTCTACATAAAACAACTGAAAATTCCTCGTTCACCAAATTTTCTTTACTGTAATTTTCTATACCCACATCAGTTCCATAGAAGCGGTAGAGCTTTGGTGGCCTACAGACATGTTTAAATAATTGCATCCTTTGTTTCACTCGCTGCAGTAAAAACAGGCTGCTGAAAAAGTGTTATAAGCATATACATGGTATATGTAGTGCAATCTTGAAACTGAATTATACCATTCTCTCCTCAGAACTGGATCAATCACTTCAGCATCCGCACAGAGTTCAAGTTCCACATCCACATACTTTTCCATACAAACGTTCTTCCAAATAAAGTATTAGCAAAAATCTGCAAGTGAGGCAGTTCTAATAAGGAGCACAGTCTGTACTTGTGTGATGCGTATAGAGCAAACAGTAGTATCTTCTGGCTGCACTTCATGAAATTCATACCTGAATTAGCACTGCCACCTCCATCTATCCTCAAGCATCCACACAGACACTTGTGTGCAGATAAGGCAGAAAAGATTGCTGAGGTGCATCATTTCCGAGTGTCCTTATATATGGAATCAGGGAAGTGCTCTCAAAAACGGATGCCAGTAGGTTACACAGCTACCTTTACAACTAATAGTTCTCCTTCAGAACAGGATTATTCTGTGGCAAGTAATTCAGTTCTTTACACAATAAGTTGCAATACTGGTAGATATTTTGATATGTAATTAATTAAAGTCAATGGAAATGATAGAGAGTCCAAAAGAGTACATTTGCCTTTCAGCCAAAAATCCCAATAAATGCAGCTAACATTACAGTAAATTGGAACAGATGGATCAGAATCATGAACAGGAATATCTAAAAGGCAAATTGGCAAAAGCCAAGATAGAGTTTCATATGTATAATTATGGTAGGATTTTAGGAGCTTTTGATAGTCTAACAGATTTTTGTTCCCAATATACAATCATTGTAAAATATATAATACAGACCAGAAAATTAATGCAACCTGTTCCCTAATCACAATTACTCAATTTTTAAATGTATTGAGATTCACTTTATCTTCTACAATCCATGTAATTATTTCAGGCTCATTGAGATACTACTCATCGCATTTGGTTTTGTACCTGTACATCCCAATGCACGCTTCACACACTAACAACACAGACACAACTGAGTCAAAATAAAAGATGCCTTTGATAGGACATCAATCAAAAGAACTGGAAACTACAGGAGAAGAAAGAAGTAAAACCAACCAGCCAAACAACTCCCCTCTTTCCATTAAAACAGTACTTTTTTTTTTTCATTTAAAGAGGTAAAAGTTGAGAATTCATAGGGGTTGAAGAAACCAGCCCTGTGACAACTTGCTGTCACAAAGTAGGACTGCAGCGGCTCCTCTAAAGAAAAGACTACAGCATGTCTCAAAGGTTTCATGAGCCGACTGCTAGTAACTCTAAAATTTCCGTGGATGGGAGGAGGTGCTACTATACTGTCTTTGCTATGAAGAATAAAGTCAGTCAGACCTTTTGTAGAAGGCTGAGCTACGTTTAAGAAAGACATTATAGTCAAAGCAATTGATTTTTAACGGGTGCCTTGAGATACGATAAGAACTTCTTAAGATCTACAAATAAAATCTAGTTCTACAGAAATAGAACTATTTTGGCTTTGTAGACACTATAAACCAATGCAATAGCAGCAGCAGCAACTAAGCAAGCTACCATTCTCAGCACAAAAGGAACACTGCTGTCACCACCGGAAACTGTGAGCTTCATAGGCCAAGGACAAAAAGAAAGAAAATGAAGTTATTTTAAGAACGATAGCAGTTACTTCTCAAAAAACAGCACCAGCAAAAACACATGTAGCCCACTAAGGCTATAACTACGTTACAGAACAATGCAGAGCAACACAGCCAGTGTTGCTGCCCCAGTGCCCACATCGCGTGCACTGCAGAATTTAGGCCAGCTGCAGTGTGGCTCCTTGGAGTACTGACTGCATTTGGGATGTGTTTGCAAGTCAACTTTCATTCTAAAGGAGTTCAGTTAGTGTGTATTACTCCTGTGGAGCAAGCACACTGAAGCACAGTTATGAAGCTCTCTGCTGATCTGAATTAAAATGCTCATGCAGACATACTGTGAGAAGACAACAACAGGAGTACAACCTGCAAGGTGATGCAAAGCTTTCAAACATTTCAGATCTGGTTCACTGACATGATAAAGTTCCACAGCACATTAACCAGAACAGCTGTGGAAACTTAACTCATGGTCATCGACAGTTTTTAAGACTCATTCTCTGCTGTAAAAAGACAGGCAAGATCTTTCTGAAAAGTGTAAGAACACTTTCAGCCAAAAAAATCCTTTAAACCTTTGTATGCCAACATGTTGACCAAATCTGCTTCCTTCAATGTAGATGCAATAACAAGGTGTTATCAACAGAGATCCCAATGCTTTAATAGAAAGCACAACTAAGTGGAAATGCTTTTCTAGAGATAATGAACAAACTTGTAACTGATTTCCACAGGTTACATGATTCCATCCCTTTGTTCCCTCTGTAGACTGGTTAACACATTACGGGATAAGGACGGCCTGCAATACATTTCCTGAAAGGAGAATATTTAAGTCTGAGGCATGCACGTTCTATTGGAAGTTAGCATTACTGAGCACTAAATTAAAATACTAAAAAAATGCTATCATGGATAATGTCATTTGGCATCTCTGGATTTTTGTCTTAAGAAAGCTATACAAGATGTCAGAATTATATGCAGAACTCACCCATCCAGCTTCATGCACTAGGGAGGACTTGGAAAAGGTTACAGAACACATGCATTGGTTCGTGTACTACATTGCATGGCACTGACTCAAGCCTTTGACAAAATGTGACTGAGCATTTTTATGACCTCGGTCTGGCAAAGTTATGTCTTTATTCATTTTGTAATGCTGCTATACCACAGCAAAAGCACAACAACATAAAACAGCATCATTCTGGACAAAATGTCCAGCATCATCAAATCATAAAGTGAAGAGTTAACAACTGGCTGGCAGATCAGGCACAAAGGGGCTATAGTGGGGTAAATGTGCTTGTATCAGGCTGGCAGCTAGTCACCAGTGGGGTTCCACAGGGCTCCATTCTAGTGCCAGTTCTTTTAAGTGTTTTCATCAATGACTTGGGATACAGGACTTGAAAATCTACTTTTGTGGATGACACTAAACTGGGAGGAGCTGCTGACTCTCTTTGAGGGCCTTGCAGAGGACTTGCAGAGAGATCTCGACAAACTAGAGAGCTGGGCAATCACCAGCCACGTGCAGTTTAACAAAAGCAAGTGTGAACTTGGCACCTGGGACAGGACAACCTTGGCTATACGTACAGACTGGAGAACAAGAGGCTGGAAAGCAGCCTTGCAGAAAGGAATCTGGGTGTTCTGGTTGGCAGCAAGCTGAATCTGAGACAGAAGTGTGCCTTGGGAGCCAAAATGTCCAACTACACCCTGGGGTGCGTCAGGCCTAGCACTGCCAGTGGGCAAGAGAAAAGACTTCCACTCTGCTCTCTGCTGGTGCAGTGGCTTCACATTGAGCACTGCATGCAGATTTGGGCACCACAATATAAGAAGGAGTTAAAACTATTAAAGAGAGTTTGTAGAAGGCTATGAGGATGGAGAAGAGACTGAAGCGGAAGATGCACGAGGAGTGGCTGAAGTCCTTTGATTTGTTCAGCCCAGAGCAGAGAAGCTGAGGGGAGGTCTCATGGCAGCTGCAGCACTCACAGGGAGTGAAGGGGCAGCACCGAGCTCTGCTCTCCAGTGGCAGCAACAAGGCTCAAGGAAATGGCATGGAGCTGCTTCAGGGGAGGATCATGATGGGTGTGAGAAAAAGGTTCTTCACCGGAGGCTGGTCAGGCACTGAAACAGGCTCCTGAAGGTAATGGCCATGGCCCGAAGCTGCTGGAGTTCAAGAAGCATCTGGACAATGCCCTCAGATATAGGGTTTGAACTGTGGGTGAAGGCAGCAGTTGGACTCAGTGATCCTTCTGAGGGCCAATATCCTGACTTGGGATATTCTGTGACTGAATGGATTTATTTAGGTGAATGATTTAAAAAACAACTGGTTTTGTTCTAAATCAGTCATTTTTTAATACACAAATATACTGAAATGACTGTCTACTCTTTTCTCCTTAAACTTCAATTATCAGTAGAAATCCTACAACATTTAGGTTGTAAGCAGAAGTTTTGCTTCCTTCCCTTCAACTCAGTGTATTGTAGGATTGCTGCTGAGATTAATTTCAATTAAAACAGAGAATTAATTTTTTACTATATTTTACTATAGAGCTCACTGCAGACACCATCTGCAGTGTAAAAGTAAAAAAATATCAAAGCAAATCAAGTGACAGATGACCTTGCCTGTCACATGCTGCAGCATTACCTGGTGTTGAGATGTAAAAACTCTCTTCACGATTATTTTTCCCTTGTTAGAAAGCATAACTTATGAAAATTGCTGCTATATGTATCTGATGGACTTACAATGCAAAAAAAGAGTTACAAGCAAATGGTGGGCTAGAGTAGATGAACACTCAGAACCATAAAGTTATGCTGCTAAGAGTGAGTAAAAATGAGGCCAGAACACACTTCACACTTGAGCCAATTCAAATCAACAATAGTCATGAGTATATGAGCACATCTACCTTTGCTCTCGATTTCATGCTGCAGGATAAATTCAGCAGGAATTTAAATGTGACTATCTTAAATAGCAGTAAAATAAAATATTTATAATTCAGTGCTCTTTCAGGTTTTTCATGTACTCTTCAGAGAAGTTTGATTATTCATTCTCAAAAAAATAGCCCAGTTCTTTCAGGTCTTTCCTGCACAATGGCACATACAACCCTCTTCCAACCAGATCAGACCTTCTGTATTACTGTTAGCAGCCTCTCCTTGCCTCTTTTCTTCCCTGCAGGAAGGGCACTTTCGTTTTGTCTACAGACTTAACGTGCTTGAGCTTCATCTCCATGAGCAACACAGGATCCTTCCCTTAGAGTCACTGACAAGCTGGGATGAGCAGAGCCTTCCTTATGTACGACTGGATACCAGGGGCAATTAAAT
Organism: Pavo muticus; assembly: GCA_016647715.1. NCBI lineage: Eukaryota > Metazoa > Chordata > Aves > Galliformes > Phasianidae > Pavo > Pavo muticus. The sequence continues at coordinate 807,452 of JACDJE010000278.1, forward strand.
ATCCATGTATAATCATAGGAAGAAGAAGACTGAAGAACAGCACATCCTGCACCATTTAATGTTGACTTTTTCTGCCCTTCTCTACCTGATAGCTGATATCTAGAGAAGTTTTCCTACGCATTCCAGACCAGAAAAGCAGAGAATGCTTTTCTACATTTTCTGCTTTTTTGATCTGTAATGCGTAGGAAAACTTCTCTAGCAAAAGAAAAGCATTCTCTGCTTTTCTGACCAAACCACAACTTTTACTTTAGTTTCTTCACTGCCTGTGAAATACAGACATCACCATTTTAGTAGTACTGCATGATTCTTAAAAGCACTGCAAATGTTTCAGTGTATTAACAGTAGTTAAACCCCTACTTTCTAGACATTGCACAATTCTTCAGTTATTGTTATAAAAAAGACACAAGATAACTTACAGCCTAATCCATAAGGCACCTCTCCAAACACACGTAACTGACCTTGGAGGGATTGAATGGCATCCCTAAATATGAAGAGCCTCTGAATCCACAGCGATTCAAGTTTGATTCTGGAAAAGATAAAAAATAAAGATTCAACCAGTTTGCTTTGCTGAAGCATTCACTATTAACCATAATTCTCTATTCAAAATCAAGATCTGTTAGTGCAGCATCATTCACAATACTATTAGAATTTGCATGCGTCCTACAGTATGCCCCCAACTTCAGTCTATTATCATTCTGATTAGTACAAACAGTAACATTCAGGAAACAACAAACCAACCAAACACAAAAAAAAGCCCCAAAAGCTAAATCAATTCTTTTGTCATAACAAAACAACAGATTTTTCTTCTTATTTTTTCCCAATGTGGTGGAGATAGCTGTTCACATCAGCAGAGAATTCTCCTCCAGGCTCCCACCAGTCAAAGAAAAACAAAAAGATTACCTCCCTTAAAGAATGCCCCACGATAACAGAATCTTTCCTTCCCTGATTTCCTGACTGTCAATACCCTCTGTTCCCAAGTAGAATCGTTTCATGATACTTTGCAATGCGTACAAGGACAAACACACTATCTGCTGTCTCAAGCTAGCACTGATTTCACTGTTTGAATAATAGAGTTAAAACAAAGTGAACAGCAATTCTTTTTTAATTTGAGCCATTCCTCCCCCTCCTTCAAAACACAGGTGCAAGAATATTTTCACTACCGAACACCCCTATCAGTGATTCTGTCATGAAGCTTTGAACATACCCTAGGCATGCAGTACACAGAAGCGTGTGAAAAACACTCCTTAGAGCCAGTTACTGTACAGCTTCTGCACAGCAAATACTCTGCTTCTTTACTCCTCAGAATCTGAAAGTAAAAGCCTGGTGACTACTGTAGTTCCACAGCACTCGAGTGCGCTTGAGTTCTCTCTCCATGGTTGTTTTTTGGTTGTTTTTTTTTTCCTTGGATCCAAAAACCCTCACGGAGATTAGGGAAATTTGCACCCTTCTACAACGGCTGCTCCAAAAGTAATGCCTTCTATTTCTGTTGGCCCACAGCTTCAGAAGTGGATATTGGTGGTTGAACTCTCCCACCAACACTCTGTTCCATTCTGTTGCTGTGACGGGCAGCAGTGAAGGAGCGGCATTATCAAATGCCATCTGACATGGAAGCACATATGAAGCAAAGGTATCTAAATGAATTCCTCCACGGGGAAAAAGTGTCGTGCACTGACACTCACAGGCACTTGCTGAATGCCTGTGGAAACCAAGCAGTGTTTGTCAGCATGGTGAGGTAGTGACTGGTGCACTTCAGCACTGCAGATGGCAACAGTGGGTCAGCTCTGCTGGTGCACATTTCTGTAAGGCTCTTGTCCATCACTGGTAAAAACGCACAGCTAATGGTGGTGACTGTGTTGAAAAATAGTGTTTAGTAGTTGAGAATTTGCTGTATCAGTCAGTCTTCTTTTCATCTGCTGTATTTTCCACGGAAATAAATAAGAAGCATTATTTTCAGAGTGACCTACATATCTGGACAACAACAGACATAAAGCTGAAAGTCCTAAAAGAGCTCACTATGTAATGTGGTCTACCAATTATGTGCAGTTCATCACAGAGAGGGACAATCAGTTCCCTCATCCTGCTGCCACCCCCCTGCTGATGCAGCCCAAGATACTATTGGCCGTCTGGGCTGCAAGCACACACTGCTGGCTCGTGCCCAGCTTTCTGCCCACCAGAGCCCCAAGCCCTTCTCTGCAGGGCTGTTCTCAGTGAGCTCTTTTCCCAGTCCGTACACACATCTGGGACTGCCCCAACACAAGTACAACACCTTGCACTTGGCCTTACTGAATTTCATTAGGTTCTCGTGGACCCACTTCTCAATCCCCCCCAGGTCCCTCTGTGTGTTATTCCTTCCTTCTATTGTGTCAGCTGCACCACTCAGCTTGGTGTCATCAGCAAACTTGCTGAGGGTGCACTCAGGTTCCACGTTGCAAAAGATGCTGAAACACACAGTAAATACCACTCTGAAGGAGTAATCTGAGGTCCCAAAGGCTGGTGCTCTAAAAGCATCACAGTTTGAAAAACAACACAACATGAATAACTCTGGAAGGGGACAACTAGAAGTCCTATTTCTTAAGTAAGAGACTTCCTAGGCAACACAGTGGAAGAAATTGTCACTCACATGTCCTCTTTTCAGTAAAATCTAACCCGTGTCAAATATGCTTAAGTAAACTATAAAATACACTTCAAGATAGCACAAATATGGGAAACCTTAATCCAGAAGACAGTTTTTACCCTGCTGACATGTCACTAGTCTGGCCTGCTGCAAAGAAAGTCATAGTACAATTAGGACAGCTTTGCAGTCAAACAGAACTCAGATTCTAGTTGCCAGATGGAAGAACTCAGCCTGGGAAGGCTGATCCTCATCATAAATGATAATACATTATGAAGGCAGAATGGCAGTATGAAACCCAGGCACACTTGCTGTTGGTGAGTTACCCTGACTGGCTTTTTACATGACAGTTAGAGACAGTTACAAGACACAATCAAAAATGAACTACTTGAAGGAAATCAGAAGCCATTATTCCCTTCAGCTGTTCAGCTTCTCTGCAATGTTTTAAAACTTGTATTGCACCACCAAACTGTGACCAGCTGAAAACCACTATGGGTAATACTCAAATGCTGGATTTTAAACTGTACTGCTGTCAGTGATCTGAAATTTTATTTGACCAGTTGCTTTTGGTCTCCAATCCCAGGCTTTACACACTGGCTCCTAGGAGAAACACAACGGTTGGACTTTTCAGGGCCCTTCCTACTCTGTAATCTCAAAAGTGAAATTATGTCTCCTCTTCCAAATAAAAAAAATATATATATACTGTCATGAATGTGGACACAGCAGATTATTCTCAGAGCTTCAAGACTACAAATGAATGCTTAATTTATAGTTGCAGTTCTTGAGCTAAAAAAATACAGTGCTGAGCTGATAAAAGGAACTGTCAGATGGAAAGTGAGAACAGATCATTTCTAACCCGATAGCTGCCACACTGACCTCATGTCTCAATTTTTTTAGCTTCCTGTTGCACACACAAGTTCTGAACCGAATGGAAACCAAAGGGAAATTATGGAAGAAGCACTTTCTTTCAGTTTAAGCACAACATCTCACTTTCTGCAAAGTTGGTTTTACAACTTTAATAAAAACTACTTGCGTTTCTGATCTTATGAAATAGGTTAGAATTTGATTGGCTTTACTTTGGCGAGCTGCAAATAGCCAGTCAGTAACAGAAACAGAATTGTAAAAGAAGCATTCTCTAATTAATAAAAATGAATCATAATTTATGTGCCTTGTAACAAATTGCTGGAGCCATCAGCTCAGGCTCCCAACCATCAGGTGAAGTACTGAGCCTAACTGCAGTTACCACCTAATGCTCACTTTCAGAGCTCAGCTTACTTCACTACTTTTTGAAGTAGCCAAAGATAAACAGCTTAATAGACGTTACATCAGTCAATGCTTGTGTTACAAGCTAAGCAAAAAAACACATGGAAAAAGGCTTCGTATGTGACAACACAAATAAATAAATTCAACCATTTTCTCAAACCTAAAGACTCCGCATTTACATAAGGAGCTGAGATTTTACCTTGAGGAGAACCACACCATTTAAGCATATGTAGGCCAGAAAGTCCTTACGACATCAGAGCTCCAAGTGATAACCAGAGGTGACAGATTATTCTAAGAACTGGGAGCTTTCCTTTTACAGAAAGGACACTTTTGTTATTTATCTTCTATCATCAGCCTTAGAGGCACATTTTACTATTAGTTCTTCCCATTCATATTACCCATCTTAGACACCTTTAAAATAAATGCAAACCAAGAAATTACAGCTTGAGATAGTCCAAGACAGTCAGCATACCCAGGTAAAGGTAAAGGTAATCAATTCTTACATAATTGGATCTAAAAAATAATTATTTTTATAAATTTAAGCACTAGAATGTGCCACAAAATGCAAAGCTGCATCTCCAACAATGGCAGTCCATGATAGATCCAGATATGTACTTCAAATATAGCCATTAAAATGGACCATTTTGAAAGTGAATTTGTATTTTTGCTCAAGAAACACTATCTAGTATTAGATATGGAGGTTGGCAGCCCTGCCTGCAGCAGGGGGGTTGGAGCTTGATGATCCTTGAGGTCCCTTCCAACCATTCTATGATTCTGTGACCTGAAAGCTTACATGTAATGATGACCTCAGAAATTGTTAATGACATTTTCTCCATTTTTTTCATTACTGATGCACACATAAAGAATAAAAAATTACAACTAAACTAAGAAGAAAGTTTCATCTCCCTGATGCAGCGTAACTGTTTTCATGGATCTTGAAGGTTCGATGCAGCAAAGGAAAGATATTTCAGCACTCCTCAGGGTGCAGTCTCTCAGTACAGCAAAGCCAGCTCTCAAAGTGTGCAGCCTTATTCCTTCCCCATTGCTGGGCTGGCATTAGCACTCCTGGCCAACTGTTTTACTACACAAATAAATGCATGCCTTTTTGATGCTTCCACATGGTTAACAGCCTTCCAGGCAGAGTCAAACAAATGCCTGTGTTGTTACATGGTAGGATAGTGGATGAGAATGACCAAAGAATTCTCTCCACTGCCTGTTTATAATTAGTCCATTTGAGTCCAGAGCTCTGGATTCACAGTCTTTCAGAAGTGCTGGCTGGACTTTAAATATGGATTTAAAATATGCAAGATAGCAGGTAACAACTTCTCATTTGAAGTTCTGTCCAGGTCCTGCTTTAGGAGGAGGAAAATAAGCTCCGACAGAACAAAAATCTGATGAGCTTAAAGAAGCCTTCTGTCAATCCTTTTAAAATTTCACGAGCACTTCAAAAAGTACGTCTTAGTCCAAATACATAATTTCTGGTAAGTCTTGTAAGAGACCCCTCCCCATCCACCTTGGAAAGGAAAAAAGAAAGGAAAAAAAAAGCATTTTCAAGATTCCAACTTCTTTCTAAAAGAACACAGTGAAGTCTTAATGTGAATGCAGGGAACACACAAGCAGAACAAACGCATGCATTAGCCATGCCACCCAAGCAGAAGATTTGCTACATGTGAAGGAAAAGTAAAATCACCAGAACCTTCAGAGACAACGTCAACCCATTTTGATAGTTATAGAAGAGAGCAATAAGTTCAAGCACTCATCTCGTAACAGTAAGTTTCTGTGTGAGGATCAGTTATGACGTGTGACACACTGCTCTCTTCTCCTAACTGGCACTGGGACAGTTTCTAAAACATCAGAGCTGAAATTAGTTACAGTGCTTGAAGGTCATCACTCGGACACATCTCTTGTTCCACAAGAGCCACAGGAACTGTTTCTACAGTAAAGCCCAGAAGAACATAGCTTATCCTGGCAGAGCTTTAGCTTTCTGTAGTACATTTCAGTTAGGTTCACAAAGAATGCGTTTGCTTTCTTAGTCAGCAAGATCAAGATCTTACCATTTTGTATTAATGAGCTTTAGTTTCTTAGCCTTTAAGGGCTAAGAGTGCATTAACTGAAGCTTTCCTTACCCACCAGGCATATCACATACCAATAAATAAAAATACACTAAAAAATATCATAGTATGTGGTGAGATTTTAACTAAGTCTTCTAATAAACCAAATTCTGAATTTTCTACCAAGTTCTGTAATATTCCTCAGCATCCACTCAGCCACTCCCTTACGTCCTCCTTTTGCACAGGAGGACAGGCAGATTGAGGCAGGGACAGTCAATGAGGTGAAGAAGAAGCTGTGCGTATTAAGGAAAGCAAAGAAGGAATTTATTCACTGCTTCCCATCAGCAGGCGGACGTTTGGCCAATAATCTCAAGATTGCTGGAGTTTGTAACTCCATAAATGACATAATTAAACAATGTTATAATTAAAATGTTTAAAAATCAAATTTTCCCAGAAAGAGGGATGTATCGGCTTGCATGTCAAAGAAACTGCAATAGAGTATCCCTTTAAAAGCAGACTTTTTGTTGTTGTTGTTACTAGGAAAGGATGCAACAAGCTAGCTGTCATTAACTAGAGATGGACAAAACCTGAAACCAAAAGCTTTGGTGCTGCAGCCTACCAAAGTTTAGCTATTACTTTTTTTTTCCAAAGAGGCCAAAAGAAGGAATCAGGGTTGTACTGCTGGGAGGATGCCCGATTACAAATACTAAAATCAACACATGTTATTGAAGCTACACGTTGCAAGAGAATATACGTTCCCATTCTGAATATTTGCTCATCCTGTACCCAGTTTGTTGTTGTTAACACTTCTTACGTTTTATGTATTATCCGTCAGGTAACACAGAAATGGAATAACGTGGAAACTTTAGTGGTGAAGTGACCACACAGAGCACTGTAATCAGCAAAAGCAAGAAAGCCTAAGATTAGATTCCTTATAGACTATAGATAAGAGGACTGGAGAGAAGTTTGGTCTTTTGTAGAAGAAAAAGAGACTTATTTAAAAGCACAGAATGCTGTGCCAATGGCATCTTCCCCAAAGCTACTGCCCTGCAATTCCATATTTTGCTAAATGCTAGGGCAAAAAAGAATCCCACCAACATATCCTTCCTGGATTTTTAGACTCTGTGTTTGTCTCTGGGAGTTACACTGACCTTCCTAGAAGACCTCTGACAATGGGACTATCCCATATATTGGCTAGGGAGAAAAAAAAGCCTCGAACTTCATAAGAATTATGATGTACTATCAAAGACAAATAAAAAAAAATTAACTATTCTAATCTCTTTTCTTGAGGCTTCACTGTTCTGTCAGAATACAGTCCTGAAGACTGGGACGCAACAGAAAGTGTTCAACTCCTGCAAATAAAGCATGTCCACCTTGGAAAAAAAATTCTAACACTACAGGACAGGAGCCTTCTCATGTGGGAGCAATTATGTGATCCAAAACCTCCATTTTCTGTAATTCGTCTCAGAATACACACAAGAAAAGAATCTGTTAGAGCTAATGTCCAAGCAACCTGGACTTCCACATGCTCACTTCATGAAAGTTCTTCTCTTTCACAGAAGAGCACCTGGAGTTATCTCTGCTCTAAGAGCAGCCTGTAGCAATCCCCAGTTCAGCACCCCACATCACAAAATAGCAGTCTCTCACTCACACCTCCCTCCCTTCCATTTCTGCTACTGCTACTGGCCACTCACATGCACTGCCACTGAAAAAATGCCAGAAATATTCCCCTTCTCAACTTCTATCAAGTCACCCATAAAGGGCCATTTCCCATGAGCCCCCTCCCCAGCTTGGAGCTGTTGTGCACCTTCCAGTTTGGGAACAGCTGGGACACACCAGCAGCATTACTACTCCAAACAATAGGTCAATTAAAATCACAGGTCTAGAGAACAGATTTTTCATTTCAAAACTGGAACTGCACTTATCCTTTTTGCTTCTTAATCTTATACTTCCCTTCTTCCAACAGCTGTTCCAAATAACCATGCCTGTGCTCGTTGCTTCTGGCATGGCTATGACTGGGGGAAGTCAATATAACCATCACCAGATCCATACAGCTTATTCAAAATGCATTTCTTTTAGGAAAAGGTGAAACATTCCTCTGAGATGCTTAAAGGTGCAGCTTCGTTATTGTTTTATACTGTCTTACCTTGAGACTCATTTCATAGCTTCACTTTAAATACATAAAGAAGTTAAAACTAAACACTTCTACCTTTACTTCTTAATAGGGTGTCATCTATTTCTAAGAACTGCTAGATATTGCTATTTGAAATTATGAAGGTGAAGCTTGTGGTTTTTTGTTGCTATTTTTTTTTAAAGTCACACACTATTCACGCAGGTGAAAAGCAAAAGTAAAGTTATTATCAATAAATAAAAACTAAAAACTCACTCACTGTCTTCTGTGGGAAGGACCTGCAGGGAATAAATCCATTCTATTATATCATCTTTGTTCACCACATCTAAGGAATCCAACATATCCAGACCAGAGAGTGCGAAAAATGCAATTGTCAACCTAAAAGAAAAAGATAAGGCTTACACTTCCCACCATAAATTCAATGGGGAGATAAACAAATGGCAGCAGAAATAGAGTTATCTACAATTCTCAGCCTCTGAGAGCGGTGCAACACATACAGCCTAGCCCAGACAGCATGGAATTTATCCGCTGAACAAAATCATGCTCTTTGTATTGTAACAATTTCATTGTCTCAACAAGACTTTCCATGTAAGCCACCCTCCCGGTATAACGATACGACGTAATGATGATGATTCAGATGTTAACCAAAAAAGGCTGTCAACACATGGAGAGAGAGTTCTCTTCAACGAATTCTTACATGAGCTACCCTACAAATATGCAGTAAATAGAAGATAACCTTGAAATGATGTAAGTTGCCTCTTAACGTCTCCCAAGCCCAACTTCAGATGCTTAGAAGCTAGCTATTCAACAGCCAGGGTTCCTTTGTAACCAGTCAATACATAAATAGGCACACAGAATGAATTACCTTCCGCAGGCACTTAGTTCTTGTCTTTTGGTACAGAGGAGCTTAGATGACTGATTAAATTAAGCATCTAAAATTGAGAAAGTTAAATGCAAACATCCAACACAGCAGTGAACTCCAGAGCAGCTAGCACGCTGCAGTTTCTTCTTGCCCATAACTCATTTCCTTTCATAGATGTGTGCTACCATAGATGTTAATAAGGCTACATTTTTAAGCATCACCTTATTGGGAGTTTCAGTTTCTGTGACCTAGCACCGTCCCTCAAATGGCTGCATGAGTGGCACTGACAGAGCACCATGGGAACAGCACTGGGGAATGAACCTGAGATAGCTGGTATCTTGAGATAGAGAAAATATCTATGTAATAGTACCTTGGAAGTTCTGTCTCGGATTAAAATTAGCTGCATGTCTATTTTGCCATTCACAGCAACATCTGCATCTTCTAGAAATTCTTGCTCTTCTTTCACCAGATAACACTGTTGGACTGTGAAACAGCTGCTAAACAGGCAAAAAATACTGCTCAGCATGGTTAGGAAAACAGACAAGTTAATGCCAGCTTTCCTTAGGAAACTAAGTGATAATCTGCAGTTACCTCACAGGCTGCTGATCCACCTTGGCCACCAGAAGTTGGCATCTCTGAGGACAGATGTGGACAGAAGTCTCTAAAGCCATTCAATCTCTGCCTGTGGTTCTGCATCAGAACCACAAAGAGTAAGGCAAAAAAAATAATAAGTGGTGAAGTGAGTCAGCCCAAGACACAGCTCAAAAAGAATCCTTATAATTAAAACAGCAGCCAAATGATGATGCTGCAGACATTCCTTTCAACACAGTGGCACAACCTCAAAGGGTGACCTTCCTGCCTGTGGACTCACCTGCTGCTACAGTCATCATGTGGTCATTCACAAGTGTTTTCTAAGCAAATCAGTTCTCCTTCAGAACTGGTATCGCTCAGGAATACATTTCACAAGCAGCTGACAGAACTCATCTGAAGAACAGTGACCGGTTAAGCTAATGTTACATCATTCTACACATTCTACTTTTTCTTTTTTTTTTAGAAAACCCTGTATATGATATTTTCTGATTTTCATAAACGCTAAGTTCAATAATCTTTTACTGCAGATATTTAATGGTCTTTTCGCACTGTGTTGCCTAACTGAGGTAAGCTAAGCTACTTCTAGAGAAGCACAAACATGTCAGCTCCAGGGTTAAGCAACTGCTTTAAACTAGGCTCAAATACAGAAGGGCTGTAGATGCAGGAAATATAACAATAAGCCCTATTTGAACTAAAAAAAAAAATGAATATATTGGATAAATGAATGTAAAAAGTTAAGTTTGACTTCACTAGGGTGGACTGTGTTAACAGTACCAATACTGCTAAGGAGTGGCCTATACAGCGTGCTGGAATCCACACATGGGCAAGAACATCCTGCACCACTGAGCACAGAGCACTCCCCATACAACCATCTGGACAGCATGTCTTACTCCTTGTGCTGTCCCACCTCACAGAGAATTAACAGACACGCTCCAGAGCTAAGAGAACTGCTAGCACACCTCACACGCAGTATGAAACTTAAAAGCTTTATATACACCGGTTTATGCAGAGCACTTGTTTTTACTGCAGTGCAGTGAACCAAAGCCAATCTCACAATGTTTTTCACAATCTTTGATTCAGCTGCATTTCCCAAACTCATTAGCCGTAGAACCACACAAACGCAGAAATGAAAGAGAAGAACAGAAAAGTAACACTCTTCTTTCAGCTGCAGCACTAGTTCTGCAAGTCTGCTGAACTCGGTGACACTGCGCCTGTCCAAAAGGTGTATCTGTGACCCTCAAGGTCAAACCTGGGATGACATATTCGTGGTTCAAACACTCATCTAAAATTCTGTCACAGATGCACACGCTTCTCCAGAATATTAATATATAAGTTGGCATTTAAGAACTGAAAAATCTCTGGCTGATATTAAGAGTTAAAAAACAAACAAACAAAAAAAAAACAAAAACATGCGATAATTGTGATTTTTATTCTCATTAAAAGATTGAACTTGACTATGCTCGTCAGTCAAAAATTAAGGTGTTCTGAAATAGTTTCAAACTGACAGTTTCAAACTGGCAATCCCAATTTTCAGAAAACAGGGCTTTTTCAGTACTGTGCACTCACTATATACAATACACTGACACCGGGTATTTAGTGGCTACACATTTAAGTTCAGTCAAGTTGTTAACTCCTAAGGAGCTCTCATAATCATTAGCATTATTGCTAAGGCTCGTTGCTCTTCAAGAAGGAAGTCTTAAAGGCCCAGGAGAAAAAGAGAATCTACCTCTTGTGGAAGAAGGGTTGGGCAACCCAGAAAGAATACAAAGAAGTTGTTAAGATGTGCAGGGAGAAAATCAGGAAGGCAAAAGCCCAGCTTGAACTCAACCTGGCCGCTGGGGTAAAAGGGAACAAGAAACTCTTTTACAAGTATATCAACAGTAAGAGGAGGACCAGGGAGAATCTTCATTCTTTACTGGATGAGGCTGGGAATGGGATCACTGAGGATAAGGAAAAGGCAGAGGTTCTGAATGCCTTCTTTACATCTGTCTTTAAAAGTCAGACCAGTTATCCTCAGGTTTCTCACTCTCTGACCTGGCAGTCTTGGCTGGGGAGCACACTAACCCCCCACGATTCAGGAGGAAACAGTCAGAGACCTGCTACTCCAACTGGACTGCCACAAGTCCATGGGGCCGGATGAGATTCACCCGAGAGCGCTGAGGGAACTGGCGGAGCCGCTTTCCATCATCTATCAGCGCTCCTTGTTGATGGGTGAGGTCCCAGAAGACTGGAGGCTTGCCAGTGTGACTCCCATCTACAAGAAGGGCTGCAGGGAGGATCCGGGGAACTACAGGCCTGTCAGCCTGACCTCAGTGCCAGGGAAGATTATGGAGCAGATTGTCTTGAGGGAGATCACGAGGCAGGTGTGGCACAACCGGGGGATCAGGCCTAGCCAGCATGGGTTCACAAAGGGCAGGTCCTGCTTGACCAACCTGATCTCCTTCTATGACCTAGTGACCAGACTGGTGGATGAGGGAAAGGCTGTTGATGTAGTCTACCTAGACTTCAGCAAAGCCTTTGACACTGTCTCCCACAGTATTCTCCTGCAGAAGCTGGGAGTCCGTGGCTTGGACAGGTGCACTCTTGGCTGGGTAAGGAACTGGATGGAGCGCCGGGCCCAGAGAGTGGTGGTGAATGGAGTTAAATCCAGCTGGCGACTGGTCACGAGTGGAGTTCCCCAGGGGTCGGTCCTGGGGCCTGTCCTGTTTAATATCCTTATTGATGACCTGGATGAGGGCATTGAGTGCACCCTCAGTAAGTTTGCAGATGACACCAAGCTGGCTGGAAGTGTCGATCTGCCTGAGGGTAGCGAGGCCCTACAGAGGGATCTGGACAGGCTGGATAGCTGGGCTGAAGCCAATGGGATGAGATTCAACAAGACCAAATGCCGGGTCCTGCACTTTGGCCACAATAACCCCAGGCAACGCTACAGGCTTGGGGCAGAGTGGCAGGAAGACTGTGTAGAGGAAATGGACCTGGGGGTGTTGATTGATGCTAGACTGAACATGAGCCAGCAGTGTGCCCATGTGGCCAAGAAGGCCAATGGCATCCTGGCTTGTATCAGAAATAGTGTGACCAGCAGGAACAGGGAAGTAATTGTCCCCCTGTACTCAGCACTGGTGAGGCCGCACCTCACAGGAGTACTGTGTCCAGTTTTGGGCCCCTCGCTGTAAGAAAGACATTGAGGCCCTGGAGCATGTTCAGAGAAGGGCAACAAAGCTGGTGAGGGGTCTGGAGCACAGGCCTTATGAGGAGCAGCTGAAAGAGCTGGGATTGTTCAGTCTAGAGAAGAGGAGGCTCAGGGGAGACGTTATTGCTCTACCTGAAGGGAGGTTGTAGTGAGCTGGGGGTCAGCCTCTTCTCTCGTGTGACAGTGATAGGACTAGAGGGAATGGCTTCAAGCTCCGCCAGGGAAGGTTCAGGCTGGACATTAGGAAATACTACTACTCTGAAAGGGTGGTCAGGCACTGGAATGGGCTGCCCGGAGAGGTAGTGGAGTCACCGACCCTGGAGGTGTTCAAGGAACGTCTGGATGTTGTGTTGAGGGACATGGTTTAGCGAGAACCATTGGTGATGGGTGAATGGTTGGACTGGATGATCCTGTGGGTCTTTTCCAACCTCAGTGATTCTATGATTCTATTTGTTACAGCTGGGGAAGATGTCATGTAAACTAGAGCCTGTTTCAACTCTGGCAAACTGCATCATCTTGGCAAAGTAAATCAAGGAACAGAAATGCCTAGGCTGGCAAGGACCTCTGGAGATCACTTGTCTCACCTTCTGCTGAAAGCAGGGCCTTAGATTAGATTACCCAGGGTCCCAAAGGGCCAGGTCTTTAAGAGAGTCTCACCACTTCCCCCAGGCAACCTATTCGTAATTAACTGCTCTAAGTGGCAAGAACATTTTTCTTACATCCACAGAACAGCTTGGGGTAGAAGCCCATACACATCATCCAGTTCCAACATGCCTGCCATCCAGCTTGGCCCCAAATGCTGCCAGGGATGGGACACAATTTCTCTGGACAACCTTTGCCTGTGTGTCATCACGCTCTCAGTGAAGAATTTCCTCCTAACATCTAAGATAATGTACCCACTTTTAGTTTAAAATCATTCCCCTTTGTCCTGTCACTACCAGACTGTGTAAAAAGTCAGCTTCCATCTCTTTTCTAAGCTCCATTTATATACTGAAAGGCTACAATGAAGTCTCCCCAAAGCCTTCTCCTCTGCAGGCAGGATTCTCCCTGAGGCAGCTTAGTCTCATAGCCCCTTGTCATGTCACTGTGCTCCCTTTTGAAGGCTGCACCTCCACCTTTCTCTGAAACTATTTTCCAGATAATGGAAGGCAGTGACTCTTCTTGAGCTCCCTCTTTTCTAGCCTGAAATTTCATATCTTCAGCATTTCTACGCATGCTAATGTGGTTAATGGTAGCCCTTCATGCTATGATTCCAACAAACACACTGCAATGGTTTTCACACCTAGACAGAGCTTTAAAAAACCACTTAGACTTCTTGCTGCTATTTAAAACAAATGACAAAGTGCGCAGAAACACAGGCTGACATTTAACATATCAGAGCATCGCCTCTTTAAGATCAAAATTTATAATGCTCTTTTTGAAAATAAAGTTCCATGTTATTACACACAGACCAATGCTACGCCCATGCTAGTTCTCTTACAGTTGAAAAAAATGCTTGTTTCTGTGAAGTGTACTCTCAATTGAAGGAAAGCTTGATTTAACAGGAAGGCTTGACCAAAGTCCTTTAACTCCTCACAGCATGACTTCTGGAGATTATGAAGTGAGAAGCGTTTGATTTCATTGGTCAAATAAGACACCAAATCCTTTACATGTAAAGTTTTTTACCAAGTTCTGACAGACAATCAAATTATTTATCTCCCTGTGCCTCAGAAATAACGTACTACTTTATGCAAAGAGCTTAATTTGAAACGAATGCGTTCTGAGGCCATGAATGGGTGAATGCTTCGCACTAACATATTTCACTTCTGTTTGAACGCTTACGCTAGTGAATGAAGACTTAAATGATTTCTGTCACGCTAACGAGTCGTCTTCGCGCTAACGCTGAGCTACAAAAGCCTTAAATGATTTATCCTTAAATCGGCTTTCAGGGCGGATGAGAAGAACGAGGCACATGCCTGGGAACAGATCACAAAGGATCAACAAGTCTTCCCTCACGGACGCCGGGGCGCTCAGCCCAGCACCGACGGAACCTCTCCACACCCCCCTCCCACTTCCCACTCCCGCGGGCGGTCAGCGTGCCACGGAAGCCTTCCTCACCGCGCCCGCCCCGCCGCCCGCTCCCCCCGCGCAGGGTGCGGGGCCGCAGCAGGCTCCTCCAGCCCCGCAACTCGCCGGGACCGCCGTCCGGCCGCAGAGGCGGACAGCCCTGCCCGTGCCCCCGTGCGCAAGCAGGAGCCGTGCCGAGGACTACCTGCTGGTTTCCAGAGACGAGTACCGCTCGGGCAGCACCTGCAGGCAGCGCTGGAAGAAGCGCACATGCCGCTCCTTCAGGAACTCCAGCCTCTCCGCCTCCGCCCAGCTCGGCGCCGCCATCTTGCCGACACGCACTGCCGGCGCGCTGCAGTTGCGTCACGAGCGGCCTCGGCGTGACGTCACGGCGGGGCGTGAGGGAGGCGGCCGCGCTCCTGCTGGCACCGCGGCGGTACGGCCGGCGTGAAGGCGGGTGCCCGTGGAGCGCACAGCTCCGGGAGGCGGCTGCAGCACGGCTCCGCTACCGTCCCCGTCTCCAGGCTGGCATGGCTGTGGAACGAAGCACGACACAGGCGCCGCATCAGCAGCTGGACGTGGGCGCGCCCCTCTCATGTGCCGCTCATCTGCGGGGCGGCACGCCTCGGGATGCGTGCATTTCAGCCTAGGTGCGAAACAAACGGACATCGGGAACTGTATGCACTCATTAGGTCTTCATCGTATAGGTACAGAGTACAGAAAAGGCGTATGACTTATCCAGATGGAGACTTTTTCGCCCGTAATACCATTGGGAGCAGCAAAACCTGCAGTGGAATCACGAGAGACAGCAGCTGTTTGATCTTGTTAATTTATCCAAATTTGAGAGGTTAGACTCCTAAGAACTCAGTGCCCCCTAACCATTTCTGGGAGCCAGTCTACTAATCACACTAAAAAATTAAAAAAAACAACCTCACAGCTCACACATATCAGCTGCAATACAGGAATTACTTAGAGCAAGCGCTGCTAACAGAGTAAATCTTCCTGCTTTTTATGTTTAAGCACAAGAACAGTTATGTCTGCTGGACTGTTGTCTTCTGGTAAGAGCTGTGGCTTACCGTTTCAGATGTTTTTCCTTCATCAACCATTGAGAAAGGGAAAAACTGCTTTTTAGAGCAAAAAAGAATAAGTTGTTCCAGAGACCAAGTTGACTCACACCTCAGATTAAAACACAAAAGGATGGTAGGTCACCTTCTCTCTTAATAGGGCCAATCTCCTTTTTTGCTTGCTTCTCTGCTTCTTTACCTTGCTTTTACAGAGTTTGTAGCTTAAGTTTGCGTAGATCCTGAAACAGATGAAAGAGAGAAGCTTTTCCTTCTACGTATTTTGAATGAAAACAAATGGTACCAAAACATGTATGCATGCAATCTGTCAGCCTTTGCCTTGACCTTCTTTTGTCCTAGTGCAGAATAAATTCACATTACATAGCTACTTGACGCAGCTTCCTGTTCAAACTATGCAATCACACAGTATTGAAAAATCACAGCAGTTCAGTCTGTGAATGAAATTTAGTGTGAATACAGACAGGAATACCAGTTCTCAAGTAGTAGATTTACACTGAGACGGGACATAACTAGATATTACAGCTACTGAAAGCTACAGGATCTTCAAATATTTATTTTTATTACGTATCTGTATATAACAATTGGGTCCCATGCTCTCCATGAAAAAAAAGTCAAATTTTCAGCCATTTTTCCCAAGCAGACTGAAGTAAACAAAATCATCTCTACATTTAGAAGCACAGACTTCAGTAATCCTACAGACAGAACTTCAATATTGAGGAAAAGAATATCTTTGTCCAGAATAAAGTTTCTATACTGGGTGTTGACAGACGTTGTTATTCCTACCAAATGAAAAACAGATTGAAAGTGAGTAGAACTAGAGCATAGGGGATTTAAAAGAAAGTATGAAAATGTTTAGCAGATTGGATTATACAAGGAAATTGGTAAGTTTAACATAATTGTAGGCATGAATGGAGAGCTAATTATGCACTCGCTCTTGAAATTCAGTGATTTCTTCTGCAGCAGTTCTCCTCCTTTTCAGCCTTCTCTCTCTTCCCCTTTTCAAGCTCCTTCTCCTCTTTCTTCTGCAAGGTATTCCTTTCCACCAGTACCTTCATGCGGCATTGGTGCTGGCATTCTTTTAGTTTCTTTTTCTCCTTCTCTTCCTCTAGTTCTAGCTGTGATGCTTGTTCCATTGCAAGATGCTACTGCTTTCTGTTTTTTCCATGCTGAAATTGCTGCCTGTTGTCGTCTTCTTTCTTCTGCCCTTTGCATCTGATCTCCTTCATACTGAAGCCTTTGAACAATCTTTTCTGATTTCTCTTTCTTCTTCAAATTTTCTTCTTTTTCTCTCTGCTGCTTTTCTTTCCATTTCTTAATTGACTGCAATAGAACAGCAGGAAATAAAGAGATCCTCACTAAAAAAATCATACACATTCCTGTTGATTGGGTCTGATAAAAATATATGCTACAAGAATACAAACTAACGATGGGCAAAACAAATCTAATTAAGGTAAAAAGGCAAAAGAGCACCTGTATCTGCTTTCTTACATTGAATCTATTTACTTTTTCTATTTTATGCACCACACGGGCAGGCTTAAGACTTGCCAGCTGAAATAATTTATGGAATTCATATTATCTTGGAATAATTATGACTGCTGTTGTCTTTTTCTCAATGCAAATGTATTTTTTGTTTTCCTTTTTTTCTTCAGAATAACAATTCTACCTTCTGCTTTTTAATTTATTTCATCTATGTCTGTATATTTTTTATTTTTCAAATGGATAGTTCTGGAAGGAATCATAACTGTCTGCACCAGAATTTGACTGGTATACTGCTTATACAGTGGGACAGACATTCTAAAGGACGTGTAACAAGAACTGCAGTTTCAAATGGGATTGCTTACTGCTCTGAGATTGGCACCTAACTTGCTGGACAATTTCCATTTAAGTACTTGTAATACACTCTTGCAATACTCAGGCCATATCAGTATGCTGTCAGGTCTACACTTACTTGTAATTCTTCAAGACAAAGATTTTTGTTAGGTTAAGGATGCTAAATTACTTATCACCACCTGCAACAGAAATCCACCTAGCGCTACCCCAAGACAAGAAAATACAAAAATAACAAGTGCATGTAGCTATTTTTTCCTTAAAGCTACAAAGCCCCCAGAATAGTCATTTTACCTCTTTTCTTCTGTCTTGTAACATGAGAAATTCTCGATACCACATGCCATGTTGTTCAACATCTTCTTTTGTTCTTCCACAGAGATACTCGAGGGCTTCATCCACGTAAGACAGCCTTCCTCTGTGTTTAGTCCACACTTTAAGAAAATTCTGATGATCACTATCATCCCAACCTCCTCGCCTGCCCCCTGTTTGCTGCAGAAATCTTTCAAACTCTACAACTTCTTTAGGTAGATGATTTTCCAGTGTTTTATTAACCGAGATCCTAGCTGATGGTAACTTCAAAACTTTTTCTGTTGTTGAGCTGCTTCTTGCCCACAGTTCCACTTTCTTCTCAAAGATGCTGAGCTCATTAACTGCAGTTTTTTCATCCTTCAGAAGCTGTTCATATCTGAGAAGAGAGAAAACACTGGAGTGTAAGAATCCAGCATTCAATGCTCACTGAGAATGAATTTTGGAACTGTTCAATGCCACAAAAAAGTTATTCTCGAAAGATTAAGAACTGAGATGGTAACACAGATGAGAACATAGCTGTAATGATTCCATAATGAAGCACAGTACAATTTGAATTGTTACCCTTTTAGTGGAAGTGTACACATACGGCAGGCAAACAATTCACTCAATCCTCTCCTGACACCACAAGAGAGAAAAGAGGAAAAAAAATTCATTCACTTAAAAAAAAAAACAACAATCAAAATCTGTTCTGCAGCTTTTCTCTGAACAGCTTTTCATAAGCAAATGATTGTTACATTGAACCAGGCAACAGCTATATTAACAGTCCCTCTAGAAGGCTGTTCATGTTAATCGTTTGAGTTTTGAGAGAAGAATCAAAAGAATAGTTTACTTGATAAGTTTTCATTGTGTGTTAGGAAAGCATTTTTGTAACCAAAGCAGGCATAAACATACATTTGTCTCTGTTCATCTTTAAAAGTATTGATTGCATTTTCAATTTCTTCCAGCATTTCCTTGAGCTTGTCAACAACTAAAAAAGAAAATAAGAACACATCACCCAAGAAGTTTAAAACATTCAGCAGTCATTCTGCACTACCCAGAATTGTAGAGAACATAGAGGATTCCGAGATGCTTTTATTTCAGAGTTAGAAGAAGGCCACAATTCCACCTCTGTCTTACAAGACTCTCATTTATTCAAAAGGCATGATTTCGCAGTGACTGAGTCAACTAAATACAAATCCTGGTATAAATGTTTACCTCAGTTGAACAAGATTGTTATTCTGAGTAATCTTCAATTCACAGAACAAGACAGCCTTATCCTAAAGTAGAGTTTCCACTTTTGTCCTGTGTAACAATGCAGTTAGTGACTTAGAAAGCACATTCTAATCTTCGTTTCACACCAGACTGTACCAAGTATATTTAACCTACAGCTCACTGCTTTATTCAAAGCTGGGCTTACAAAGTCACTTCAGAAAGTAAGACTTTGTATTCTGTCCTATCAGCATGGTGTAATCCTCATCTGCAGAAAGAGGGTAAGCCTGCTGTCTAGAGAAGATCTATTTTGCAACGGTAGAGAGATGTTTTAGAATGTGTGTGTTTTAAACCTGCAGAACAACCCCACAGACACCATGAACACACAGGTTCACTTAACTTGGATCTAATTAATTGATAACATTATATCATCTGTAACTTTTAGTTCTGCTTACATCTTGTTCTGGCATCTTTGCTAATGACATAAGGAAGAAGATAATACATTTTTTTTTATAGTGTAGCCACTCAATGAATGAAATGACATGCATTTCAACTAGCATCCTCAGCTGCTACAAGAGCTTCAGCTCGAGTTCAATTACATTGCAGTAGGCAGCAGAGCATTAGAAGAGAATGTTTCTTTTAGTGCCTATTTCTCAAGAGGTTCAAATCAACCAAACTGAACAAGTTGCCTCAGCATTTCATACAGAATATTCCAGCTTGCACTTCAAGCTAGATGGTCTGTGGATGGCTTGAAATTAGTTCCATGAAGATACTCTGTGACCTTCTATCAGATGACAAACTGCACTAGAAAATTACATTAAAAAAAGGCACGTAGAAAATACTTTCAACATCCTGAAAAAACAAACCCATGTGACTTCTGGGACAGAATGTACTTCTCAGTTCCTGCTGAGAACTGCAAGAGGTTTTACCAGTTCTGACACTTCTCCCTCCTCATCTCCCCCTTCTCAGATTCCTGGAAGAGCAAACAAACCACAGAAGTATCCCAAGACTGTAAGAGAATCAAAAGCACAGCTATCCAAGGGAACCTGCCTATAAAGGAAAAGGATTTAAAACCTGTCTGCGTGACTTACACTCTGATGTAGGTTTCACATTGTCTAATTGTCGCTGGAGTCTCTTCACATTATTACGTATTTTTGTTAGCTGCTGCAGGATTTTAGTTTCTGTTAAACAAAACAAAGTGCTGGTAGTTCCAATGGTTTCTTTGTCTTATAAATTCAATGCAAGATTAAGAGCAATGAAGCATCCAAAATAAAGTGGTAATTTCAATCAAGCAGGAATAGAAGTTTTGTTTAATCACATGAAACTGCTCTTTATACCACCCACTTTAACACAACTGTAACTACATGTAGCTGAGCACGCATACTCCACATCTCCTCATCAGGTTTTAAAATAAGTAGCTTCTATTTCTAAAGGTGTCAACGGAGTAGTCACATATAGATTAATGCAGTTTTCTCCAATCTTTTATCATGTTACTGGAGTTAGGAGAACAATACTGCCTGTAAAGAAAGCAACTCCACTACAGTTATGAGTCGGACCCTCTTCCAGGCCTCAGAACAAACCTGGAATCATAATGAAGAAAACAAATTACATACATCTAGTTAGAAATCACATGGTATTTGCTGTGTTAACTGAAGTAGAATTAATGTTTGCAGGAACTTCAAGCATGCACGTGCTTATTTACTTTGTTACCATTTGGCTCTTCATGAGTTTGTAAGCACTATTAATTAGCATGATGTTCTGGGTCATTCTGGGGTACTAAGGAGTCCTCTACCCTGAAAGGATTGGTTTAAAGGAAGAAATGAACAATAGAGTCCAAGACCGAAATGTAATGAAACATAGCTAATACATGATCCTACTAATTCACAGTGAAACTACAGAGCAAGTAAAAACACACAGGTTGTGCTGAAAGACCTCAGTGCAGTAGCACAGTAAATGAGAAGCCTGGAAGGCATAGTATGCACCCAGAAGATCCTACCCTCACACCTTCACATCTCACATCTAGTACCTTAAAACTCTTTTTCACCTTTTTATCTTGCAACAGCATATAAACCCGTACTTCTCCTTACACCTGGAACACTTTCTGATCTTTTTAGCTTAGTCATTCCTTGGAAATAGTTACATCTTTTAAGGATTGTAAGATATAAAAAATAGGACAGGATTTGTCAGCTAAGACATCCATATTGAAACACAGAGATTTGTGAGGAAAGTGTATTTCCAGTTGTTTCCTTGAAATCTTCCCCTCATTCAACTTACATAGTTTTGATATTCTGTATCAAAAGGCATAGCATGATTTGATTACTTTAAGAGTTTAGGCACTTCATCCAGTTTGTCACTTTTTGTCTTACACCATTTAATTAGTATGGCAGTGGAACAGATGATACAGGACACACTGTGTTTATCATCTCACAGAACTATTTGCACTATGGATATTTATTATCCAAGAAAGAGAAAAATGCAGCCACAGAACCAAAGTGTTCAAAAGCCTGTTTGTAGGCAGCAATCAGTGCAGGGAAACCTTCTTTTATGTATCTTAGCAAGAGTATAATAGATTTTGCAGAAATCTATTATAATCATATAAAGTGATTGAGAAAGACTAAGCATTCTAAATTAAACATACAAAACTGCTTCTAACTTTCTAAAACAGTGAGATTTCACCTAGATTTTTGTGAGTGGGATCTGCTACATTCAAGACTAAAAGAAAACAGTAATACAGAAGGCTCAAGATGTTTATGCTACCAAATTTTGAAAGTGAATCAAGAAATTCTTCTTTACAAGCACCAGTAAAGTGATTTTAAAACACTTTTATCAGAATCTTGCCTCTCGACCACATTAACCTCTCTAATACTGCTAATCAATAAATTAAGCAAGCAACTGTAAAAATCAGCAAGCAAACAGAAGGAAAAAACAAATAAAAGCGACGCCCCCCAAAAAGTATCTTACTTTCAGTTTTCCTATTGACAGACATTTTATGTTCCAGTTCTTCTAGAATGCTGTACTCTGCTCTGGAATCACTCCTCCTATTGTAAAGGCATCCAGTTTTGTCCTTTTGTGTATTTGCAAGCCTGAAAAAATAATATTGCCACACTAAGCAAGCAACACTTTGCAAAGCAGCAAGATTTTCCAACATTAGTATCTAGGTGATGCTGTGTCAGCAGAAGCATCTTATATTTTATACAATTTACTGGTTTGCTCCTACAACTGCTCTCAAGGGAAACTCTCCCACAGTTATCAGCCTATGCAACCAAGCAACCCCAGATTGTGAACAAGACAAACAAGTTAAAGAGGAAATTATCTCACGGACAGGTAGTGCTTCACACACTTACACAGCGTCAAGTTTTACCTATATGATGAATGCTTACTAGGGAGCCTTATGAGAAGCAAGCACTGAAGGGACACAGGGTGTATTACTGCAGTTGCACACATAGATGGAGCCCCAGCAAAGACAAAGCAAGTGCGTTCCCTCAGCGTTATTTACACAGGCAGCAGTACTACTGCAAGTGAATATTCAAATTCAAGTTCATCAGCATTGGAATAACTCAAAATATTAAAGCTGCTACCTTATAGACTACAGTTTATGTCACATACAGATTCAATGTACATTTGTTTCCTTACTAGGGTCAGAAGCTTTAGAATACAACTCAAACTCTGTTCTGCTTTTTTCTACTACAACTAGGCAGTCCACTAAAATTTGACCCAGAGAAGCACAGATGCAAAAGCACCACAGAAACTGCAGTCCATAGCATATCTGTGTGATTTGGTGCCACCATTTAGAGATCAGAGCAGTACAGTGCTGATGCCACACTGAACAGAGATGCAGTAGTGTTAGCAGTGTCTAGCAGAACTACTTACAACCCAACAAACCCTGTCTCTTGGAATGAGGTTGGTTCTGCAGTAGCCTATAGCTGCTGTACAGTTCAATCCTCTACACAGTGCAGAGATGCCTTCATAGTTTAAATGCTTTGCTGCCAACTGGAGTTCACGGACCAGACCTGAGCGATGAAATCTCACACAGCACACAGGAAGCCTTAAGAGCACAACTACAGAAGGACAATGTGCCATAGTCAATGGCATCCAAATCACCTTGTTGACTGCTGAGTAAGGTAGGGATTCTCAAGCAGCTTTAAACACATAGATGGAGTCCCAGCAAAAACAAAGCAAGTGCGTTCCCTCAGGGTTATTTACACAGGCTAAGTAGGAAAACTAAGAACTCAGTAATGCTGCATGCACAGCACACCTGAGTAGAAAAACAGGGAACCAAGTAATGCTACAGGCACTTTCATTTTTGTGCATCAACTGGAGCACCAGCAAACTAAAGGCAACACCTGATCCAGGTGGTAATTAGAACAAGGGGCAACTTCAGAGCTCAGAAGCTTATCCTAAATTACTGTAACAATCATAATAATCTGCCTGGAATTCTGCAAATGAAGTTGTTGCCTCAAATATTTAATTACCATGAATTATTACCATGAAGCATGGTTTATATTACAGAAGCACAGAATTACAGAGATTGGAAGGAACCTCTGGATATTACAGAGCCCAGCAGCCCCACAGAAGCAGGTTCCCTACACTAGGATGCACAGGAAAGTGCACAGGTCTCAAATACCTCCAGAGAAGGAGATTCCACCACCTCTCTGGGCAGCCTCTTCCAGCGCTCTATTACTCTCAGGATAAATAAGTTCCTCCTTGTGTTTGTATGGAACTTCCTGTGTTCCAGTTTCTGCCCATCACCCCTTGTTCACACAGAGTCCACCCCCAACAACTTGACTCTTATACTTCAGATATTTGTAAAAAGTGATGAGATCCCCTCTCAGCCTTCTCTTCTCCACAACCAAGAGCCCCAGGTCTCTCAGGCTTTCCTCATACAGGAGATATTACTTTCAGAACAGCATGAAAATACACTTAAGATTTTTATTTTTATTTTTTTTTGCTTACTGAGTTCTTAAATTTTCTGCTATTCTTACAAATTCTGTTTTCTTAGCTTGTTCAGCTTTCATCTTGCAGTTCTGAATTTGTCGAGCAGCACCTGCAGCACTGAAAAAACTGTCATTCTGTAAAACAAGAGAAAATATTATTCAAAACCAGTATTTTATTTTTAAATACTCACTGGTTGTTTTCAAGCAGACAACAACATAATGCCGAGATCATGAACAACATAACTTCAGTTTTACACTGCCGTACTTCAAATAATTTTAAGTCACATTGGTATAAACTTGAAGTGATGGAATGATAAACTTAGGTATGTACATAAAAATCCATCCTTCAACAGAGACGTGGAATGAACGCCAGCTCACTTTAGCAGACAGCTGATCACACTAAACCGCACCAGCAGCCTTGCTTTCCTGGCTGTTTTTATCTGAAGGTTCAGAGGTAACTCACTGCTTGGTGGTGAGCATACATCCTACGTTAGGCAGACTACCCTATGCCATCTTGTGCAAGGAAAGCACGCTGGCCTGACTTCTGCAATCTGCTTAATATTCCTTGCAGGCTGTTAACTCTCAATTCACAGCAACTTTAACGCTCTATCGTCCAGGACTGCCAAACCGCGCGTTCAACTTGCGAGCCTCCTATTTTGCGGCCAGCTCGACACGCCAGCGGTGCGTCGCGGCTCCTGGCTCCGCAGAGAACGGCTGCCCTAGGGCCGGGCTGCCCGGCCGGGGAGCGAGGCCGGCTCACAGCTCCTCCCACCACTGGGCTCTCCCACCACAGGCCGGGCCTTCCCCCCGTCTCGGCTGGGCGAGCCGCCCGCGCCCCTCGCTGCGCGGTGGGGCTGCCTCGGGGGGCCGCGCTCTGCTCTCCAAGGGCAGCCGGCGGGCCGGCTCTGCGGTCGGGCCTTTACCTGCTGCTGCCCGGCGGCCGCCGCGCAAACCGTTGCCAGCGCAGCCATGTTGGCCACCGGCAGCCGCTGCCTCCCCGCCCCGCGCCGGGCGTGGCCGTGGATCCGTGCGCGGGAGTCGTGCTGTCCGCGCTGAGGGGGATCTGCTTGCCGCCTGGTGGGAGGGCGGTGTAACGTTGCAGAGCATTTACTGTTTCAGACAGGGCGCTTTCTCTGTAGGGAGTGACATTCACTCGAAGCCACTGGTGGTCTGAAGGGAAAACCTGATCCGGAGAAAGAGGTCCTGAATTCCTGATAGCGTGCAAAGGACCTTCACCAGCGTGGCACGGGCGGGAGGTGGCTGTCCTGGGCATGGTTCTGGCAAGAAATAGAGAGTTTTATGTTACTGAGTACACTCAGGCTATCATCATAGAATCATAGAATGGCCTGGGTTGAAAAGGACCACAATGCTCATCCAGTTTCAACCCCCTGCTATGTGCGGGGTTGGCAAACACCAGACCAGGCTGCCCAGAGCCACATCCAGCCCGGCCTTGAATGCATATCAGGATCTTGTTTTTCACTCACTTTCAAGGAGTTGCCATTCAAATTTTCTATTTTTATGATATTGCAGATGGAAACAACTACACAATACACTTCACTTGTAAGAGAGAAGCAGAAATATAACACTCATATAATACAGATATAATGCAGTGATTTAACAGTGTGTCAGCAAGATTCGAGGTGGCTAGATACACTAGATTATTTATTGCATAGAGGGTAGGATTAAACACAATACACATAGGGGTCCTGGTTTCAGCTGAGGTAGTATGAAAAGCACATAGATGTTTTCATTATTACTGAGTAATAGATGCCTGTCCAGTGCTGGGCCAAGCCCCTCAGTGGAGAAAGAGCTGCTGCCAGGATGGCAAAGCAGAAGGGGATGGGACAGAGCCAGGACAGCCAGCCTGAATTAGGCATGGGGTTATTCCATGCCATGTGACATCGTGTGGAAGGCTGTAAAGCTGTGGGGAGTTGGCTAAGGGCATGCTGCTGCTCGAGGATATGCTGGGTGTCAGTCAGCAAGTAGTGAGTAATTGTGTTGTGGATGTAGTATACATATGCATAGTTTCCATTTCACTTTTGTTTCTGTTTTCCTTTTCTATCTTATTAAATAGCTCTTATCTCAACCAATGAGTTCAATTTTATTTCCAGTTCTCTCCCTTGTCCATTTGAGGATGAGTGAGTGAATGGTTGTATGGTGCTCAGTTGCCTGCTGGATTAAACCGCAGCAGTCCTTTCAGCAGCCAACATGAGGCTCGAAGGGTTGACATAATGGCATGTCTGACCAGTTGGTGTGTCGCTGCTCCCATCTCACCCAGGGCTGTGAGTACGAAGAAAAAGCATTGCACAGCCAGAACCCTGGGACTGCAGCATAGTCAGAGGAGATGCAGCTAGGATGGTACCTGCATCTTTCTCACACCCTAAAACCAAGGACCAGCTTCTCATCACCTTCAAGTTAAAGCAGGATAGAAGCAGAAACAAGCCAGAAAGAGGCTGGAAAGTTGGGCAGAGAGGAAACTAGTGAGGCTGAACAAGGGCAAGTGTAGAGTGCTACATCTGGGGAGGACTAACTGCACACATCAGTATACGTTAGGGGCTGACTTGCTGAGAAGGAACTCTGCAGAGAAGGACCTTGGTGTCCTGATGGATAACAGGTTGGCCATGAGCCAGCAGTGTGCCCTTGTGCCCAGGAAGGCCAAGGGTACCCTGGGATTGCATTCAAAATGTGTGGCTAGCAGGGCAAGGAAGTTTATCTTCTCTCCCCTATTCTGCCCCGGGGAGGCACTTGAATACTGTGTCCAGTTGTGGGCTCCTCAGTTCAAGAAAGACAGAGAGCTATTGGAGAGAGTCGAGTGGAGGCCTATGAGGATGATCGAGGCCTGGGGCATCTTCCTTATGAGAAAGGGCCTCATGAGATTTGGGACTGTGCAGCCAAGAGAAGAGAAGGCTGAGGTGATCTTAACAATGCTCATAAATATCAGAAGGTTTGAAGTCAAGTGGATGGGGCTAGGTTCTTTTCAGTGGTACCCAGCAACAGGACAAGGGATAGTGGACACAAACTGGAACACAGTACAAAGTTCCATACAAACATGAGAAAGATCTCAACTGCCAATTGAGCTGGCCTTGCTTAATCAAAGCTCTTACGTGCTGTAGAAGGAGACAGAGTCCCTGCTGTACATATGAAAAACATGCTGGATAAGACATCCTGTGTTATTAGTGCCTTGGGCAAAGGCAAGACTATCAGTGGAATTGCTTTTGCACTTGAATAATGCAGGAGAATGGTGATGTTTTGATGTTGGATGAGAATAGCCAATAATTTGAATTATATAATACTCATGTAATCACTGCTGTGGTTGCTATATGCCTTATCAACAGTACTACTGTAAGAATCACCCATATTAATGAATTTTGACCTTTTTCTTCAAACCAAAACTGGCTCCAGCATGCAACAATCCAGCATCATTATCTCCTGCCCTGAAGGGCTGTTGTGACAGATGGAGCAGAAGTCACAGACTAAATGAATTCCATGGACAATTTACAGGGTTGACCCACAGACTATGGAAATGATATCTGTGTAATTAATCAGGATGTCTGGGAAAGTGTGGGACCTGAGCATGATATAAATGATATGGAAAAAGGGTTGGATATTGTCCTGGTTTCAGCTGAGTCATTGTTAATAGCACACCAGTGTTTGGTTACTGCTGAATGATGAGGTCTGCACTGGGCTCAGCTCCTAAGCGGGGAAGAGTTGCTGTTTTTATGGCGCTGCAGCAGGGCGTGAGGCAGAGTTCGGGCAGATGGCCTCGATTTGGCAGGGGGTAATTCCATACCACACGGCATCATACTGAAGCCTATAAAGCTGTGGGAAGTGGGCTGGGGGCTGGGTGCTGCTCATGGTCTAGCTGGGCATTGGTTGGTGGG
Source organism: Pavo muticus (assembly GCA_016647715.1). Taxonomy (NCBI): domain Eukaryota; kingdom Metazoa; phylum Chordata; class Aves; order Galliformes; family Phasianidae; genus Pavo; species Pavo muticus. The sequence continues at coordinate 835,418 of JACDJE010000278.1, forward strand.
TGGTAACACATTGTGTTGCTAGTGGGGTGTGAGCTGGCAAACAGTTGCCCTGTTAGCTGAGTGTTGGTCAATGGGTTGTGAGTCATTGCATTGTGAATATATATATATATATGTGTTTATAATCACATTTTTCTTTCTATTTTCTATTTATTTTACTTAGCTTTTTTTTTTTTTAACTCATGAATTCTATTTTGTTTCCAGTTCTCCTCCTCATCCCGTTGAAAGGGTGACTGAACGAATGGCTCTGTGGTGTTTTGCTGCCTGCCAGGTTAGACCACAATAGCAGGAGCCCCTCCCATTGAGTCAAGAGGTTCATAGAGGACCTTAAACTCCTTGAACCACAGAGGTAAGGAATTTAGATATGACTGGATACACTCTTAGTTCCAAGCTTGGTTTACGTCTAAGGGAGCCTATGTGCACAAGCAACTAAGATGCAATCTTAGTGAAGGTAAGAAAGTTTACCATCAGTCTAAGGTATAATCTCAGTGAAACTACTGAAGCTTAAAACAGTCAGCCACTTACTGAGGATCTGCACTGGCAACGTGTCTTGACGCCAAGGCATAAGGGATCTGTGCCTCAAGAGGCAACCCTTCTCAAGGGGAGATCCTGCTGCACAGCCTGCTGCCCTGCAGAAGAGCTTAAGGGACTTTTGTGCTGCTCGCTATTTTCAGAGTAAGATGATTGACTCATAATCATATATTTTTTTTAGGCACATACTCAATTGGCATTCAGTGGTTGAACTAGATATCTGTTATCAATTCTTTCAGTCCCCCAGTTAGTCATTAACTGCTGTATTGAGAGTGTTTCCTGTAGTCTTGCTGAAGGTGTACATACTCAACACTTGCAAAGGACTTTTGGCTGGCCTACATGCATCAGAGAAGTCAGCTCTGGGCGTGGCAGTGGTTGGGTTTGGGGAATCCAAAGCAAGCTGTGCACTGTCTCTGTTTCTTCCAAACTATGGCTGTGCCCAGCTCAACCAGATGGAGAGATCTTGTGGAGAGGTAATAAGAAGAGTTAGGAACTACTTGGGATAGGGAGCTGACTAATGCACAAATCTAGTAAAAATGAATAGAAAATAAAGCTAGATAATCCTCCTTGTAAATGCATAGGAGTTAATACTGAGAACCGTATTTTCTGTCAGCAAATGATGCATTATGTTCAGGCTAGAAAAATTCTCATGAAATTACAATGTGCTGTGGTTAATCTGTACTGTGTAGAGTTTCTAACACAGCTGCAACTGTTGTAGAGATTGAAACGCAAGTCTGGAGGGGGATGCCAGTGTTGTATTGTGGTTTCTCTCAGTGTACACAATGTTGCAGCACTTTGCATCTCAGAATAGGCCACATGCAGAAATTTTTTCCGTCTCTCTTTGAAAAGAGAGATCGAAAATCTGATTGAAAACCACATAAGTATTTAAGAATTCAGACCTATAGTAACATGTTTACTGAAAATGTTTGCAGTGCTCTGACAGCTGAGGATGGCACTGACAGTCCTCACTCTTGTGTGCAGAAAAGCCTGCAGGGAGAGCCTGTGTTCTGCCACTATTGTAAGCACAAGGCATCTGAACTGAGATTAGGATTTCAGATAATTGGGTTCAGTTCCCGTTATTACAATATATTTCCTCCGTGAGCTTGGACACGCATGCTTGTTCTGAGAAGAAAAGGTGCTAACAGCGTTTGCTGTCTTGACAGGAGGGTGTTGAAAAAATAACCACTTAAAAAGATAGAGGTATTCTGGCCTGGATTTGATCTGAGAAAGGCTGCAGTCTGCTCTACCAGTCCCCACTTCACCTGCAGTTATCTCTGGTTATGGTGACAGCTGTGATATCTCTGGCTACAAGAGCTCTTTGATGTCATGAGATCTGAGAGCATCTGAGGGGACTTTTGACTCTGCTATCTGAAGCTCCAAGAGCAGCCATTAGGTTTGGTGAGGCAGGACATGGATATATGCAGAAAAAAATAAAACCAATAAGATTTATGGAAATTGTCTACACACAGAACCAATCCCCCCCTAAAAAAAACAAAAACAAAAACAGAAACACCACACAAAAAAAAAAAAAAAAAAAATGTCCAAATAACTGCAAAAAAAACCCACCCTGTCATCTTGGAAGATGCAATGCCAGCAATCAAAGTATTTGTCACAGCCACATTGCTTTATGGAAGGGGCTTTATCTCTCACAGTATTCATTTGATTTTTTCCACTTTACTGAAATCCTTCAAGCCAAATGAAGAATAAGCATTATATTCTCATCCATGAGATCCTGAAGGGAATGGCCTGCCTTACCGGGAGGCATCCACATCCTCTCACTGGAGATGAACTCCCAGAATAGAAGACTTTCCAGAATAGATGTTTCTTTCCAGGTGAACTCAAGAATACCCAGAACAATTGTAAAACATTGAGCAAAAGGGACAGACTTTTCTAGAGAAAAGGGACAGACTTTTCTAGAGAAACAAACTGGAAGTAATTGAAAAAAAGGAGTACATTAGATCAGAAGAGACTGAAGTCTGTCAGTACAAATATCTACGTGTCAGAGAATTCATAAAATTGTCTAGGTATCCTGAGGTATGAAAGCACACACTTCCTGGTTACAGTATGAGCTTTCCTTGTATTTTGATTTCTGAAAACAGTGTTTCCATTCAAGCCTAATCTGATAGCATAGCTTCGTACTCATGTCAGAAATAAATGATAGCAGGTATGCCAGTAAAATACAAAAAAATCATTCTGAATATGAAGAAGGTGATAGGTAGCTGAAAGTTCAACTGCATCTTCCATCTTAGATCTGGCAAGCAGAGGATAGAAATGTGCTCTGCCAAATTACAGACAGCTTTAGGCTTGGCCAGACCTCAGCGTAGCAGTAGATAGGATACTCTCCCTGGTAAACATTTTTGTATTCGATCAACAACCTTAGCAGCTGCTTGCATTTGAAACTGGCTCACTGCATAGGTCACAGTACTGATAGCATCAGTCATTGTGGGGCTTCAAGGCCTTACTCAGCAGCTGTCTCTGCTCATTTTGCACGATGGCCTTTTTTATCAGCTTCTGTGTGACTTTCCTGTAACTGGTTACTATTGCAGTCAAGTGTCATGCATTTTCTTATGTTCTCCCCTTCATTGGCCTTTTCTCTAGCTGCTTCCCACTTCGGGCTGTCAGGAACTTCTATTCCTTCTGTCCCATTTAAGGCCATTCATCTACTAACTCAAGTCATTTTCAGCTGCACACCAAAAACTTCAAATAACTTAAAAGCAAATAAATGAGAATGTGCTAACATCATAATCAAGGTTCTCTGGGGAAGTGTGCCCTGCAGAAAGTTTCCTATATGCATAAGGAAAATGGCTGGCTAGCAGAGCTGAGCTGTGCAAGGAGTGAGTGCAAGGATGCTTGTGAACAAAAGCAGAATGGACATTCACCAATAGAGAGAATAACTCAGTCTGTCGTGACATAGGAACAACAAAGTTACTTCATCTTGCTTAGGTTTTGGACAGGTTTTCAGGCCTGTAACACTGCCTCCAAGTTTTAAGACTACTTGTGGGCAGGTATCAATCACAAATACTGCAGAAGCAGCATTCACAAGTAGTGTGAGAACAGAGATTTCAGGAATCTGCAAAACCCTTCCTTTACAGTATTGTCTTCAGCTCTACTTTTCCTGAATTTTAAAACAATACCTAGACCCGGAAGAGCTTCAGTGGGAAAACTTCACAAGCAGAAGCAGATAAGACACAGGAGGAAGAGACACTACCTTTTATGTACACAGGGCCTGATCTCAAAGCCTGCTTCATTAGCATTCCCACAAAGCTGTTCCTGAAGCTGGACGTTTTGACCTCCAAGACATCAGACTTGCCATTCCCAGCACCACTGTGGGAAGCTGAGGCTGTGATGGGAACCTGAAAAATATTTTGTGTAGATGGTCTGCAGACCTGTTTGAAGAAACTGAATACTGCTTGTGTACTTGGTCAACATGGAGGATAGAGTGCCAAGGGTTTTTTTTTTCTTGGATTACTACTGTTAAATAACTGCCTTAGAAGGATAAACATAGATAGCATCAGTTTTCTATATGCAGTAGGTAGAAAGTAGAAAAGATCTGAAATAAGCCAACAAGTGAAACTGAATCCGAGGAACATTAGTAATACTCTTCTGTTGGAAACCTTTGTTCTGAGGCAAATGTGCTAATATGAGCTGAAAACACTCATCATATCAGCAAGTTTCCCAGGGTTAACTGGGTTTAGTAATTAGATGGCATTCTTGTATATATTTTTTGTGTATTTATGTGTCTTTCGTTTCTTTGTTTGCTTTTCTTAGATATCAGAATCTTGTCCCTTCCAAAGTAGGAAACACAGAGCACTTTTGATCAGTCCCTGCATGTTGGCAGAGCAGCAAAATGTTAAGCTGTTATTTTCAGTGAAAAGAATGGGCTATCAAGATGTATGAAATGTAGTCTTTTACGTGTAAGTGCCGAATGTTTTGACATGAGTAATGTGATACCAAATATGCAAGGCACTGGAGGAGGCTATAGTGGAAAATCTCATGGTGGAGGCATGGCAAGGCAGCAAATCTGAGGCTGCAACAGGGATTCGGAAGATACTGCCTTCAGCACAGCCTTCAGCACAGCCACTGATTTCCTAGGAACCATGAGGCAAGGCACAAAGACATCAACTTTCCCTGCCCTGGGAACAGACACTCCTGTGCACAGTGCTCTGAGGGCTTGGTTGGTAGCTCTGTGTCATTGCTGAGCACTACAGGAGTAACAGCATTGAGAATTTCTTACCAGCATTCTGTTAACAACTCACTTTTCTGCATGTGAAATTAAATAAGTATCTGAATTTGTACTTGAGCTGCTGTTAACCATACCTGCAGAGAATGTGATTTAGAATAAAAAACAAACAGATGTAAAGTTTGAGTATAATATCCTGTCCTTACTGGATAACAAAGACTATGAGCCTGCAGGTCACAGCAGTCTTTAGATAGATAATTAGCAGGAATATGCTTGGCTGAGAAGCAAACAAACACTGTGGAGCGAAACAGAGAAAGTGAGGTATTCTTTGCTTCACAACCTCTTGTACCAGGCTGAGCCATGTTTCAGGCAGCTAATAAGGGAATGCAGGAAGCCATAAAATGTGCTTTTTTTTTTTCCGTAGTGAAATGTGCACATAAAGGTAGCACTGTTGATGACACCTGTGGCAGGAAATACCTGCCATATGTACTCTTGGAAAATGAGAGGCATGAGGAAAGGGAGGAACCTGTCTATATCTTACAGAGCTCTCTGGCATGCTGGGGGGAAAATATGCAGAGAGGTAAGCTGTATAGTTTCAGAGTAGTAAAACCAGGTATAATTGTTAGTAGGGGAATTTACCGGGACACTTCTTTAGGAAACAGCCCAGGATAATGAGATGTTTTTAGCTATGTTTGAGTAAGGACCAAAATCTAAAGGCCAAGGCCAGATTACAAGTGGTTTAAGTACGGTGAGAGTAATATGCTTACAAAGCCAGACAGCTGCCAAACAGATATGTGACAGTGAAGAGTGGGTGGGTTGTTTTTTGTTTGTTTGTTTTTTGTTTGTTTGTTTGTTTTGGTAGAACTGCTGCTAATAGCATCCACAGATTTCCACTTTTCCATATATTTCCCATGGGTGCTAGTCACAAGCAGCATCCACTTCACACATATTAACAGGACATTTCCAAACACTATTCATATCGGTAATCCTCAGAGCTGAGGGAGTATCAGAGATTGCTTAAAGCCACTTTTTCCCCTGCCACTCTCCTTGCTTCTCAGCTTTTCACTTCAGTGCTCACTGGGTAGGGAACCCACAGCAGGCTGTGGGATGCTAGGGCTCTGCTCATGGCAAAAGGCATGTGTCTGTAAGGCAAGGGACATAACTGTCAGTGTTCTATAAATAAATAAACAAATGGTAACAATAAACACAAAACAGATTGGCACCCTTTGCAGATGTTTGATGACTCTGTGGTAGAGACGTGTTGAACCACAGAGTATATAGAAGTCTATTTGGTAACTTGTTCTAGATTGGCAGAGAGTAAGTCTGGAAAACATTCCTCATGCTCGACATTTTCCTTGGAAACAATTTCACTGTGCAACCACACCATTAAATATACCATTAAATGCTCTGAGGGAGCTTCCTGGGTAATTTTATCCATCTCCAAGCTGAGTTGTTCCCCCTACCCTTTCCTCCACCCCCAGTGTCATTATATTGTTGTATTGGAGAATTCCGGCAGGATTGTCATGCTCCCCCTTCTCCATCATTTCCCTTCTGACGTCTATGAGGAGCTCTTTCAGTTAATTCTATATTTTTTTAGGAAAATATGGATTCTGACCATTCCTCAGGTCAGAGCAATGATAAGATTTATTAGACTGCGCCGCCCTTCCGAGACTCCTTAGCATCCCGATCGTAATCCGACGTGTTGATCACAACTAAGGTTTGTGACAGAGCACTAGAACTCCTATTGTCTAATACTTCTGGGGTTTGGTTTTTTAGGTTAGATCTCCTCTATAAGCTTTTTTAATTTACTTTTTTGCTTGCAGTTGTTTTTCTGTGACTGTAATACACCGAGCACTCAAATGAGTGACGGTTTGTTAGGATCCAGAGATAGCTCATATGACAAATGAGCATGTGATTAGATGCATGGCCTCCCTGACAATGCTACTGTAAGATAATTCTCTTCATATTCTTTTCAATTACTTTCCCCTTTCGAAGAACTCTACTGCAGAGAGATGCATGGCTTCTCCACGATCCTTATACGGCCTGAGTGGCTCAGAGGACAGAGTGGGAGAGGAAGTCCCATTGTTTTATTCTTGTGGCTGATTTTTTGTTAGAGGCACATATTAACACAGCTGTATGTACATATTAACATTTCAGTAGCTCCTTCAGTACAAAAGCAATTCTTCTAACACTAGTTTTTTTGGTGTTTTTTTTTTTGCCTGCAGCATCAGATCTTGCTATGCGAAAAGGTCACCTTGTTTCCTGCCAAAGCCAGCTAAAATGACTCCAAAGATTTTCCCTGTGCAGCAGCATCCCAGCTGGCAAAGAGCTGTGAGCTCAGGGCACATGCCTATTCATAAAATGTTCTTGGAAATATGGGAATCTGTGCACCTGGGAAAAGCTGAGTTTGGGGGAAATGATGAGTTTGATGAGTTACCCCCTTGGCGGGCTTGGTTTACCTACAGCTCAGCATCTCTTGTTTTCCATTTTGCCCTCAGTCTCTGTTTGGCTGCAGTGAATGCGATGTGTCAAAACACTTGATTATTTTTTATGTTACAAATGATTTTATCATATGTGCTCTAATACAAGTCCCTGCAAAAGTAAAGGGGCAGGCACAGTGGTGTGGCCACAGCCAAGAATCTGAAAGGAAGTGCTTAGGCTTTCAAATCTGGCTCTAAGCGTCATCTCAGAATTTAGTCTCAGGAAGATCCAAGTGAGAAGAGGCCAAAATGTATCTTAATCTTTTAATTTTGTACAGCTTTTACAAAGCTTTGCTTTTACTGGATGAGATTCTACTTAGGTAAATGAGGCTAGTGATGCCCTGCCGCTGCAGCTGGACCACCTGTGTGAAAGCAGAGCTGCTTCATGGCAATGGAGACAGCTCTTCAGACTGAGCCTGTTCCTGTCAGCTGTATCATGTCACATGCAGTTTCTCTCTAAGGTAAATTCTAGTCCAAGTGCCAAATCCCATAAAATACATGCATAAATAATAAATGGTTCAGTAGCTTCCCCCATAAAACAAATATTTGTAGGCTCAGATTCCAAAATATTGAGGAGTATGTTACACAGTCCCCATCCCAGGGATGATAACTAGCCTCAAGATATATCCTTGCAGGAGCCTACTGATGCTTATAGCTAGGTCACTTTGAAAGTAATGCCTCCTGTTTGTTTCCATGGAAACTACAACAGACACAAAGAACACAATAACACTATTTGATGGAGCAAATTCTCAGCTACAAAACACTGTTTTTCAACATAGTTGCTGTAATTGGCCATGCATTTTCACAAGTGATGAACAAGAGCCTGCACGCCACGCTCATAAGATCTGCCCAGCTGTCCAGAAAGCAGCATATATTTCACGCTGCTGCTGAAACACACCACCCGCTGGCTCACTGTGCTCACATCCGCTGTTTGGTCTCCATAAATGTTCAACAGGCATCAGTGAATGTCACTTGGTGCCATTTTTTCTGTATGGAGGTATTCAATTACACACCTCTGTGTTCATACACACTTCCATGTCAGATGATATGTTGTCAGACTGCCCCCTCTGCTGCCGTCTGTCGCACTGCAACGAAATGTAATGGAATATTGGTGGGAAGGTTCCACCTCTACCCTCTTACCATCACCATCCGCCACTGACGCTGTGGGCCAACATAATAAAACAGGAAGTATTACTTTCAGAGCAGCCCTCATGTATGTTCTCATGGCAATCACTCCTGCAAGTGAGCTTAGCTATCATACCTTATCTAATAGCTCTGTCTTATCTCTCTGTATTGTGCAATATCAAGTTGTTTTCCTTGTATTGGTACATCTAGCATGGAGGAGTAACTGCAGGAAAAGTCATGGCCTCTTTCCTTTCTTTTCATGCACTTAACTGATGGTTTCATTTGAAAATCTATTTTTAAACAGGAACTATTTCAGTTGTATTTTTGTACTTCAGGAGTATGAATTAGAAGTTGAGATATGCATTTCGTCTTCTTACAGACATAGATTTACCTTTCCTAAGGAAGGCAAGCTCTCTATAAGCAATCCTCTCCATAAAAATCCCAAAGGAGCAAGGAAAAGAAAAACAGACATCTGCTTGGGCCACAGTCAACAATTAGAATCTGCACACATGATCCCATATGCTGAGAACTATCTGGCAGTATGTGAGATGAGGCACTTGTTGGGAGGGCAAACCTAAGACCACATCTCTGCCATATCCAGGACACAGACCTGCCCTGAGCTGCCTACATGCTGATTGAAACCCACACTCCCTGGGCCAGTTAGCTTCCAAAGAGTCTGGGTCTTGGAAAATGACAGAGGGTCTCCATTTCACTGCAGTTCTTGAACCTTCCAGGAGACGCCCTGCTGGGCTCCTGCCCTGCAGCCAGCGAGGTTCAGGCTGCAGCTGTCCTGACTGTGCTCTGCAGCCAGTCCTGCCACGCTGCTGGTCTTGTAGGAGGCACAAGCACTCTGCACACAGATCCCCAACACTATCCTGACTCGGGTAAACCTCACACACAACTTACACAGTGATATGGCACCTGGGTGCCAAGCCATGAATGTCCTGAGTACTCACTCAACTGATTGAAAAAGTAGGCATGAAGCACCAAAAATGTACAGAATTTTAAACTGGCCTTCTGTGGCTTGTATTTGCACCAAACTCTCAGTATTTACCTGGAGGTTTAAAAATGCCCTTCCTCAGAATACCTATGCCTGCACCTATAGAATGGAAGTAGTATCTTTCATTACAAACCTACATGCATTTTATAACCAATGCATTTCAGTGTGTTACGTTATTTTATAAAAATGGCCTGCTACTGAAGGTAAGGCATAATTAAATTACTTTTTATTGTGATTCAGAGTGGGAAATACAGTTCTGGAATTTACATCAAAAAGAATCATTCACTTTTTACATGCAGAGTAGAGACAGCATCCACGGAGTCACAGATCAGTCATGCCTATGCTCGGAGTGTATGAGGATCACAATTTTTTAATATCCATGTCAAGCAGACAAACACAGTTTTTAAATAGTGTTGGACGTGTTACCATGTGCAAGTATTCCAAAGGGCTATGTTAATCTGGGGCTAAATCACAGGTTTTGTTCCTACACAAATCTGTGCTGCGGAGGATACAGACAGCATGGGCTTTTTGCCCCAGATGCAATCGTTCTCTGCTTATGTATGCAATATTTTTTTATTTCCTTACATCTGCATCTGTTGAAAAGTTGATTTAAAGCAGTTAGTGTGGTATTTTCATTTGAAATGACTGAGTAAAAGCCAGTTGTCTAAAATCCAGGGACGGGTTGGTATTACGGATTTTATGCATTGCTTGCAGAACTGCTCTAGAACACGGTGTACTCCAAAACTATTAATGACATAGCCATATTCCAGGTACTCTAAATAAACCAGACCACAAATACTTTCAGTGCACACTGAATGGAGGAGCTTAAGTTTAACTGCTGTTATATTCATAACTGCCTAGATTATCAGCAGACTAGAGCGTAACAGTATTTATGTTTTGAATAAAATGGCATTCAACATAAAGATTTTATCGATTAATAAAATTAAAGCTGCAGAAAGTCTTAGTTTTCTTTTGGAAAAAGAAACAATCTGATACTGATACAGCATCTAATTAAATAATTAGACCCTGAACCAGACCGATAGCTTACATTTTCACCTTGTGAAGGTTTTATGTACAGTTCTGAAGTGTGCAGTCCTCTCAATCTCACTGATATCAGCCAAATGTTGTTTTTTTAATACATTTCAAAGTTCTGGCTCTATAAATTGAGGATTTGCACCAAAATTAGTGTTGATGTGGATCAGGAAGAGGAAAATAAGACTCTTCTGTCCAAGCCATCTGTTTCATTAGTTTTGAGGGCATCATCCTTTTCTTGGCTTTTGTCAGTGCATTAAATGTCTTTCAGAAACTTTTGTTACAGAAAAGTATTAACGTACTTAATTTTTCTTCCATGGTATCTAAACAAAACCAGTGTGGAGCAACAGTGTTGAAATAAGTAGAATAACCTCTGTTTTCTGGCTTTTATTTGTTTTTTACTTTTGCAGTTTAAAAATACACTACAGTAAATCTAACTATACACTAATACATTGAGTGTTTTAAACTGTGACAGAAGTTATTGTCCCAGCAGGACATTAATATTTGTGTCACATCAGGCAGTGTACGGGAGATGAGATTTGCTCTCTCCCTGTGTTGTAGATCCCTCAGTGGTAATGAGTGACCTTCTGAGGGGAAAAACAGAGAGGGAAATAGGGAAGGGAAAGACTGGAGAGACAGCACAGTCAGAGTTCACAGGAAAATGCCCACCATACACCAGAGAACCTGCCATCTCCTGAAAACTCACCAGCACATACCCAGATATCTGTCGTGCAATGTGGAAACTTCTGCCTGGGACAATGAATGCCTAGAGATGTGGCTGCTCCAATGCAGGGTCCAAAATAGCTGCCAGAGTTGAGGAATGGACTGCAAACATTCTGAGAATGTGCACTTGCCAAGCATCTCCTGACATGCCTATGCATCTAATCAGATGTTGGCAGAAAAAGGCTCCACTGTGGTCCTCTCCATCCTGTGCCTTCTGCTGCGAATGGTGTCTGTTAATTTAGCTCATTGATCTCTTTAACACAGTAAAGCAGGTTGCTTCTGTTTTACCACGTGGAACCCTTTAAAAGTCTTTTTTCTCCCATGATATTTTTTTTCCAAGTGGGTCAATTTGTAAGTACACTTCTATCCTTTCAATATTTCATGTTCTGGGCACAAAATAATAAAAGTAGTCAGATGTGTATTTATCATAAGAGTTCTTTAAACTTGACCCTATTCAAATTACCCTCAATTGTTCAGAATATTTTTACTGATGAGGTGTTGTCAGCTCTCTTCATCTGGGCGGATGAGGACAAAGACAAATGTCAGCCATTTTAATTCCAGTTTTTGTCAGCTCTGCAGCCATGAGCAGACCTGTCAAATATTAGGACTCTGTTTGATAGGGCTGGTTTACAGTGAAAGTATCACCAGCAAAAGTATGTTTTTTCTGGGTTGGTCTTGTAGAATAGCAAACATTTGTACTATGCAGTTTCCCAAGAGAGACAAAGTGCAGGTACCGGTCAAGTGAAGGCACATTTCAGTCTTCAGAACTTAGATCAAACGTGAAATAACCTAAATATTGATATAGGCTTATCAACAGGGATAAATACATATTAGTTTAAGGACCAATATATTAGTTTAGCAAAAGGAATTATGTGTGCTAGTTCAGTGAAATCTTCCAGTTAACTTTGCTTGGAATGCAAAGGCCTAGCAGTCTTGTTTTCTCCAAGCAAACCACTGATGCCACAAGAAAGCACTGCTTATCTGTGTAGTATGTACTGGGAGCTTTGTATTCACCAGCAACAGGGACTCTCCTTGGGTTTCATATAAATTGTTGCTCGTTGTGGCATAACAAGCAATGGAAATTTCCCGTTAAGGGGAAAATAGCTGAAAGTCATCTGAGGATCGCTGTGAAGTCGCTGAAGACAAAATGGGGACGAAGTAGGGGGCTGTACAACCACCAAAGGGCTGCATCGTGCATGCTTAAAGCACATTAGCATATATTAATGAGTTCTTGGAAAAAGAATGAGTATTTATGCTGTTTGGGGGAAATGTATTGCTTATGTATGTCTTAACTATCTATATGTAGAACCTGAACTCTGAGAGGGCGTGCTTGGCTAGCCAAGTCACCTGGTGCATACTGTGAATTAGAAGAATGCTTGCTTTCTAACACCACATTGGAGTTAGAGTTTTCTGCCTGGACTTTCCAGTGACAGTATTAGGGCTGAAGTGGGCACAAGTATCTGCCCAAGGCCTCTTAAGAAACACAAGGGGAAGCCTGGGAGATATTCAGGCAGCTATCACTGACTCCAGGGAAGGCACCTGTGTCCTGCAGCTCTGTCTGGAGTCCTGTATGTGACGAAAGGCAACCTTACAGACTCCATTCCACTTATTCTAATATCTGTAGTAAGTCCATTTACTTTGAAGAGGGTTGAATTGAGCTTATAGATAAAGTATGCTGGTCTTTTACCAGTGGGTTGGTTAATCTGCAAAAGTTCTCCAAGCTCTGATACTTCAAAAAGAGCAGAGTTTCCCAGAATAAGCCCTCAGAAGAATCTTTCTTTTTCCAGTGCTTCTGTGGAAAACAATTAAAAAAGAAAAGAGATATCATTTTGACTACAGTCCAAATGGCAAAGAATTTTTTGTTCTTACTTTCCATGGGGCTTAAGGATCTGCCTAATAGGTGACTTGTGGCACCACCAACAAGAATTCATATTTCTCTTGTTCTATGCAACTTTAATTTCCAGAAGAGCATTGAAAGCCTGAATTTGTCTCTCCCTCTAAGATTTTCAAATAGCTAGAACAAAAAGAAAAGAGGAGGCAGTTATCCTTCCCTGTTTCTCAGAATAGAAAAGAATGTAAATGAAGAAACAAATGAATTTCTGAAGAGCAAAGGCAAGGAAAATGGATTTCTGTATCAAGGGAAATTTCTGCATAGAGGTTCTGTTTACTGTCACAGGGAATAACTCTGCCGGAATGTCAGCAGAGAAAAGGTTGGAGGCCAAACCTAAATTTACTTAGTTAAAAAAAAAAATTTACTCAGGACAAATACCTTAATATGGATTATTTTTATTTCCTCAGAATTGGAATGTGTATAATGATTTAGTACTTGCTTAGGAAGGTACAGATGTGCTGAGTATCTTCCTCTAGCTTGACCAAAGAGTGAACATCAGAGTTTTAACTTTTGGTTATGTAGGACACTTCTCAGTTCTCACAGCATGAGTTTCCTGGGCACATAGTGTACTTACTCCAATTTAGTCAACACCTGCTTTTGGCTCGTGTGATCCCTCTGAAATCCACAGCTGGTCTGGTGATCTCTAGCACATGCTAGCACTAAGCCCTTGGGTACCAACAGCAGTGCAGCTCCAGTAGGATGTATCTGATGATCACAGATCTGCCAGAAATCCTAGTTACTGAAGCCTGAGGTGTCACATTAACTAATTTCCCTCTGGTCAGCTAGAGCCAAGTCTATTCAAGTGCTGCCTTACATGTTAAGGCATGTGTAAATGTATCAGGAGGTCCTGATCCAACACTCTGGATTCAGCAATGGGCTCTTCATGGCTTTACTGCAACAGCTCTTTAGTCACAAGTAGTGGCAGGAAAGTCTTTGAGAAACATTACTTTAACAAAAAATAATAAGCTCTGCATATTCACTGCAGACTTCTCCTTAAACAGTTTTGAAATCAGTACCAAGTAAACATTCACGTGATTTTGAATCTCCTATGAAAATAAATTCAAGACAGCTTGCCAAAATTCTATGTATGAGATCAAGACTTGCTTATACAAAGACTAAGCCCGAGCAGAAGCTAGTAGTTATGAAGCAGTTCAAAGATACTTGCAAATGCCAAAGCATATTGTTATGGCAGTGACTTTCCTGAGTTTTCATTTGACTTCTCACTAGAGAATTCCATCTCTTCTCAGATAACCCTGTTGTTTAGGATAAAAGAAGACAATATGAAAATAAATGAAGTATTCCTTCCTATATCTGGACGTAAATGCAAACCAATGTACTGTTCCATCCTTCTATTCCTCGTGGGGACACTTTAGAGTGAATATGAGTATGCTTGTCAATAAATCTGCAAGTGCTAAGAGTATCACTGCACTGGGACTTAAGTCTTGTAACATTTCTAAGGGCTGAATGTTGACATCTCTAGCAAGGTATTTTCATGGTATGCCTTTCAAATTACATACAGCCAAGCCTATAATGCTACAGACACCATTTCACCTGTTAGAGCTGCCTATGCAGCTGCAGACTGTGGGAAAAAGTCTCTTTGATAAAGCAGACTTACAGCTTTTAAAAGAAGATCTACTAATTATGATTCTGGCACACCTTTGATCATTATTCCAATGTAAATATTAGGAAATTACTGTCCACAGTGTGAAAAAGTCTCAGAGAAGAAAGCAGTCATCAGTTCTGAAATTTCTTGGTAACAGAGCTGTGAATGCCTGCTGCCTGTTCGCTCAGCACTGTGGTTTCAGCTGTGTGACCTGCGGTGGTCTGGCAGTATGCAGCTTGCTTCTGATAGCCCATGTGGACATCCCCCAGTAGAGCACACTGGTAGATACTGCCCTGCAACCTAACTCACTTGTGTTCTGAAGACACTTACAGCTCTTTGAATAAAATTGTAGAGGTCTGCCTGTAGTGGCTTCATACCTGCTTATGACTAGATGTATTTATTTTGTATAGAAAATGGAAGGGATTATACACTAATATTCCAACAAAAGAAACATTGTCAGCTAATGGGGAAACCGTGGATACTAGCCTTAGGAAAAAATGTAAAGTGTATATTTAGTGTCTAAAGTATGTATTTTCCTACCTTTCCATCCAGAGAAGAACTTTTTCTAAAACAACATAGAAGTTGCTAAATGTATCTTGGGACAGAACAGATGGCTGCCATGAAGACTCCCCTCAGCCCAGTCCTCTCTGGAAGAACAAACCAAGGGACCTCAGCCACTCCTCACACACCTTGCCCACCAGAAGACTCTTCCCCATCTCTGTAGCCCTCCTTCAGAACTCTCTAACAGTTTTATGTCCTTCCTGTGCCATGATGCCCAAACCTGCACACAGTGCCCGAGGTGAAGCCACACCAGCACAGGGCAGAGTAGGACAGTCCCTGCCCTCGCCCACTGGCAGTGCTGGTCGTGGTGCACCCCAGGGCACAGTTGGCCATTTTGGCTGCCAGGGAACACTGCTGACTTACATTCATCTTGTTGTCTACCAGAGCCCCCAGATCCCTTTCTGTGGGGCTGCTCTCCAGCCTCTTGTCCTCCAGTCTGTACATGTAGCCAGAATTGTCCCGTCCCAGGTATGAAGTCTAGCAGCTGCTCTTGTTAAACTTCTTGTGATTGCCCAGCTCAGTAATTTGACCAGATCACTTTGTAAGGCCTCTACAAGGCCCTGAAGGGAGTCAACAAGTCCTCCTAATTTAATGTTGTTTGCAAACTTACTTAGTAATGGTACAGCCATATGACTTCTCTGGTGAGTCCATCTCTATTCTCAGCAGTCCGGATCAGTACAGCTTTTCCCACTGTAGGCCCCCTGTGGGGCACTGCATTTCACTGTAGCATCAGTGGATGTGAAGAGGGTATCTGTCTTGCATTTCGTTTAACATCATCTTTGTGCAAGTGGGAATTGATGACTTGTGAAGATTGTTCTGAAACTTATTCATGAGAGTCTGGAGAATATATCACAGTAGCAGTTCCAGAGAGGACAAAATGAGGTATCCTGAATAAATATATTGTACTAACTGGCGAACACCCTGGCATGGCAGGGCTCTACTTCTCTCTGCACACATACATCTCAGTGCCTGCCTCTAAAACAACCTTACTTATGTAACAACTACTTGTGAAAATGAAAATGTCATTGTTCCAAAGGACACGTGCCAAGTCATCAAAAATGTATTGAGCTTCTGTCTGGCATAAAACCAAGGCCTCAGTGCTTTGCACAAAGTGTCTCTGTCTCATAAGTAGCACCAATATGACAGAAGGCAATAGTAGAATATGATGTCAAAAAGCTTTTGCATAGTTTGTATATAAGAAATACTATATATTCCAAAGAAATATATATGCTAAAGCAAGAAGTCTCTCTAACCACAGGCCTTTGTTCTTCTAAAGAGATGGGGGCCATCATCCTTGCAAAGACTTCTGTGAAACAAATGACAAAAATCAGCTACCTAGATATGAAATTATTTCTAGTGCCTTTTCCAGGATATTACTATGCCATGAACCATTCCAGGGCATGATGCTTTTTGGTAAAAATAGTCCTGTCCTAGCACTGGCAGCAGTCTTGCTACAATCTGGAGGCTGACCACCAAGGTCTCTCCTTCTTCATGAGCACACTGGGAATCCAGCTAGGAAGACTGGTTAGAGTCTTTCTCTACAGTGTCTTGATTCATGCTGGCTTTTGCCTCATTTGGACAGGTGCTGACATTGCAGAGTTGCTGCACATCTCCCAGATTGTGTTCCACTGAGGACTTTCCTCAGCCTGAGGAAGATCCTTGTGTGTCTTAAGGGACATGGACATACCGCTGGTGAAGAGAAGCTGTGGCAGAATATCAGTGAAAGCATTTAATACTAAGCACCGGCAATCATTGATGTGAAAAAGATGGTAAGATATACCCCAACTTTTAAATGAAACCCTGTGTCACCTGTAATGGTATTTCACCTCTAGTATTCAGTAACCAGGGCAGATCCTCAGCATCCCTGGCTCCAGCATCTTCCCCTCTCTCTGAAGGAAACTAGAAATGCAAAGAGATGAAGAGAAATCTTTGTGAGCTTGAACTTGCAGTTGGAAGAGAGGAAAAAAAAAAAAATATATATATATATATCTTTGCCAAGGTTTGATCATAAATAATGATAGATTCTGCTTAAAATTCTCTTTGCAGTATCTGACAAGGTTCAAATATCTAAGTAATAAAGTTACTTTAGAGACTGAATGGAGTGGTTAAATGAGGAAGTATGTCTCCTCTTTTTGGAGACAGGAAAAGGAAAGGTCTAGAAGAGCATGAGGCACATCCTGAGGAAACATCAGCTTGGTTCTCAGCAGTGGTCAGAAGAGCAAAGGTAGAACTTAACTGTTCATAAAAAAATAAAGAGCTAAACAGGGAATGTCATTATGCTTCTGTATGTGTATCTATGATACATCTGCATATTTAACAGTACACCTGGTTGAAACATCTCAAAAATAAGGTTAAAGAACTGAAAAGTTGGGAGAAGTCTGACAGGATTTTTGAAGCTAGAATGCGACTTTTCAATAAAAGAAATTCAAACAACTTCAGCCTAGCAAGGAGCAGATTCAAGGGACTGTAATATCTTGAGTCACTTGAGAGAAGTGACCGTCATCATGGTCTCTTCTGAGACGAAAGCTCAGGGACATCAACCAAAATAAACCCAAAACCAGAAGAAAAATGGCAAGGTCTGACCTCTAGTCCAAACTATCCACATGCTACTATTCATTATATTTTGATCTGTCACTCAAGTGGATGCCAAAAAGAAAGAAATCGGCAGTGACAGAACAGTGAAGGAAAGAGAATATTCCTATGCAGTACTTCTCTGCTTAGAAAATAAAGAGAGAGCACAACTGAGAAATGTATGCAGCTTTTGAACTTCCTGCTTTACCTGTTCACCCTTACCTGATCCCCTGTAGGAGTCTTCTGATTGATGTTTCACCTGGAGTCTTTTTCATGTGTAAGAATTTCAGAGGAGTTTTCATTCACATGGAAATTTGTAATGGAGTAGAAAATATAAGCGTGGTTGAGCTGTGATTTGAAATCTCTGTTATCCAAGGAAACAGAGAACACACACAAGCAACTCATCTTCTAAAAAGCTAAACCAAATTTGCTAATCTGAGGGACTTATTATCTTAGATAAGCCAAAGCAAGGATATGAAAAATGTCACAATGGAACTCATGCTGCAAAATGTAGATCCTGGTGTCAAACACTTTATATCTTAATAGGATTTTCACCTGCAGCTGTAATTTTGGCCAATTAAAATTGCAACGATGAATCACAGACTGATAATTTGTCTCCAAAAAGCTATATCATTTCTTAAGATGAGATACCGATTGCAAACAGCTTGAGACTGGACATATTTTTGTGCAAGTTTCTAGTTCAAGGCTGCCGGTAATAAGAAGCAAATTGTAATTAGGTTGGTAATTAGGTTGGTTGAGTAGTACAGAGCTGAAAATACTTACCCGGCATTCAGTAAATCTAAAAGACCTACAGAAGGACAATCTTTCCTCACATTTTCACTGCACTGTACCTGCTGCCAGTTAGAAATGAGAACTGCCAAAATGTTAGGAAGAATGTTGAAGTCAAGAGCTTTCCTTTGCAGCAGGATGCCCGTGTTATGTGTAAAAATGGAAGAAACTTGTAGTCAAAAGATGTGGGCAACTAGCTACTTGTTTTGTTTTGTGTACCCAAACAAGGCCTGGCAACGTTTTTTTTTTGTTGTTGTTTTCTTGCTGGTTTTATACATAAAAATAGCACCATTATCTAGAGTTAATATTTCAATAAATATCCAAGAACAAACAGGCCCTTAGGAATAGTGGAAAGGAGACAAAACGTGGCCCTGAAGCTGCTATTCACCATGGCTTATTTTTATGGGAAAATAATAAGAAATCTAACATCTTAATGCTAACCAGTTTAAGAAATAGATGTCTTCTTTGCTTTAAAGTACTATGCTTTAGTGTTTCCCCATAGCATGCACTTGCACATGAAGTACTGCAGGTACACACACATTCAAGCTCTGTGAGATGCTTGAGATCACAGAATCATATAATCATAGAATAGCTTGGGTTGGAAGGGACTTTAAAGGTGATTGAGTTCCAACCCCTTCTGTGAGCAAGGTTGCCACCCACCAGATCAGGTTGCCCAGGGCCCCAAGGCCGCTTCCAAGGATGGGGCTTCCACAGCTTCTCTGTGCAACCAGTTTCAGTGCCTCACCACTCTGAGTAAAGAATTTCCTCCAAACACCTGATCCCAGAATCACAGAGGGTTGGATGGGACCTCTGGAAATGATCACCCTTCTAAATCAGGTTCCCTAGAGTAGGCTGCACAGGAAAGCATCCAGGTGGGTCTTGAGTGTCTTCAGAAGAGGACTCTCCACAGCCTTTTTGGGTTGCTTGTTCCAGTGCTCAGTCACTCTCAAAGTAATGACATTTTTTCTCATGTCACATGGAACTTCCTGTGTCCCTGGTTGTACCCATTGCCTCCTTACCTTGTTGCATGGCACAACTGAAAAGAGCCTGGTCCCATCCAC
The DNA here is from genome assembly GCA_016647715.1 of Pavo muticus. Taxonomy (NCBI): domain Eukaryota; kingdom Metazoa; phylum Chordata; class Aves; order Galliformes; family Phasianidae; genus Pavo; species Pavo muticus. The sequence goes on from JACDJE010000278.1 coordinate 854,962, forward strand.
TTGACTTGCAGATATTTATAAGCATTGATAAGATCACCTTTCAGTCTTCTCTCCTCCAGGCTGAACAGTTCCAGGTCTGTGAAGCTGATAGAATAGGATTTTGTGCAGATGTTCTGAGCTGTGCAGCTACTCACTGATCTTCTCAACCAGAGCTTCACTACCATTAAGGGATGCTCAGTTAGGATATGTAGTGAGGCAGATGTATTCTCACCCTTGGAGGACTGTACTTGCTTATGAGCGCAATATCCTTCATCTGCGCAATGCATTTAAAGCAGCACTGATTAAAACCACCAAAAATAAATCTGCCATATATTCCACAGTATGATGTTATCTGTCACCAAGCTCGAGGGCCAGGCAGAGACAATTCAAGTGCAAGAGAAATTATATGCTTAGGGAAACCCTATAAGATTTTACTAAAATCTATCTTCTTATAAACTTTTGAATCACTCTGTGGGATTTGGACCATTCCCAGCAGCACAGGGCAGTGGAGACAGCACTGACATGACATCCTGCTCCTTGGGACACGACTGCTGGCTTTACTGACATTGAAAACTGGCATTACTGAATCTACCAGAGATGTTTCTGGACCCAAGAAAAAAAAGTGTGTGTCCTTTGCTTGCCTGACAGCACACTGTGCTGAAAGCTCTAGTATAGTGCAGCAAATGGGAAAAGGTTTGTACAGGCTAGCCCCAGGTGGCTCTTTTTTCCTTATGCCAAGTGAAAATACATCTTTTTACTTTGCACAGGAAATGTGGGAAAATTAAGAGTGAGAATTGAACAGGTATCCCTTGATCCTCCAACATGTACTTCAAACGTTCACAAATGTCATGCTCTTTGGAAAAACAAGTAGCCAAAGATGCAGTGACCATGCAGTGCTGATCACCTTGCTGAACAGGATGCATTTTGCCCAGGCAAATAAACCGTAGTGGAGTCAGCATGACTTCTCATGGGAACAAACTTTCGCCTCATACAAGAGGAGGCTGATGGATAAGGCTGAATACTAGGTGACATTTGCCACCTCCTACTCTATAAAATATTTTTCATGCATTAAAAAGAGTGGAAGATTAGAGGTGGTACTGAGCAGTCATGAAATATACAAAACAGACTCCTGCTTGTTATACTAAATTGCAGTAATTCACTATACTGAATGCCTTTGATAAAAACTGAAAATAAAATCCATAAATCTTATGGCTTAAAACCAAGTCAAACCTTCTTACAGCTTCTGATACCATTAAGGGCTGAGTCAGCCAGCAGCAGTGTTTGGTTGTTTTTTTGCAGGAGGAGGAGAGAATAGCTTCATCCTGCAGCTACAAATGAATATCAAGAAGGGAGAAGAAAAAAAAAGCCCTTATTCAATTATCACTCTGCCACAGCATGTGAATAACTCTGCTGCATAAAACCAGCAGACTCCATGGGGAAGGGTTCATGTCTACTGTAGAAAACAGCATAAATTGTTACCATGAGTGATAAGTGGGCTTAAGTCATTAATAACGAGCGCTGCACACCAAGGAAATAATTGCCTGTGTTAGCATGGGTTATAAGGTTTTTCATTTTTATACCATGAAGGATATGGAAATTACATTTTAGGCAGAGCTTTAATGAGTGTTTGAGGCAATCCTGAAGCACCCCCAGAATAAGACGAGGACTAGAATAAAGCTGGAGAAGAGGGAGGGAGTTGGTTATTTTCAGATCTACTGCAGTTTTCTGGCAAGGTGCTCTTCTTCAGTCCACAATTATGCACAGTAGTACAATTTTGTCACCCACTGCTTTCTCATTCCCCAGTATGTACAGCATACCAATCACCTGCTGTGGTGACAGCCATAATAAATTCACTGTCACTTACAGAAATAAGATGGGAGAAGAAAAAGCACTGTCAATAGCAGTCAGTGAAAAAGTCAAGGGAATTTGAAGTCTGGCATTTTTTTTGTTAGGTTTCTTTTGATTTTTTTTCCCCTGACATCACTTTCCAGACACTGAGGAATGCACTTAGTTAAAATTATGCACATCTTTTAATCACACATTTTTTTCTACCTGTTATCAGACATCTCAGCTACTCTGTTAACAGTGTTGGCACTACCAGGCAGAGTAGGTTAAGGCAGAGAGAGACAGTCTGCTGTATAAACTGTATAGACAGTCCTTCTGAAATCAAGGGAGCCATCTCAATTCACATCTGCAGTACCTTTGCTCCTTCTAGAATTGTCTCTCTACTTCAACACATCTCAGAGCCCCTTCTGAATTCAGCTGATGAAAGCAGATCAGGTGTTTTCTGGCCTGTCCTGGCAGGTCTGAAAGCAGAGAAATGTGGGAGAGGCTGCTCCCATGTTAACCGCACACTGCCATGGGCATCATCTTTGGAGTGCTGATGCTGGTGTCTGTGCCAGCTAGTGATGTGTCCTCATGCTGGAAGGCCCTGGATCCTCAGGGGCTCATGCAGCTTAATGAATGTTTGTGTTTTGGCAGCAGGAGCAAACCTTAAGCCAGGAGAGCTCAGTCCTTGCGGCGCTGTACAAACACAGACAGAGAGACAGGCTGCAGAATGCCTTCTCTTTCATACCCACAGCTCTGCAGAAATTACCCGGTCTTCTCTGACAAGTGATCCTCTTGGCTGTCAAACTCTGCCTCACATGTTCGGTACTTGAAAATTAAAATCTTAAATAAGAGGGCTATTTTAAGAAGATAAATGCTTTCTAGAGATGAGGAAAGCTATTTTTATGTATCTAATTAGTCACACTTGGAAGTGGAAATAGCATTATTTGGGTTATGCTGTTATTAATATTATGAAAAACCTAGATATCGGTTGTGAGATTCTTTTCTTTTTTTACCACTAGTCCTGAATTCCACCAGACAACAATTTAGCTCTTAATTCTCTTTTTATAGGTCAGTTTTACCTTTGTTATGTAAAGGCATAAGTGTGCGCATGTTAGAGGAGAATGAATCCTGGCACGTATTGAGGTGTGAGACGAGGACCCTGCGCTGTCAGGAGAACAGTGACCACAGTGGGTGGAGTTTTCTCAAACGTGTTTAATTTGCTCAGCCAAGATTTGTTGTTCAGCACTGACTCAAATAAAAGCAGCACATACAACAAGCAGCTGTTTAAAGATATTCCCTCTGGTCCTTTAACCCTGACAACCCATCTTGGCCTTCAAAATGCCAGATCGTATTGGTTGTACCGCAGTGCACATGTGCCAGCACTGTCTGAGAAGCTTCCTACAAACCTACTAGAAGTGTGTTTCAGTCTTCATCCTGTTTAGTTTAACAATTAGCCCTTTGTTCAGAAAAAAAAAAAAGAAAATCTCTCTTTCCTTGGAAATAATATTTGTATAATATTTATTAAACAGGTATTCATGCCTTTGACCAAATATTTGATTTGGATACTGCTGTTTCTATTTTAAAGGAACTTAAGAATCTTCCTAAGGATCAGAGATTTCTAAAACTCGGAGAAAGTCACGGGAGAAATAATACATTCAGCAGCAATACCGTGGAATTAGAGGTGAACTTAAATGGAAGAATATTTACAGAGAAATTGTATAATACTCACCGAAGACATGTTGGCACTACCAGGCAGAGTAGGTTAAGGCAGAGAGAGACAGTCTGCTGTATAAACTGTATAGACAGTCCTTCTGAAATCAAGGGAGCCATCTCAATTCACATCTGCAGTACCTTTGCTCCTTCTAGAATTGACTCCCTACTTCAACACATCTCAGAGCCCCTTCTGAAGTCAGCTGATGAAGGTAGGTAAAAAAAAACCTGTCTCTTCACATGCATACATTTTATCACAGCTGGAACTTTCCATTAACTCCAACTGTGCTGTCTTAATGTCCTCATCCGCCTACATTAGATGAGTGTGGTTAGCGTCACCCTACAGTTCTTGTTACATGACAGCTCCCTCCTTTTTGTTTTATTCTTGACTATTTTGAACCTTTTACAATGTTTTATTCTATGTGAGAACTGAAGACATATTTGAGAAAATATCTATTGGGTATTGTATGCGAACTGTTAGATCATGGCCCGAATCAGTGATGGTGCACCTGGTAAAGAGGTATGGCCAGCCCTGGGTGTACAGGTTCAAGTAGTTCACCCACCCTACCCTGGGTCCACCTCTCCCTAACCTCATTTAAGGACCGGCTGCCAAGAGGGGAACTTCTTTACTTGGAGATTGCTTCCTTCTGGGAGTTTTCCAGCAGCCCCTTATCTTCAAAACAGGGTAAGCTTACTCCTTTCTTATCACTGGCTGCAGAACTAATGCCTTTATTGGGTCATCCGAAAACTGGCCAGAGGCAACTAGCATAGCCTCCATGTTGTTCCAATACCGTATATGGAAGAAACATAACATAATAGCCTGTTCACCTTGACTTTATTTGCAGTATCAGTGAAAGGTTGAGAGCAGCAGAGATCTCTGAAGGTCATTTGCTCCTTTTTGTGCTTGACTTTGGTCCACATCCTGTTCATCTATGTGGTCTTCCTGGTATGTTTGCCTTAAGTTCTGCTCATTGGGATGGACTGTTCTTGAGAGTGAAGGAGTTGGGCCTCTCTTTTCCTCAGGGCCTTATCCCATAGGACACTTCCAAGGAAATCCCTGAAAAGCACAAAATATGCTTTCTTTTTAGTCCTGATTTCCCTTCACAGAATCCTGAGTGCATCTCATGGTCTCCCCACAGCCAAGGCTGCTTTTGACTTTCACATGCCCAGTGAGCCCACCTTGCTATTGAGTCCAGGAGAGCATCACACTGGCTGCTCTGTCACTGTTTTATGTTCCAATACTAGCCCACAAAAAGTGGAGATGGAAGATTTGAACAATTCTGATCTACCAGATGGGAAAAAGAGACCTTGTGGTACTTCACCACAGCCTACACAGCCCCTTTCCTTTTCCTCTTGGTTCTAGTCAAAAAGCCTACAGGAATATAAATTGCCATAGAATCATGGTTCTTCAGTGACAGCTTTACCTGGAATTCATGCAGGGATAGATTACAAAATAAATGTTTACTAATATAAGGTGCCAAAGGAGTCTAACAGAATTGGTGAGGCCAACACAACTTCTTCCTCTACCTCAGGAAGGCTTATAGCAGTTCCTTAGCATGAATTTTGTGTATCTGAAGTTGGCATTCCATTAAAAACTCGTATATTCTTGTGAGGACACAATGCTACTCCAAAAAAAAGGAGATCCGTTCATTTAAAAAAACAACAAACCTCCTGAGCTCTGTTCTGCTCATTCACAGTGCAGTGAGCAGACAAGCTTTCCTTCAAAGATGGAAGTACCAACCCCCATAAGCATACATGGGCAGCATTGGTCTATTTCTTTCAAGCTTGTGACAAGTTGTAAGAAAAGGACAATTTTATTTTTATTAACTAGAGAATGAAAAAATAATTACAATATGAAGCTTGTAATCCTCTCACCCTTGGAACTACTATATTACATTTCCTCACTTTGGTCTTCCACTACCAACCTTCAAACATGTTGCCACTTCTCACCTTATTACTAAGTCAGTGCAGTGCAGATCTGTCATAAAGTGTTCAGTACTGCTACTCAGCTACCCTGAAGGCTTAGTTTACTGTCTGACTGGCACAGCAAGCACCCACTGCCATCCCTCTGATAGGCATGGCCACCTGAGATTTTATCACACCAGGGGCAGAGAACTGCTCATCTCAAGTAATCAGCTTACAGCAAGCTGCTCTGCCTACCACTGCAAGAGCAATGTGCCTCGCAAGGCAAGAACATGTCAGGCTGGTGCAAACACACACCTGTTGCAGTGTTATCTCTGCTCCTCTTCATCAATCAATCACTGCCACTTCTGGCTGGTGATAGCTGGAAATTTTATCTGTTACTTTTAATACAGGTTCTGTTGCTCTTCTACTAGTGGATCAAACAGGGTATGTCTCAAATAAAGGGCATGGGATCAACTTGTCTTCTAAGAAACAGGTGTCAACACTGGGTAACATCTTGGAAATGAAACATTTCCTTTCACCTACAATAATGTGAGTGAGCACATTTTTGTCCCCAGCAATTACCTCACTGTCCCAGACTGACCTGGGCTGTCTGCCAGATACCTACCCAGTTGCTTTCTCCTCACACTCCCCAGAAAATAAAGTGAAATGCTCATGAGTTGAGGTCAGAACAGGCAGATTGCTTGCTCATTGCCATCACGGACAGAACAGACTCAGCTTTGAGTAGATTAATTGATTGTAAAGTAAAAGCAAAGCAGAGAAACAAAACTAAAAGCTCCTTCCTCCCCTTCCCTTCTTACCAGGCTCAGCTTCAACTCCCAGCTCCTCCCCCTGCGTGGTACATGGGGAAAGGGAAGGGTGTCTTGCTCAGTCCACTACAGCTCCTCTCTGCTGCTCCTACCTCCTCGTGCACTTCCCCTGCTCAAGTACAGGTTCTCTCCCGTGGGGTACCATTCTTCAGGACTGCTCTGAGGCAGATCCTTTCTATGGGATACTGTTGTGGTTTAACCTGGCAGGTAGCTCAGTACTGCACAGTCATTCGCTCATTGCCCCCCTTCGAAGTGGCGTGAGGGAGAGAATAGAGGAGCAACTAAGTAGAACTTGTCGGTTGAAATAAAATTATTTGCTAAGATAGAAAAAAAGAAAATAGTTTTGTCTTTCTCTCTGTATATAAATGTATTTAACAAGTGATGTACGATAATTGCTCACCGCCCCTTGACCGATGACCAGCTAGCCCTTGAGCAGCACAAGAGAGTGAGATGCACTCTGACCCCCTTCAAAACTCCTTCTGCATGATGTCAGATGGCATAAAATATCCCACTGGCCAGTGTAAGTCAGTTGTCTCAATTCTGTTCCCTCCCAGCCCTTCACAGAGAATGGCCTTGGCTCTGTACAACGTTGCTTAGCAGCAACAATAAACATTGATGTGCTATCAGTGTTGTTTTTCTCCTAGAACCAAAACACAGCATCATACCAGGTGCTCTGACGAAAGCAGTTCCGTCCCAGCTGAAACTAAGACAGATCTTGCCTCACAGATGCTATTCTTGCAGTGCCCTTCACTAACAAAGCCTTGCCACATAGACCCGATACACTTACAGAATATACAACGTGAAGCATAATTGAGTTCATTTTATCTTGCTTGACGGTGTCTGTCTTTTGTTAAAATTACAGGACATGTCCTCTGCTCCTCCTCATTTGATGTAAAATGATGTATAAATTTATTTTATTTTTCTACTGACTGAATATTTAGTTATCCCTTGCCACTCCATTGAGAGTATGCCTGCATTAGAAATGGGTAAAGTGGTATTGACCAGTGCTTTTGCAGTGTGTGCTTGCATCTTCAAAGCACAGTAATACACTGATGCCAAGGACAAACTGCTGCTAAAATCAAGATTTTGCTACCTGATTGCTGGAGGTTTTGATTTTCAGTAGGATACTGAGCTCTTTCATAACTTGTTCACAGATTTATGTACTTGCATTTGGAAAAAAAAACAACCACCACAACACTTTACTACTAATGGCTAGAATCACTGTGGCAATTTTCTACAGCGCTTTCAGGTTTGTTAAACTTTACATAGATTCATAGTGTAGTATAAACACACAGTTTATACTTGGCACCTTGCACGTCACACTGCATGGCTTTAAGGTGGCGTGGCTTCTTGTGAGATTGCCTTGGTTCTTAGCATGGTTCTAACTTCAGTACAAGCACAGTGGTTGCTTTCCCCATCGTGCAACGAGGAGTGTGTTTTTTGAAACCTGGAGAAAAGCGAAGTCTTCTAGAGGGGATCTGTGAGAGTTTCTTTTATTAGATTTTTATTAATGCAGCTTGCTGTTGGTGTGATGCAAGTAGGTGGTTACGAATCGCTTCTTGGCCTTTTGGCTAGGATCAGGTGTTCATATTAGTTTAATATCTGATACATCCTCATTGAGAGGACTATATATTAAATGGATTTTTGGGGTCAACAGTTGGACCCAGAGCTTGCTCCTGCCACTCCGTGCATCATCCCAGTAAGAAGGTACCTCCAGGCATGGTGCACACTTGTTATTTTGCCTGCCCAAAAATGTGGTGGTTCAGGTCTCTGGCTTCAGGGAGTTCCTAAGCCTGTTGCTGCCGGTGAAGGGCAGCAGGGATATGATTTGTGCGAGGTGTGACCAGGTGGATGATCTGCTCCGTGTGATGGTGGAGCTCAGGGAGGAAGTGGAGAGGTTAAGGAGTACCAGGAAGTGCAAGCAGGCAATAGCCTGGTGGAATAACTCCCTGCCGTACTGCTGTGAAACCCCATAAACAGTAGTGAACCTTCTGCCCTGCTGCCTTCGGGCAGAGGGTGGGGATTTAGGAGAGGAGGAGGAGTGGAAGCAGTTCTCAGTTCAGCGTCAGAGGCAAACCACATCCCTACCTACCCCGATTCTCCAGGTGCCCCTATGTAATATGTTTGAGGCTCTGGGACTCGAGGGAGAGGTGAGTGAGGATGCGGTGGAAGGTCTGCCTGTTACATTGTCCAGGGCAAAGCAATTGACTCCATGCCTCAAGACCTCCTTGGACAAGAAGGAAAGAAGGGTACAGGCAACTCCCTTCTGAGGGGAACAGAGGGCCCCACATGTTGGTCAGACCTTACACACAGGGAAGTGTGCTGCCTCCCTGGAGTCTGGGTTAGGGACATTACTAGGAGTCTCTCTAGTCTGGTTCACCTCTCTGGTTATTATCCATTACTGATAGTTCAGGCTGGCAGCGTTGAAGTCACTGAGAGAAGCCTGAGGACTATCAAAAGGGACATCAGGGCAGTGAATCAAATATTCAACTCAAAAATCTGATCACGTCTCTTTACCAGACTTTCATAATCCCTGTCTTAACAGAGAAAAATATCCTTCGGTTCACAATGGTGCCTCATTCACATCACCATGCTTTGGCAGTACGCACGTTTGTGGCCAGCTGTCAAGGATGAAGCACACGGAGAATGAAATTTTGTCAGGAACCTCTGACGAACACCTCAGGACCTCACAGATTGCTGCAGCCACTGCCACTGAGCCGGACTGACGCGTCAGTTTCACAAAAGGAAGATCAAATATCCCTCTAGTTTTATCTTTTTGTTCCTCTCTTTTTTTAGCGTTTTCAGAAAAAATATTAAAAATTAAAACGTTTTGTTACTAATATATTAATGACGCTGTGTCTTTTACAAGGGCTGCTCCGAAAGTAATGCCTCCTGCTTTATTATGTTGGCCCACAGTGTCGGAGGTAGATGTTGGGGATATGGCAATAGAGACTGAACCTTCCCGACAATATTCTGTTACTTTTTCTTGCCATGTGACAGGTGTCAGCAGAGGAGCAGTCTGACAGAATGGCGTCTGACATGGAAGGGCATATGAAGCAAAGGTGTGTCACTGAGTTCTTCTGTGCAGAAAAAAATGGCAGCCAGTGACATTTATCAGTGCTTGCTGAACATTTCTGGAGACCAAGCAGTGGATGTGAGCACAGTGAGGTGGTGGGTGGTGCTTTTCAGCAGTGGTGACAGTGCGTCACCTCTACTGGTGCAGATTTTTATGAGCACAGCATGCGGGTTCTTGTTCATTGCTGGTGAAAATGCATGGCTAATGGTGCTGAGAAACAGTGTTTTGTGGCTGAGAATTTGCTCTACCAAACAGTGTTATTGTGCTCTTTGTCTCTGTTGTAGTTTCCATGGAAATAAATGAGGCATTACTTTTGGGGCAGCTTATGTATCTGCAGAGCAAGACAATTCCTCTTCACTCAGTGTGGCGCAGGCAAGCCAAAAGGTTGGCCATCCATGAACTGACACGTCAAACCAACAAAGGACTAGCTTTCCTTATCCTAAATAATTTTATGCATTTATTTTTTGGCGTTGACCGGTAGAAGCTCGCAGTGGCACTTTTGTGCAGAAGGAGAGAGGGTGGCTCTCTGTCATGAAGAGCCTGTTGTCTGGTTATTTCTTTGAGAGCGCAGGTCTCCTGTAATTCAAAGGAAACGTACTCATCAATAACCACTGTCTGTTTATTGTATGACAATACTCACTGGCTCTGTTAGGAGACCAGACTCTTCCAAGGCAACCAACAGTCAGCTCCTGCATGTGGAGAGCTGACAATTTGCCATGTGACTAATTATTTTCCTAATTAACATCTGTCAAACTATTATTATCGTTATTGTTTATTATCATTACTATTATTTATTTAAAATATTATTATTTTCAATTAAACGGTCAAACCAGATTTATTCTAATGCAAGCAGCTATTCATCATCAACACAAAAGTTAGATACCAATATTTATAGATGAAGCCTGGCTAATTTAAAAGGTGCAAGTGCCTTCACACTAGCACGAGCCTGATCTATACATATCCCCAGTTCCAATGTGCTGGAGCACTGAGTTGAAGAAGCACGCTGCCAGCAAGCACACCATCCCTGCATGTGGAGAGAGCATTTCCTGCTCTTCAAGGAGTGCTGCATAAGGGGTGTTACCCCTACCCAGTGCATTTCATGAGATAAGAGCAGCTCATTAATTGTAATGGCTCTGATATTATTATCAGGCAGGAATTCACAGGAAGGATAATGGGCGGTTGTTTGCTGCTGCCTTTAGCATGGATCCCAGTGATAAAGTGCATACAGCCAACCACGTAACACCAGCAGTTGTTTTGCTTCTGTGTTCACCTTAGGGCTGTGGTCCACATTTTTTAAACAACACAAAGTTTTAGAACTTTCTTCTTTCTCCTACTGAGAATCCCAGAAAATATTCAGATTTTCAATGGGCCAGTGGAAGCAAGAATATTATTTAATTTGTTTTTAAACATATGTTCCAAATCTTCCAGCCTAACCCAATTTTCAACCTGTTTTAAGTTTTGCATAAAGGAAATAAAATCATTCTAAGTCTGTTTACTGTAATCAAAATGAGAATACACGCTGGCATTCGGGTGGTATTTTAATCTGTTTTTCTCCTTATGTAATGACACACATCCCTGTTCAGTTAGTTGACTCATCGTATTCTTCATCGGCAGCGTGCTCTGAAAAACAGCAAAATGCATTCCTAGCAATTAACTGCTTCTTTAAAAACTTATAATCAATCAAGATTGATAGAAAGAAACAAGGTTAAGCCCCATTTGTGTCGTTTAAAATGATAGTGTGGTCTATTTCTGTGCAGCATTAATTTTAAAATGGCAGCATGGCGTGTGATTCACACCCGTACCCACCTGTCACGTAATCACACGTTTAATTCCATTTAACCTACATACATCAACTTGCTTTTCACCTTTATTCCTCGCTCTTTCGTGCTTCACCCAGGCTAATGTGCTCCCAGAGCTCCTCTAAAGCAGCGACAAGACATGTTTGATATATTTTTTATTTTTTAAATTGCACTTAAAAGCTTTCAATTATTCTTCATCTTTGATGCCCAGTTAATCTGCTAAGGTGCTGCTAGAAAAACCCAACTCTGCTAAAAGCACGGCAGACGTGACTAAGAGGAGGAGCGCGTTTCACAGGTGCTGCACAGCAGGCAATGCAGAGAGGATCTCTGGATCTCTCACTGACCAGTCCTCGGCTGGTGCACGAGGCCCTGCAGCCAGGCCACACACATGGGACATCCCAAGCCTCACAGCCTCGTGGATTAACGCCTGACAGTTCAGTTAGTTTGACTTTCCCACGCAAATGGGATTCAGAAAGTGTTTTAAGTGAATGAGCTGAATGAAGCTGTTTCTTGTGGGCAGTTTGGTATCTGTAAAGGTATGAATCAGGAAACATCTGCAAAGAATGGTGGGGTGAAAGTCAGACCCAGACACGAGGATTTTGTCCACAAAATGAAAGATATTGCAGAGTCGTGGTTAGTTCAGTAGGTGGTACTCAAATATTAAGATTCTTACTAAATATCATACTTATTTTTAGGAGTCAGTGAAGAAAAAATACTACAAAAAATTCAGAGGATGAATAATCTTCGTACAGAAAAGGATGCCAAAATGTCAGTAGGTATAAAAACTGCAGATCTCAGAGCAGCTGAGAACAGATTCCAGCAAGACAATCTGTGGCAAGCTCTATCACAAAAATAACACTGGAGATTTCTCTCTGCCTGTGCCTACTCAATAGCCATATCCTATTTGAGTGCCTTCCTTGTTTATGCCTAATGAATTCAGATGTCATTCAGATTCAAGATTAAGGAATTAACTGTAATTTTATCTGGGGTCTTTCAATAAGGCTGATTTAACTCATGAGTTTGATATAGGCTTGTTTAGCAACAGGGATCAGTATATCAGTTTAAGGACCGGTATGTTGGTTTAGCAAAAGGAATCAGTGAGTGCTGGTTCCAAAACTTTCCAGTTTAGCTTTGTGTGGTGCAAAGCTTCGCAGAAGCACTGAAGTCACAGTAAACCACTTTTATCTTTGCACCCACCAGGCACAAGGACTTTTCCCTTGGATTTCACATGTATTGTTTTGTGTTACAGTGCACCAAGATAGAAAGTTGCTCTTTATGGCGTGACAAGCAATGGAAACTTGTCAAATTGGGGAAAAACAGCTAAAGGTAGGCTGAATGTCATTGTGATGATGTTGGAAAAATGAGGAGGAAGTAAGTGGTCAAAGACCACCAGAGGTCCTACCACGTATGCCCAGAGGGACATTAGTGTATATTAAGGGGTTTTTGGAAAAGAATGAGTATGTAAGCCAATGTACTGCATATGTGTGTCTTGGACGCACTTGATTTTTTAAGTCACCTGGTGCATATCGTGAGGAATAAAGGAACGCTGCTTTCTAACACCGTGTTGGAGTTAGAGAGTTTTCTTCCTGAATTTCAGATGACCAGCTGCTCCTGAGTATTGCCTTTGGTGCAGCGTGGTCCATTTTTCACAGCACCGCTTCCCCAAGGCTGGCTGCATCTTGTGCTTGTGGACTGGCTGGTTGAAACCCGTGTGGTGGGGAGGAACTAAAAGTCAGTGAGAAAGCTAAACCAGTTGAACCTATGATGTGAACTTTAGTGATGTTTTTCATTTTGTGTGTAGCTTGAGCACAGACTGTGTGACAGTGGAATGCTGAGGAGGGAAGGGCACAACGCAGTGCCAGCTCCACCTCTCACAGAATCACAGAATGGCCCGGGTTGGAAGGGATCTCAAGGATCGTGCAGCTCCAGCCCATCCTGCCGCAGGCAGGGCCACCAACCTCCACATTTCAGACCAGCCCAGGCTGCCCAGGGCCCCATCCAACCTGGCCTTGAACGCCTCCAGGGATGGATGGCACATCCACAACCTCTCTGGGCAGCTGTTCCAGCACCTCACCACTCTCATAGTAAACAACTTCCCGACATCCAACCTAAATCTTCCCTCCTTCAACTTAAAACCATTTCCCCCTGTCCTGCTATTATCTGTCCTTTCAAAGAGCTGACTCCCCTCCTGTTTATAGGCTCCGTCTCACGCTGCCACACACTCAGCTTAATCAAAACCCATGTGTGTTACATATGGCATGCACTTCTTCCACTTGATGAGTAACACAGTGATTACTAATAATAATATTTTAACCTACCTACATGTGCGTGCCTGTGAAGACGTGTTTTTGTCATTAAGCAGACGTAAGTTTCCTTGTTTAATTATTAAACTTGGGCTTGTGTTATTTCATGAAATAGTTCAGTAAGTTAACATGCTCACTGTGGAAGAAATATCCAGAATAATTATGTGGTGCTGACAAATTACGAAATTTTCAACATCTCAAAAAGCTCACAAGAAGTGATTTTAATTGGTTTCGTGACAGCTCACAGATCTGGCATTTTTGATGGATTTGGCCACTCATTTATATCAGCAAAACATGCATGTTCAAAGTGGAAAGCACCTTCTCTGTGCTACGTTTCAAGCCACGCCAGTGTTCAAAATCAAACTTAAATTACGGCCAGTTCAAGTTATGGCAAATAGTTTTATGCGTTTTGATATGTTGGCTAAACACAGTCCTGTGAACAGTGAAAAATATGCAGCTGTGCTTTCCATCTGATAAAGGAATTCGATCAGTTGGAATTCTAGCAGTTGGAGCGGTTTATCTGCCCTCCAGGAACGCCTCGGCCTCCTTTTCTCTGTGACTAAAGTGAAATCTTAGAGTGGAACAAAGAAGACCTAAGGAAATCTTCAGGAGGAATCTGTTCTGGTCTCACCTCGTGTGTGGTAAATGCCCAACCGATCTAGTTTCAAGGTGCCAAGCTGTCACCCTGAACATGCCTATGAGCCACACAGTTTTATTCCACCCACCGGATGACAGAATAAGACAGAGCACACAGTTTTTTTTTCTCTCCTTTGAGTCCAATTTCACACTGCAATTGCTACAGCTGTTTTTCAGCTCCTGCTGTAGAGGGAAGACTGTAAGAAACAATTACAGACCTTCTCCGAGCCGTGCTCCTGGAGCACAGACGTCACAACACAGCAACCCCTTTCCGTTTCACTGTCTACAGAAGCACTGTATTTTTTCTGTCATTTGTCTCGTATCCATTCTGTATTTTTCTGCTGTTCATGTTATCATTGCAGAGTGTGTGGTGACCCAGTATTTAGCTCTGTAAGTAGCTCTGAGTCAGTGATTCCTCTTCCGCTTCCCTGCAGGAATGCAATAGGTGACAACAGGTTGTTTGAACTCCAGTGGATTCCTGTTGCATCAGAGGCCCATTCAGTTCCTGCCTTGCGCTCACAACCACTAATTTGGCTAACAACAAATGCTCAGTCACAGAATAGCTTGAGAATGGCATTGTGCATTTGGAAAACTAGGGGCTTGACACGTTGTTTTGTGTAAAATAACTTCCCAGTTTTCGCACTGCCTTTAGTAAGAAAATGACATAATTAACAGCTCCGTCTGTACCCCTTTGAAAAGAAAATGTGCACTCCTGAAAATCAGCACACCTTTTGTGACAACATGCACCCGTGTGGCTATCAGCTAAGCAGCATGTGGCAGCCTCGCCCTGGGCTCTGCCCCAGGTTCACCACAGCTATTGGTGCTAGGTGTGTGCCCTACAGACCAGGAATGCTGAGCTCAGCACAAGGGCGGAAGGTTGGAGCTCCTGATTACCCAGGGGTTGGTGGGACCACTGTAAAGGTGTTTGGGCTTTTAACTGCAAGGGGTCTGTGAGCAGGGCAAAAAACATGAGCGGTGTTTCCAAACTGGCAGGTACAACCATGTCAGTGGTGAGCAGCAAATCAGAACCCTGCCCATGTCACCCAAGCTCATGCGCCTTATATGGTCTGCATAGAGAGAAAGTCAGTGTTAGTATGTTAGCATGTTGGAATGGTGAGTTAGTCCTTTTAGCAAATTTGGAACCACAACATTTTAAAAGAATAAGGTAGCAGGCTTGCTGGCTGCCCAGGACCCAGGTTTCCTGGTTGCTTTGCCTGGGGTCATAAGGCAGGAACAGGTCAGCGTGCCGGCACACAGCACACCTCCAGGCAGCCGTGGGACCTGGCACCCACAAGCCTCCATTCCTGCAAGGACCAGGCCTCTTTCCCAGAGGAAAATGTAGGTAAAGCTTGTAGTTGCTTGGCAGTTAGGACATAATGTGCAATTACATGGCAGCTTTAGAGCTCTGTCAGATGAGGTTTCAACATCAAGACAATTTTGGCAGTGTACTTTTGCTGCTCTTGCTCCTCTCAAAGGGCAGCAGTGGTGCTTGACTTCAGAGGATGAGAGCACTGCTTGGGCAAAGCTATCAGCAGGTTTCTGCCAGCATCCACATCCACAAATGTGTGCTGCAGCAGACTATGGGAACACAAACATGTTAGCCTCACTGACATGACTGTGTGCAAAGGGAATTGCAAGCAATGACCTTTTGATACAGAAGTTTTTAAGCTATCGCTAATGACTTTTATTCTGCCTCCATTTTATCCAGAACTCAAATTACAAGTGATAATTGCTTCTGAAGTGCATTTAAGCTGTATAATTGCTATGCTTAAAATCAATGCAGTAATAAAGTGCTTCTTCTGGTACTCTGTTCATTCCTTTCTGAATTAATGGAGAGTTCTGTGCCCAGTGCAAATGTATTTAGCAACTGGTTCCCATGGAGCTGTGGTCATTTTCTGTTTATTTCTGTCATTTTCTCTGAACAGTATGGGTACTTCACATCCAAGCTGCACTCAATGATAAAGATAGGTAGCTGCTCTGGTTAATAAGGGTGAAAATGTATGGGATTTTCTGTTGACCTGGGAGATTTTCTTTGTCATGTTTTTATAGCCAAAAAGAATCTCCCTTTGAGCGTGACTCATATTGCAGGCACCAAGAAGTGGTTTCTGATCAGTAGTCTCCAGGAAGAGATAAGACTGCACCATTCGTGGTGTTGTGGAACAGCTCAGAAACAGTGTTCCTCATTTCTTAAAACACTGCAAAAATTTGATTAGGACCTAGCTGAGCCCCCGTTTGTATTTGTGCCTTGGATCCAGCGGTGCATAGAAGTAAATGGCACTTTTTTTGAACGGGAAAGGAGAATAGCAACTTGTGCAACCTCTGATGAAAGCTACCATGGCACAACTGGTCAAATGCACCTCTGTGGTCATCACCAAGAGGTGCATTTTAAAAAGAACTCAAAAATGCTATAGAAGATATGGGGAGTGGGAAACATGCTGCACAGCTGATAAGAACAAGAACGCGCTCAGACCAAAACTGCACCAACTCTTTCACATTTACTGAGCTAGAAGTAAAGCAGCACTGTTATTTTAATGGCTTTTTGACAATTTTCAGCACTGAATTAACGTGTGTATCTAAGGGCTGTGCTGTAACTATAAAACTGGGATGTCCAGTGAGGAATGACTTCAATGTGCAGGCACAGCCCCTTCCACCTTTTCTTTGCCCACCCCTACTCAGCACAGTCCCCAGCCCTCTGACCCACCCACATGTTATGCCAAATCACGGCATCCCCATCAGACACCATAATGGACCTGGCCAGGTCACGGGTTTTTTGGGACAGGCTGAAGATCAGCCCCAGCTGAGCTGCCAGGGTCTGTATGGTCCCTGACATCTCTTTGGCTCTTGCAGTCCTGCGCAGCGCATTGAGTGTTTTTACCCCTGGAGATACCCATAAGTCCACATTCCCCAGCAGCTGCTCCATTGTAGCATCCTTGCCAGTTTAGGGGTAGTGTTTTCCCATGTCAGCTATGTTGGGGTTCATGAGTGGCTTACTGTGCTGCTATCTGTTGGCCAGAGGTGTAATAATTTCAATCCCAGCTGACCCAAAAGCTTCACTGGAAACGACTCAACTCCAGCTTGCCACAACTCAGTGGAGAGCATGCACAGCAGGCTTCACTGAGGCTGGAATTTCATTCAAGCAACCAAAGTGAAGTTCCAACAGAAACCACAGGTACTTTCTGAGACACACTGCAAAGCATACAGAGTGAGGAAACCACTGCTAAAAATAACGGATTGCTGATTAATGAGTAAGATTTCATGCAGCAGAAAGGATTTCTCCACCAGCTCCCCTGGCATAAACACTCAAGGTGTGGGAAACCTGGTAACAGAGGAGGTGGGGCTGAGGGTAAACAGCTTTAATTTACTATGGAGTAGATCCTGCAACATTTTCAGAAATGGAACAAAATCATGTTTTCATAAAAGAACAGGAAAATTCCTAAGTCTGAGATAGTCCTTTCAATGTGACAAACAGAGTGGAATAAAACGTGTTAATTACAAATAATCACAACAGGCAATAAATGCATTTCTATGTCAATACAATGCTATTGCAAATGATTCACATGGGAAGGGATAAATACAGAAACTGCTTATGGATGACACGATTTGCTGTAGGAAATGGAAAAACTAAGATGGAAAGAAGATCTTGCATGAGAAAGACAAAGTATCTTCTTGTATTTGGAAAATAGGTGCTGAAGGTGTTGGAGATGTGACTGAAGTACCAGTCAGTGCTGCTACTTGTGATGCAGTTGGCTAATTGGCTGGGAAATCTCAGTTCCTGCAGGTCTCACTTTACTTCTGTTCCTTTGTGTGCTGATTTTAAGTACTTCTACAATCAAACTGCTAATGAGATGTAGAGGCTGTGTGAGAATATGCCTGTTTTGTCCGCTGTTCAAAGACCTGGAGGGGACAGGGCTTATTGTATCCTTTGGTGGAGATGTCTGTGCAGGAGGGGTGATGTTACGAGCCTTTGCAGCTCTGCAACACCCAGCGTCCCTGCAGCTTGCCTTCAGTCAGCATGCAGTGCAAATTGGCAGCGCTCGTTCCTCATCTGTGTGTGGTTGCAGGCAAAAATAATAGCCTGAGCAGGCTGAAAGACAAGCCTGCAAAACAGGAAATCTAACTGCTGGGACACTGTAATAAATATAATATTGTGATTGAGGGCGTAACTGGTAAGCAAGTGGATAATGAACTGATGAGAAGGATGACTGGATTCCATCAAACTGAGGCAGCCACAAGGCACCTGTGATGGTGTCCAAAGGCAGCACACAACGAGGTATGGGCTGAATACATGGTGCTTGCGTACGTGCTCAGCACAAGGAAAAACTGCCCCATTGGAAATGTGTGCTCAGTGCATGCTGGATGCTAGCAGCCAATAAGCCTAATGTAAAACAGAGGAGGCTGCCTGAGCTCAGGTCCTGGTGGGCGGTGGTGCAGCTGCCCCTCAGCTTTTGGACCCCTCAGTGCTGGATGCACACCTGGATGGCTCTGGAGACTTGAGGGGGAAGGGGTGCTGTGGCCCCAGTGCCTCTCTGGAGCATGCTAGCTAGGTTCAGTCACTGCCCTGTGGGCAGGAGGTGGGGAGAGTGAGAGGACTTGTGGCAGTGCAGAGGAAGATCAGGAGGATGCAGGGCAGTGTGGCTGGATGAGCTCCATCCTGCATGGGGAGCACAGGCAGAGCAGAGGGGATCACTGCCTGGCAGTGTTTTGCTGGCAAAGTAAGCGCCACATTGGCAGGCTACAGTTTGTCCCTGGGGCTGTCAGAAACTCCTCGCAGCGTTCTGCACCAGCAGTGCATCTGCTGACAGACAAATGGCTATTTATAAAACTAAGTAAATGAATAACATAAGTAGCTTGGTTGACCTCAAAGCCGTCCAGGTGAAGAGGCTTGCCCTGGTGCTCAGCAGACAGACCACCAGCCTGGGGGGCTCTGGGCCCAGATTCCTGCTCTGACAGCTGTCACTTTCTCTCCTCCTGGAAACACAAGGTAACTCAGTAGTAACCACTGGACAGGCAGAGGAACTGTCAGGCTGATCCTAACGGCTCAGGGCATTCTCTTGAGGCACGGGAGACAAAGCCAGGCCTGCATGCTGCTGACACAATGCAATGCATTGCACTGCTCCAGGGCCAAGCACAGAGCTTGGGTCTGCTGCCTGGCAGCTGGGCAGAGGAGGACCCGTCACATGGGCCTTCTCCACTTTCCTGCCTTCTTTCTGCAGAGTTCAGTGGTTTGCATGCTGTGGAAAGATGGACGAAGTACGCAGAATGGGAGTAGTGAGTATTTCAAGCATGGAAAACCCACATGAGGAACAAAAGTTTCTGTTTCATGAAAGGGAGCTCTTCACTAAAAGTTCCTTAGAATCAGTAAAATGAAATAAGGAAGAAGGAGGTTAATTTTAAAACACCATGCATTATAGTCTGCGACCATTCTTTCACCTTTTATGGGAGGAAGGAGTTTAACATAATTTGTACTAGAAATTTTGATTGTTGCAGTAAAGAAATCAGGGCAATTATTTTTATTCAGGCTTACCTTCTGGCACTGACATTTTATCACTCTTAAGCCTGTGGGACCCTGCTGAAGAGCTGTAGATGATTCTATCATCCGTGCCTCAGCGAATCAGTATAACTGGCATGCTGGCAGGGCAGGGTTAGAAAGAGACCCAAGCAGGAAAGTGGGAACAACCACTTGACATCACACACCTCTTTCCAGCTCTAGGGCACTTATCAGTGAGCTCCAGCCGCTGGGGTTACAGCAGAGATGAATTTAGCCTGTTATCTGCAGAACTTTTCAGAATCGTTGTTGCTATCCCCGTGTTGCTACTTGAAGACATTCATGGCATATGGGGTGTACTGAAACACAAAAATCCTTCAATTACTCACCAAATGCTGTGAAACTTGTAGGTGGCTCAGTATTCAAGCAAACAGCATTTTCAGTGCCCGATTATTAGCAGGATGCTGTGTACAAGCCCACAGCGCACTTGAAAATTTTGTAGATGATTAGTGCAGGCAGAGAGAGCTGAAACATTTCAGATTGTTTTATAGGTCTATTACCTAAAGTGCATCAGGATCTGAAAGTTTAACAGCTCGTTTGGAGTCTGTTTATTATGCCTGGTTTGCAGCTCTTTGAGGCAGAGCCCCATTCTCAGCATGTGCTTTCCTAGCTCCCAACCAAAGCAAGCTCTACACGTGCATCAGCTCACAAAATTCCAGCTATTTTAATGGAGATAAACCAGTGCATAGAACACAAGGCTGTCTTGTCAGAGGAGGCTTTGAACAGCTATATTAAACTCTGAGTAAATAATTTATTAATTATTACCACAAATGTTTAAGCAGAACATGTCAAGTTGACAAATCGTCTTTGGTAGGATATACAAAGGGAATATAGCATAGGATAGAGCCCATGTCAAAGAATTATTCATCAAGAGATCATATGAGCAACTGGGGAAGCGTTAGAGGAAAACAAGAGAGTACCCTGCAATATAGGCTACGACAGCTGGGACTGAGTATGTTATTTCAGATCTACGTATCAAGATAACTTTGCCACAAAATGAACTAGAAAAATAAATTGGGAAGGAGCTGATTCCCTGACATTGAGGAGGATGGGAAAAGCCAGGTGGCTTGGGATGTGCAGAAGGTATTTTGGGAGTTATGGATTAAAAGAAGATAGAATTCTTGCTAATGTGTCATATTGCAGGGACAGTTGCCATAGCACCATTTGCTGCTAAGAATAGATTTCTATAGCCCAGTGGTAGGTCAAAATATTATAAGAGGATGTTTTTAATGGGATTCAAACAAATCCAGACAAAACACAGGGCCCTGTACACAAGTGCTGAGAAGCAGAAGATGTAGCTCATGCATGCCAGACTCAGGCAAGGCTGAAGTGTGATTTGACAGAGGATTTGGGATTTCACGTGAGGTTCCATGACAGCAAAGCAGCCTGTGATACACAGCCTGTCCCACCTGCACCTTATTTTGGGTGGCAGGGTGTCAGAGCTTGGATTACGAGGCGTATTTTAAATTAGAAGCTTTTCTGAAATAATGGAAGGATTGAGGCAAAACAATGATCTGAGACAGTATTTCCCCTCACCCACCAGTTTTTCCTGTGTAGGAAATCTGGCAGCAAGTCCGATATAAAAGAGTCCAGTGTACCAAACAATGAACTTTCCTCTCTGCAGCTGCCTTCACAACTTGGCTGGAACTGCAGCTGCCAGTGTCAAAGCAGCAGGGCAACCACCAGAAGCATACCGGAGGCACTGTGACAA
This sequence comes from Pavo muticus, assembly GCA_016647715.1. NCBI lineage: Eukaryota > Metazoa > Chordata > Aves > Galliformes > Phasianidae > Pavo > Pavo muticus. The sequence continues at coordinate 876,283 of JACDJE010000278.1, forward strand.
GGCTGCCTCTGCCAGCTGCAGAAATACCTTGCCCCAGAGCAGCTAGAAGTTATCTGACTGGCTGAACTTGCGCTGTGCACTGAGGCTCCATGGGAACTGCTATTGCTCCTTCAGCAGTTAGCAGGCAGAGTCACAGAGAGGTTGATCAGCACAGAACTGTTCCCAGTACTGCAGGGAACCACAGTTCAGCTGGAGAAGCACGCTGCTAATGTTCCACTCTCTGCAGTGTGACGGACCTACCTTTGCTGCCTCGCCTAGGCTAGGCTGCACACCCAGTCTGTGATGGATCATTTTGCACAAGCATTTGTTCTGAATTGGAGCAGGGCTGAAAAGGAGAATTCAGAGAAGCCTTCGGGAAGAAAATAAAAAGATAATGGCAGACTCCATAAAAATGAGCTCTTTTTGTCACTTAGGATATTTCTGACAAAGGCAGTGCTCATTTGTGGGACGCACAGTGCCATCCGTCACTGGAGACTTGATGGGATCCAAGAGGCTTGCTGCAGACTGGCAAGCTATGGCAGAGATTGCTGACTCCTTTTTAGTAATTGTGGGGAATTACTGTGTTCCAATGAAATGTCAAGGAGAGAACAGGGAGAACAGGGTAAGGAAGAACAGAAAGGTAACAACAAGAGTCTGTCATCTTCAGAGGATGTCAATTTTAAGTATGCTGACTCCATGGAAAAACACTGATTCATGTTCTGCATCTTTGCACTCCTACAGAAAAATAGCTTGTTCTGTGCTGTATCTGCAAATTGCCCATCTACTGCTCTCAGCACAAGAGCATTCTTTTTCTTACTTGCCTGAGCTACACACAGATCATGATGAAATCTTTCCTACTTTTTCACTGTGACATTCACAAGAAGATGCCTGCTGACTGCATGCATTTGTTCCATGAACACCTGCATGATGCTGTCCCTGTCCCTTTCTGTTTCACCTATATCTCTGTGAACCAGTTCATCTTTGATAGGATTAAGCCTTGACATTTTAGAGATGCCTAACGCAGGGCTGCAGTACAAGCCTTCGATGTACACAAAGCACTCCCCGTGAAGATGAGAGGTGAGAGATGAAAAGGTCCTTAAGCATTTGTGAATCAGTGCTTGGCATAGTGGAGAGAATAGTTACTGGTTTATTGAACGAGGCTTTCTGGAGGAAACTAGAAATTGCCACTGGCAAAAAGCACTGTATGCCTCTCCTTACCGCAGCCTAACTTAACAGTTCAGTACAAAGCATGACTCTGCTTATGCTGACCTATAAGCAGGATGATTCTGGTAGTATGGCTCAGGTAGGATGAACAGAACCAGGTCATTTCTCTCACTGTGTTTTATTTAGGCCAAAATGACAGCATTATGTAGAGGACGCTTTCGGGAGGGAGGTCCACAGGCAGCAAGGAGACACCTGCTCACTGGAATCCAGCAAGCAGTTTGAAAGAGGAAAATCACTGCCTCAGCTCTGTGTGAGACAGGGTCAGGCACCTGCAGAGCACACTAAGCTATTCGTGGTAGTACCCACATACAGGTGTGCTGGGTGGTACAACATGTGACGTACAGCTGTGAGGCTGTAATGAGAAGGCAGAAGGCATCTCCATATGGAGCTGGCAAAGTTTAAGCCCTCTGCAAACTGGGGTTACAGACTGATACCCTGCAGCCATCCTGCCCACGCAGATCGCTTGGTGGTGGTTCTGCCTTTCCAAGGGACAGTGGGCTTGCTCCATCTCACGCTTTGCCAGCAGGCGGAGGGAGATGTCTGCCCCAGGGCTGCAGTAGGGGGAAGCCCAGCCCAGCATTTCTGGTGAGGAAACCCCAGCAAGGGTGAAGGGCTTCTACAGCAGCCTCTTGGGGTTTTTTGCTTACCAGCTGGTAGCTCTGCTGTAGTGAAAAGGTAGCATTTCCCCAAATGACTAAGGTACTATTAAATGTAATACTTGTGTTGTGGAACATGTAGTAATAATGCTATGCTTTGACAGTTGGACTAGATGACTTTGTAGGTCCTTTCCAACCTTGTGATTCTATGATTCTATCATTCTATGGATTGTCAATATATACATATTCTGAGTCACTGCCTCTAGAGAAAGGAAAGAATTTGGGTCATAGAGAAGCAGAATAATATATGTATATATATTTCTGTGATGTCTGAAACTAGTTGAATACATACACACGCAAAAAGAACTCTTCTCAGTTAAGGAACCAACTCAACCCACTTTCCCATCTCGCTGAGAAATGAAGAGCTTCACCCCTTACTGGGCGCCATACTCCCCGTCTCTTCCCTCTTTGCTGTTGATTCCTCATTCTGTTTTCTTTTTCCCCCACTCTTGCCGTTTCTTGTTTTCTCTCCTAACTTTCCTTCCCCCCACCTTCAAGCTTTCTCCATTGCTCAGAGACACAGGCAGCAAACACCTCCAACCTTACCATGTGTGGCTGCTGCTTTTCCCGTTCACCTGCCCCAGTTTCACCTCATGCTGACCTACTGGCAAGAAGAGACATCCATCTTGGAGACAGCAACAGTGCAAGGAATTGAATTTGTAGCCCTTCCCTGGGGCGACCAGACCTGTGTGATGTATCTTCTCAATACATGTTGCTGGTGGCTATAAGAGGAGAGAAAAACGCCTGTTGTTTCCCTTTCATGCTCTCTGCTTTCCCAGTGATATTTACTTATTGTGGCTCTTACCCACCTTCAGTTATGCAGTTCACAAGGAGGGCTCTTCATATAGGAGCCTGGGAAGAAAAGAACTGTTTAAACACATCAGCTGCAGGCTTGAATGTTTTACACACCAGAAAAAGTCAGCCAGGCATTATTTTTCTACACTGAAGCAAATGGATCAGTAATTCCTGGCAAACACCTCTCTTGCATGGTGTATGTAAAATAATCTCAGATGTTATATGTATGAAACAGCAGCACGTGCCTTTCCTTTTCAAAAAGCTCTTCACACTCCTTGTCTGTCTGCTCAAAATCTGAAACTGCCAACCAAATCTTGGAAACATGAAAACAAAGGTCCAGGATAATAAAAGTTGAATAGGCATAAGCAATACCAAAGATGTCACTTATCAGCTTTGGATAGCAGTACGTTTGGACCCGATGACTACAGTTCAGTAAAACTCTGTAGTAAATTCTCAGCAAAAAGAGATTGAGAAATACAAGCAACGCATGTATCGTAGAATCACAGAATGGTTTGGGATGGAAGGGACCTTTAAGATCACCCAGTTTCAACTCCCTTCTGTAGACAGGAACACCTCCCATTACACCAGGTTGCTCACAGCCCCATCCAGCCTGGCCTTGAATGCTTCCAGGGAGGGGGCATCCACAACCTCTCTGGACAACTTGTTCCAGTGTCTCACCACCCTCACAGTAAAGAATTTCTTCCTAATATCTACCCTCTTCCAGTTTAAAGCCATTTCCCCTCATCCTGTCACTACCTGCCCTTATAAATTGTTCCTCCCCAGCTTTCCTGTAGACCCCCTTCAGGTACTGGAAGGCCTCTATGAGGTCCCCCTGGAGCCTCCTCTTCTCCAGGCTGAGATATCTGGGGTGTTACTTAATGAAAACATCAGAACAGGCACTTTTTAAGTGGAAAAAATTCGTTTTTGAATGCTGTCATTCTATATTTTTTATTCGGACAGGAGTTTTGACATCTTTCCCGGATTCTACTGACACAGCAAATGTCTGCTGTGGGGAATAGCTGTGTTTTTGGCCACCAGGGTCCTAGCTGTGGGCTGCTTTGCTGTAGATGGCAGCAATGGTAGCAAGGCCTATCTGTGAGGTAGGACTCAGCGCTTGCAGAGGTGCAGACACTAAAGCTGCAGATGACCTCACTTAGGGTTCGCAGAAAGCCAGGCAGCCCTAATCCCCCCTGGGAACACCGGGCTGAGAATAGCAGCATGGGCACAGTATGCAAGCACTGCCCGGGGTGCTCAGCTCCCCCGAGCTGCCTGTTTTTCAGAGTCCTGTAAGGCATATTTGTTTCTAACGCATTAATCAGCTACAAGAGGTGTCACTTAATGGCTAACGTTCACTGGTTGGCCACAAGGCTACCTGCGGGGCAAACTGCACTGCATTGGGTGCAGGGTCTACAGCTGGCATTGTCTCTGCCTTCGGCTAGCTAGATTTTTACCACTGCATCAGCCAATTAATGAGGAAAGAAAAGAAATACATTTGATGTTAGGTCAACAACAGCAGTCCATTTTCTCCCTCCTCCATTAACCCATTATTTTTACCTCTCTGACGCACACACAGTTCTCTTGTTTGGGAGGAAATAGTTGGTGAACATAAGTGCTACATTTCATCGGTCATGCCGGGCTTTTTTGTGAGTCCTTTGCTATTGCTTGACATGAAATGCCTATTGCCATGCTATTATGGAATACTGCAGAACAAAACAGGAACCTCTCTACTGTTATTACCTTTTGTGTCATTGCCTGCAACCCCCGTGGCAGGAACTCGAGATGAAATGCTTTGTATAATGGTTTCAAAGCTGTGTAAACAACTTTTATGAGCATTCTGTTCTTAACTCATTTGGCATTACCCACAAAATTAATTTCACCTTTTGTTAATTCAGTGACTTTACTAATGCCAAAGGTACTTTTCCTTCAGATGAAGTGTTGCACGTACATATATGTGCATGTGTTTCTATCATCTGAACACAGTATAAATGTACTACAGCTCAGGTTTCCCATTCCATACATCTGAGATGATCGCTCTCTTCAGATGAAAAACATCTCCTATCCCTGTGTACCCAATTAGCCACAGACACAGAAATCTTCTGAGCTTTTGATCACATCAGCTGTTCTCTGAGCATTAGTTCCTCTCCCAGGAAAAACTACTAAAATGCATACAACTCTCTGTTCAATTCAGGTTACGTGAAACCAGATGGTTCAACTCTCCTCACCCGTCTAGAAATGTACCTGCATCCTTGTGGAGAGTAAGGGAATCTCCTTGATGTTGAACTTGGAGTTTGAAAGGGGTAGAGGATTTTTAAAACGGCACAGGCCTTTTCTGGGCACAGGATGCCACAACAACTTCACCAACAATGTCTGGGGAAGGTTTTGATCAGCAAGGATCACAGAATCATAGAATGGCCTGGGTTGAAAAGGACCACAATGGTCATCTATTGCTATATGCTTTGTGCAGGGTCGCCAACCACCAGACCAGGCTGCCCAGAGCCACACCCAGCCTGGCCTTGAATGCCTCCAGGGATGGGGCATCCACAGCCTCCTTGGGCAACCTGTTCCAGTGTGTCACCACCCTCTGGGTGAAAAACTTCCTCCTAAGTGGATCCAGTGGACGGCCGGGGCCATCCACAGGGGCTTAAATGCTACCATCACAATTGATCTCAGGTTACAGCATCACCACCACCTCTCCAGCTGCAGCCGGGGGTGGTATCCTATGGGAGGGCTCAGCAATTGCCAGCGTATTGCAGCAAATGAACAGCAGAGCATATCTCTGAAGGAGAAAGGAATGGCACTTCTTCAGCTGGTCTTACTGTGTTTCTGTCTCTGCTTTGCTGAAGATGGTATTTTTTCAGTTTATTCATGCTCCTGGGAGGGGGAGAAGCAGACAGAAAGTGAAATGAAATGCTAGTTAGCCAGTAGTGAGTAACAAGTCATTGCAGCACCCACAGGAAGAGCCCCTCCAGGCGGGTGCATTAGATGTACTTGACACCCGTCTGCAAGTATACCCACGCTTATGAAGTGATATATTTCGTTTAACAACAGGTGCAAATCCATGCTCAGGAGTGTTCTGCATGCTAGACGGGCTATTACACCCAGCGAGCTTCACTGAGCATGCAGGTGAGGAATGCTTTTCCCTTTTCAAACTGTACTGTAATCAAATTCTAGGTAGAATGGGGACTCGTTTTTTCCCTTTCTGTAACAAAACAATGTTGGAGATAGATCTGACAAACAAGTGGGAATATCCATTTTGAGAAAGCTTCACTTTGGTAGGAGTAAGTTTGCTTTTAGTGGCACCTCCATTAAATTCCATCCCAAATTTGAGTAAACAGAGATGTACAGTTTGCAAAGCAGTGGGAGAATCATACTGCTTGAAGCACAGCAGTGTACTTATGGAAAGTGGTGAAATAAAGATGCAGGAGGAAGCTTGTCATAAAAACCACAACAAGAGAGCTTGGTGGGCAGTGTGGTGCAGGCAGCATTTCATGGAAGGGCCAGGATGACTGTTGCTTGGATTACTGCAGTTTGTTATGCAGGTGGCTTAGCTGGTGGCCATGTTAGAGGAGGTTTTGCACAGAGCACAGCTCTCTGGAAACTGCTAAAATAAAGTGTTCTGGACTTCCATGGAAGGAGACAGAAAAAACATTCAATTTCAGTATGCAGAACCATCAACATGCCTTTATTTACTCTGTTCTTTACTCAAAGGCAACTTCAGTACTGATGCCAATTTGAGCATCTCGGAGGCCCATTCTGGCAGCTGGCAACCTGTTTACTTTGGTGATAATGGTGAGGTATTTTTAAACACAGCAGAAGGAACAGTGCAGTGACCTTGCCCTGGATCAGCATTGCGTTTTCAGAAGATTAGGAAAGTATTTTTGCCCTTGGAAGAGCGATATTAGAAGTAATCTTTTTCAGTACAAGTACCTTGAAGTAGCGGAGGCACAGTATCTTGCAGTCAAGCTTGGTTTCCATAAAGAGGCTGCAGTTGAGAGCACACTGCTCAGAAACCTCAAGAGACCCCAGCTTCTTTCCTCCCACTCCTGAAAGTTTCCTGTGTCATCTGGCCAACTGACTATTTCTGTGTTCCTGGATTCTTTGTCTATCAGTAAAATGACAGTATTTCTCCTGAGGATGTTTTGTGACTTAAATAATTTGCTTTAAGGCCCTAGGATGAAAGGCTCCAAGAAGTCTGGTGATAAATACGTACAGCCAAGACTGCAATTCAATTAAAGCATTCCAATTATTCATGGAAATAGGAAATGTAAACCAGAAGCTGCCAAATGATGTCCTCTGCATGCCTTCCAAAATCTCCCTATCAATAACTTAGCATGATTTTGTGCTGGGAGATTCTTCATGCATTCCTCATTGGAAAGAAATCTCGACCAGAGCAGTACCAGCTCTGTGATAGTTCTCTGCAGACCTGTAGTCCTCTACATTAGATATTGGCACCAAGAAAATATCTGCTGATGTTTAGCCTGGGATAAACATCAGCATTAACTTGTTATTCAGCCCAGATCAGGTGGGAGGGCATATTTACACACTTTCCTTGAAAATGCAACCTAGTCGTGGAGAGAAGTGTGTGTCACAGGAATGGAAGGGAGAATTTGCATCCACATTGGAAGCAGTTAAATAAACACTGTGAATAGCAATCTGCTTGTTGATCTGTTCTTCCAGGTATGCTACTTCCACAAGCTGCTGCAGCATTAGAGCCCTGAAATTTGTGATGCTGGGCAGTGGAGGTCTCAGCACAGGAGTAATGCAAAGCATGCACCCCCTGTGCTGCCTGGGGTTTGAGGTGGTCTGCTTCTGGCCCTCGGGTTCACCACCGAAAGTCAATCAAAGCAATGTCAAGGCTGGAATTTGCTCCCCCAGTCCTGGTGCAGAGATTATGCAGCTAGCAGCTCTCACAGCAGCTGTCCAGTGCTGCCTATACACTGCTCTCCCTGTGTATTTCCTTTGCAGGTGACAAGTCATAAAGTTAGGAAGGAATGGCCAAAATCCCCCGTAGTGACCACGCATCAAAGAGAGCCCTACGAAATGCTGCCTTGCGTAAAAAGAACAGGTGGTTATTTTCTCAGCAAAGATTGGCTTTGAAGAGCAGCAAAGGCACATAGCCAGGAAATGATCGTGTTTCACTTTGAGAAGTCTTTCTGGCTGGCTTAGATGTTACAGACGAGAACCAGGAGACTGGAATTAGACTGCTAGGGTACATGCAAACCTTTCATTATAAATTCCACCCTATTAATGACAGTTTAATTTATTTTGGTGAGGCTCTTGGCTATCTTTGGAAAGTCCTACGTAGTTTCCACAGGGCAAAGACTCTGAAGTGTCCATGTGTCCTGCTGGTCTGAGAATGCAAGGGTGTGTGCAAGATGACGAGCTTCATTTAGGAGAGATAGGGCCTATCCGCTTCATAATCTATTGATTTCAAACTTAGAAACAAAGTAGTAAGTAGCAATCTCTCTTTTTTCCCTCTGCTCTTGGAGCAACAACGAGTTGATTAGACCTGCTACTTAGAAACCCCAGAAACCCTTCCTGACAGCCCATGTCACCCTGAGTCTGCTCAGCTTTCATACTTCCACTGTGCAGTAAGGACATTTTACCTTTATGACCATGCACGTTCCAGGTTTCACATGTGGAGATCACTACAAAACGCTTCTGCTGTGCAGCATCCTACCACCTACACCTTCACTTCATCTACTGAGCCAAGGTCTTCATCAGCAAAGATCTCAGTGACTTAACAAAGAGTTTACTTGAAGCCCAGCTCACCTTGTCACTGCAGCCCTTGCCATCTGCAGTTCAAGTACTAAACAAGATCCAAGTTTCAGGCCTCAAATATCTGGATAAAAACTCTCCCAAGAACAGAATCCAACCTTTGGACTTTCTTCCAGGGAAGTTCTGTTTGTGTTCCAGTGTGGTTATCACTGCCTCAGAGCGCATCACGTGGCCTGTAAGGCCAAATGATACTCACTAAAATCCATGTACAGATCCACGTACATATTATTACATATTACACAATGTTACATAAGAGGGGAACACCACATTACAAATCCCTCCCTTTTCTCACAGATTGCTGCATCACAGTTCTGTGTGTTACTTACACTGGCAGAGGCAGTCACCATGAAGTGGGATGGGGGAAGGCTCTTCTAATGAACCAGGCTTGGATGATTCTCCCTTGCCCTTTATTCAGCACTTTTACTGACAGATTTTTAAAGGCAGTCACAAGACCTTCGTGCACCGATTTGAAATTCCGTGCAGGAGGCTCATTTACTGCTTCAGTTACCTCTATTTCCAAGCCCTTTCCCTCATTTGCATGCATACTCTAGAGGGGAATGTCTGAAAGTGACCTTCCGCAGGTCACTGCAGCTCCCTCTGCTCACTGCCTTGCAACACTTTACATGGGGTTTCATTAGTACCTGGTAACTCAATTTGCATGGCCAAAGTAGGTCATTCCAAATTTATTCACTGCCCTCTTTTTGTACAGACCCAACCTCTTTATGTTCCTGCAGCTACGTCGTGCTGTGCTCATCACGGGACACAGCTGTGGGACCCTGACCTTCCACCCCATATCACTGTCAGCTCTGTACAAACCTTCAGGGAAGCTGAGGCCACTGCCACAGAGGCCTTGAGACCTAAATAAACAGCACAAGAATGAGAGGTGGTCTTCATCTTTCCAGTGGGAAAAAGAGGCAGTAAGGGATGCCCAAGCCTGGGGCAGAGCTTGGAGCATTCACCAGGCCTGTCCAGGCACTGTAGCACTTTCTGTCATGATTTTCTAATACAGGTTTTGATTTTCCAGCCAGCTCTCCAGTCCCTTAAAATGTATTTGTTCTTTCTGTGCACTCACTTCACTCTGGAGACCCCTGTCTTGGGCTGCCTGACCATTGCAGGGGAAGGATCCAGACAGCAAGCTGCTGAAAGCTGTTGGGAATGAGAAAGGGCCAGAAACATCACCCTACAGTGGACATCATTCTCATGTACTACATGACTGACTATTGTAGGGATGAGATGAGATGAGATGAGCACAATTGCTGGAACAAGAACTTCATTAATTGTTCCTCTTAGGGCTTGCTATCCACCTTTCAAACCTTTCAGATATGAGTTGTACCAGGAGGGAATGGTCTAGGAATGGTCCTGAGGTATTTCAACTCTTTTTCTAGATCAGTTGATTTTTGTGCCTGATCTGACACCAACACTGCTGTTACTAAGGCTACCTTCCTCTAGGTTAAAACAAGTTCATACCACCCATTTCTACCTGACCACAGAGTGGAAAATTTCAACCTAAAAAGCAAAATTCATACTTTCTATCAGATCTAACCTTGTTTAAAGTTTAAGAAATGATTGGGAAAAGGTGCCACAATGCAATTGGAGTATAAACTAATCAACTTCCTAGCATGCTGAGAAGTGAATATGCATAGTTACAACTCTGTGTCATAGTTATAGAGAAACCAGAACCAGCAGTGGAGGACTGACCCCAAGGATGCATGAGTTTCTTTCTGCTTTACTTTTAGGTTCCCTTTGTGAAGGACCCTTCTACACACATTGCACAGGGTCAGCAACAAGATTCACTCCCCAGCAACACTCCACGTATGAGCAACCAGCTTACGGCAGTCAGAATTGTTAATAATCTACATAATAATATATATTATGTGATATACGTGGTGATACATGTGATAATATGCTCTATATCCATAACAGCTTGCACATGCCTGTCCAGGTGCCCAAGCCCATCTGAGCTCTGTGCCCTCACAGAGTGGGGAGCAGGGACAGAGAGAACAAGCAGGCGATGGAAGCTATGAAAGCTGCAAGGATAGCAACGCGCTCCTGAGGATTTGTAGCATTACAAATACCAAATTCTGCTCCTGTGCCACACTTTGCAGAACATCATACGTGTGCTGACTGCAGGATTTTCCCTTCCAAGGAAGGCTTTTGCAAGATAAACAAATCACGTTTTCTCCACTGCATTATTCCCTGCAGGACCATCTAACAAGCACTTGTACTGTAGAAATAAAAGCAGACTTGCAGGAATAGTAAAGAATGGATCACACTAAAATTGAAAATACGAGTCCAGTGCTGTTGTGATTTCTGCTGCAACTTGCATTGAACTCTGTTAATTTTAAGGTCTGCTTTTTATGGGTAAAGCTGATCCCAAGGATTATGAAGCCCTCAGCACTACTAATAAGGAAACACATCAAGAGGAAGCAAAGTGAGTTTTTTAATGACAATAGCTTCAAGTTTTTGTAGGGCACCCAATCTGTTCATCACTCCCAGGGATGTCCTTTGTCCCCTCTGCTAAGCTTGCAGTATCCCAGGGCTCTGCTTGCCCAACCTTGCTTCCCACTGATGTTTTTGGTGTGTTTCGTTTTTCCAAACCAGGGTTGCATGAGCTAAGGCAGACAAAATAGGGAGATATATTTGGTATTAATAGACTTGTCTAACTGACTAGAAGTCAGCAGGTTCTGGTGCTAGCAAGATGACCTGTTCTGAACAGTAGAGTCACTGGCCTCACCCACTGCCCTGCTGCAGTGAGGGAACTATGTGAGCAGCCCACCACAGCCTGTGGTGCAGCCCAATGCCCATGGGGCTGCCTGCGGGCCTGGAAACAGAGAGGGGCTGCCAAGGGTTCCCTCAGGCCTGGGTAAATGTTGACTATGCACAGGCAGATGTGTGTGCTTGAGGGCTTTCATGCCATCGACAGCAGGTGCCAATTCCACTGCTTTCTAGACACAGCATGCTCTTGCTCCCAAAGGCTTGTAAAATGAATGGAGTTTGAAAATAGAAAGGGAGAGAAGAGGAAAGGAAAAACATCTACGTGTTCACTGCAGTTCGTTACGCTACTTTCTTTGTGAGGATTGTGTTAGCATCAGTTTGACTGTGGCCAGTTAGACAAACTGCAACAGGACCTGCAGAGATCAAAGCTGAGTGGGCTGCTGGCAGTGTGAAGAAATTTAGTATTAATACATGGATGGACCTGTAAGCCAGAGAGCTGCTGCAAGCGTCATGCTGGTAGGTGGGAGAGTCAGGAGGCAGAACCAAACAGCTGTTCCATCAGAAGTTTAGATTTATCTTTGCTCCTTTGTACTCTCCCTCTATGGCACCAAGCATTGACTGTGCTGCTGCTTAAGAAAGGCATTCTAGGAAGTGATCTTAAAAGCGAAAGTGTAAATGCAAGCTGTACCATCATCCATCTAACAAATTCATCTTTCTGGAGCAGTCTTGTAAAAATGCCGTGCCCATTCCAATTAATCCCTGATATTAATCTTTTGAAATCAGAGCTTCTTCCTCCCTTCTGTTGCACTGGTTTCACATTGCACATGCACTGTAGGCACACGGCCTGCTCTTACTGAGGAGGAGTGAGGAGCAACAAAGAAATCTTTCACTTTCAAACATCTCTACACTCAAGTAACTTATGTTTTACAAAATGCAGATATGCTAAAACACACAATGGCAACATTAAAGTTGTGACATCACTGAAGAATTATACACTCCTCGCTTCATTTGCTACAAAAATCACAATGCCATGACCATGCAGCCCAGCATCTAGCTTTCCTGCTAGTGCCAATGCATTTTACTGTGTTAGTGCTCTTCAGTGGCTCCATGATGCTTTTTCACTGGCGTTCCTAGGATAAATTTCAGCATTACTGTCCACTCCTTCCAGTTATTCATACAACTTGGGGCCACAGACACTCCATGGTAGCTCACTCCTATCAGCAAAGGAGGGGTGAAAAACTGTTTTGTTCAGTCCTCACACTGCTCAGTTACTTCACTCCTAGCATTTGTCTAGCCTTGTAGCAACAAAAACAAAAAATGCTCTGGGTTGCCTTAAAGCACCTTAAGACCACTGGCTTCCCAAGGTCGCAGCTCCTTTGCAAAGGGCAGAATTGAGCTCCTGTACACCCTCCAGCAGTTTGGAACCAAGCTCCCCTGCAGGTTTGCCAGCAACACATCCTGCTGATCACAAAGGTGTCTGTAGGACACAGGCAAAGTCATAACTACATCCTAAGCCCCCACCTGCAGCAGGCTCCACTGGCATCCCGAGCAGAGGTCTTGCTGTCGGAGTCTCAGAGATATTTGTTTTAGGAGAGAGTTTATGTCCCTCATGACAAATGACCCAGTAGTTTGCTTCACTAAGCTAAATTTTGTGTGACCAATTGCTGAGGTTAAGTGTGACAGATGCTGGGGCAGAGCTCCCAGAGGGAAAAGTGGCCAAGGACACAGCTTTATTCGATTTTCAGTCACACAGCTGTGCACCTTCATATTTTACATACACTCGAATTCTAGAAGATACTGTTTGTTTTTTTCCCCTCCAACAGTTTTTTCGGGCAGCTTGGTTGCCCAGGAAGCACTGTGGGGGCCATGCATGCAGCGCTGATCATACTGCAAAGCACTGCAGAGGCCACACCACCTCGCAGCCCAGCGGCAGCACGGGTTGCTGGGTGACTTGTCACCAAACAGATGCAGTCACTTGGGTATTTAAAGCACAGCCCCTCCTCAGAGACCCGTGGCTTTGCTGAGCCACCTGTTACTTGCATGTTTGAAATTTCTGCCCTGAACTGACAGGCTCAATATCACGCTCTAGCTAGTTAGCTCTTTTTATAAGGAGATCGTGCAAGATGTGTGCAGTCCTCCCTGTGACACGCCGCTGTTACTTAAATCAGACCTCAGTGTGCACATTACCAAATGAACTGCAGGAGCAGTCTGTCCCTTCCCAAATGCATGGCAGTTTATGCATTTATTTGTATTTCTCAGTGCTTGATGGAAACTGAAGGTGAGCTGCATGATTCCTATCAAAACGCACTGTTCAGTAGCAGGAAAACGAAGATATGTTTGTCCTTGTTTGCAGTATCTGAGGGAGAACATTTTCTACCAAAATGGGCAGAAATTGTTCTGCAGCACAAAATCACTCCAAGTACTAATGACAGGGCTGACGGCTGAAGTCCCCCACCTGCTCTGTGTGCTCTCTGCCCTCACCTCATGTCTTGTGGATGGAAATAAAGAAACAGATCAAAGGGATGAACAGGGATAATGAAGGCATGGGGCAACCAGTGCAAGCTCCAGAAGCAGAAGATTCCAATTCTGAAATCAAAAGCCTCACAGGAAACCTTACTTCAGCTCTTCTGATTATGCACTTGATTGGAACACAGATAGTGACCACTTCTGCTGAAAGACTGGGGCTACAAAAATGATTCCCCCTGGTTTAGCCATGGAAAGTGAGAAGCAGGAGGGCAGAAAAGAGCCTGAGCCTGGAGGCAAGCGTTTGGGCACTATGGCACCAACAGCTCCCACACAGAACAGCAGTCACCTATGGTAAAGCCAAGGAGTTTGTCTCCATCCCTATAGAAGGCAGCTCAGCAGCATTTGCATTCTCCAGAGCAGTGCTGGCTTTGGCTGGGAGAGGCTGGAGCACAATCAGCATCACCACCCCCACTATCACCACCACCACAGCTCTTCTATTGCCTCTAGTCAGAGCTGTGAAAGCACAGCTTCTGATGTCAAGCACTGTGTGTAAGCACTCAGGAACTGAGAAACATTTGATGCAGCTGATTGAAGTCACTTACTTCACACTCTCAGAGTCCTGCAGCATTCAGATGGCATCCACCCGACCAGGCAGCAGCTGATCACCTTAACCATAGTCCATCCTTTTGTGCCTCCTGCAGATCTCAGGCCTTTGTGCCATTCACCTTTCAGCTCCTGAAAGGCAAACAACATCTGCCCTGACTCACATTCAGAATCACATCCTGCTCAGTGCACAAAGCCAAGGAGACAAATTCAGCTCAGATAATGTACACAGCTCCCAGTTTGTGCATTCCTGGAGCTCACTCTGCAGAGGCTGCTGCATCGAGCCAGCCAAGACAAAGAGCAGAAATTCCACGTACCACATCCTGACCTGGGTAAAATACACACGTGTCTCTACACTAAGATCAGAGCTGAGAAGATTTTCCTCTCCAGACACTCAGTAGAGGGTTAAGATGTAGGAATCACATACCACCCAAATTTTCAGGACCCAACTGGGTGCAGCCTGAGGTCTGGCCTGACTTGATAGCTGATCATGCTTTCAGCTAGAGATTGAACAAGAAAGATCCCAAGCTCCCTTCCAAGCTGGGTTATCCCAGGAAAGACTCCGAATGGAACCAGCAGCTGGAAAACATGCAGTGTCTGTTGAACACTTAGCATCTGGCTGAGAGTCAGACATAACGTACATCTCCAGTCTCCTTGGCAGCAGTGGGGCTACTCACAGGAAAAAGCTGAGCTGAATCACACAGCTATCGGCCTGATACAAACAGAACTGGGTGGGCTGTGGTAATATAAAACACTCTGTCCCAAGACTACTCCAACCTCTAAGCTTCCAACGGTATCACAAGGATGAAAGTTGTCCACAAGGCCATCAAAGATAGGAATCTGCCAAGGAAAGACAAGGATGTTTATGCTGCAAATACATTTTAAAAGGTTTTTGTGTGCTTGAAAACATAGCTATGGTTAGCTTTATTAGACATTCCACATACTCTTTGACAACGTAGATTTTACACTATTAAAGGGCTAGTCATGCCAGTGCCTGGAAAAATTCAGCTTTGCACAATGCTTTACGCAGAGTATTCCTATCTCTGTATGAACAATTTAATCCTGCTTTGAAAGACTGATGAGTGCCTTGATAAGGAGCATACCAACAGCTAAGGATCTTGCCTCACCCCTTGCAGCTGCAGTAGTCACCCAGGAATGAGAGGGGAGCAGGGTGATCCCACAGCCTTTCCCCTGCGTATTTTACAGGACCACGTGAGCCGTTATAGGAAGCAGCCTCCTCAGAAACATCTCTCCCTTGTCTGCTGTTCCTGACTCTCCATTCTGCTGTGCATCTGCTCTCTCACACACTGGGTGCAGGAATGTAATCAGAAAAAAGTAATCCAGGCGCTTCCAGCCCTTCTGACTTATTAAACTTGCAGGGGAGCTGTGAGACTGCTAAGCACAGGAGTCCCCTCATGGTTTATGAAGCCTTAAGCCCACCAGTGGAAGAGGGACGCACTGCTGCAGAGCTGCCACATCCCCTTCCTTCACCAGCTTCACTGCATTGTTACTGTCCTGTGTGTTTACTCTCCCTGGCAAAATCTAGTGGCCATCAGGGACAGGGAGGTGATTGTCCTCCTCTACTCAGCTCTTGTGAGGCCCCATCTGCAGTGCTGTGTCCAGGCCTGGGGCCCCCAGTACAGGAAGAACATGGAGCTCTCAGGGCAGGTCCAGAGGAGGGCCACTAAGATGATCAGAGGGCTGGAGCAGCTCTCCTATGAGGAAAGGTTGAGGGAACTGGGCTTGTTAGCTTGGAGAAGAGAAGGCTCCGGGGAGACCTCATTGTGGCCTTCCAGTACTTGAAGGGAGTGTATAAACAGGAGGGGGAATGGCTGTTTATGAGGGTGGATGGTGATAGAACAAGGGAGAATGGTTTTAAACTGAGACAGAGGAGGTTTAGGTTAGATATTAGGAGGAAGTTTTTCACCCAGAGGGTGGTGACACACTGGAACAGGTTGCCCAAGGAGGCTGTGGATGCCCCATCCCTGGAGACATTCAAGGCCAGGCTGGATGTGGCTCTGGGCAGCCTGGGCTGCTGGTTGGCGACCCTGCACATAGCAGGGGGTTGGAACGAGATGATCACTGTGGTCCATTTCAACCCAAGCCATTCTATAATTCTGTGATTCTAGAATTTGTCTCCAGAATACTCTGAAGCAGTAAGAAGTAACCCGAATTCCTGGAGGACAGGGAGTGTGCCATCACCCTGCTGCTGAATACTGAATACTGAGTATTTTGATGGCATTAACTTCCCTTTGTCGGCAAGCCCTTACACAATGTAGACGTTCTTTCACAACAGAGTCTTGACCTCAGGTGACAGTGAAGCAGTGACTTTAGAGAGCACCGGACACTGTCATCAAGCAAACAGTGATGTTTGTGGCAGAAAGAAGCACACAGCACAGATGTCCTTCCAAGGGAGGTGTTACCCTCACAGAGCAAGCAGAAACAAGTCCCCAGGGAATGCACTTCACCCAAATGCAGACTCCTGGGGGACCCCCTTTGGAACATGTCCTCAGCACCAGGACGGCAGGAATTAGGCAAGATAAGAATGATGATGGTGCTCTGCTAAGTTTCACTGACTGCTGGAAGCCAGCAGTATTAATAATCCTGATGTTTCTTTGCCTGTTGTAGCAGCTTGGGCTGGCATTTAGCATGAAAAGTTAGGTAAATATAATATCGCTGTGGGCTTCCACACTTGAGAGATGGCTCAAAAACAACTCAGTTCTGAATGCCGAAGCTCCAGGCTGTCTGCAGACACGAGATCTGTAGTTTGGTGCTGGTTCACTTCTGAATGTGAGTGTCACAGCCACAGACATTAACGTCTTCATCCAGTTTTATAAAAAAGTCCAAAATTAGGGATCAGGCATGAGAGAGAGATGTTTGTTCTGAAAGCTTCCCACTGCTGACTCCCACATGTGAAATTTGCCCTGTTTCAAAGGTGTCTCTTACCAGCACTAGTTCTGCAGCATAAAACACAGCTAGGGACACATCTGAGTAACAGTAATTGTGTACTGAGGTGCGTGCTAACTAAACCACTCTCTCTTCTACCACTTTTCATTGGGCACGGTGGGGAATTACTGCGCCCTGGATGCTCTCAGACCCTGGAGATGAGCCAAAGAGATTTCTAATCCTTTAGACAAGCTCTCAGTTGAGTTTTGCAAGTTTAGTTTTGCAAGTGAACTATTTAAGCAAGCCACACTTTCAGTTTGCAGCTAGAACAGTCATTTTGAGGTAAAAAGAAAAAAACCCCAAACAGTTTTTACAGTTCCTATTTACATGCAGTTGTTCCATGTGTGGGAAAAAAAAGGTGTTCCTTTCCAAAACGTCATATCATTACCAATATCAGAAACTGTTCTCCTTTTTCTTTCCACTCAATGAACAGCCTCAGTATAAATGCCATGTATTTACCTGCCAGACTTCATACAGGACCTCTCCCTACTGGGGAACCAGTTAAAGTGCTGGCTTGTAAGATGCTCACAGTGGGAAAGGAAACAAAGGTAGGCATGGATTATTTTCCTCTAAACATTAAGTTGTCACACATTTATGTAACCACACCAAAACAGAAAAATAGTGTCTATCTGTCCATATAGACAGTTGCATCAAATGCCTTTGAGTACACAAAACCAAATAATCCCATGAGAATTAGTTCTTTACTCTGTGAATGACTCTGTCCACTTGCACAGTTGTTTTTTTTTAACAGCATCAAAGAGACACAAGCTTTTACATTTTTTCATTTCTGCTTCTCTTGGTGCCTCAGCTTAGCTAGCTGCTATCTCTGAATTTGCCACTTCAGGATTCAAAAGAGGCTTTGCCTCTGCTACTTACTGCAAATGAAGGAGATGCATTAAAAGCACAATTAATTACTCGGGAAAGTTTGCAGCTCTTGCAACAGTTTGCTTCCCTATTTGTAGGTGCATGCCTATGCACAGACCATTATGCCACATATGCACATGCATATTTATGCAGTGAGCTGTACAAAAATTCTTACTGAAGGCAGGCGCACTTGCTGCCTTGCCTTTTTAATGGCAAAGGAATGTTTTCAGCGTGTTTCAAGTTGTTTTTCAGCACTCGCGTGCCTCCAGCCCCAGTTGCTAAGTGCTAGAACTTCAGGATGCACTGCAGCAGGTTGCAGAACTTACGTGCTCAGGTTGGAGAGAGAGACTACAATTTCTAGGGGAATTTATGATTCGTAAGTCTATCTGGCATTATTGATTAATAAAAATCCCACCTCCACATGGAAGCTGATCATCTCCCTGATTTGGATAGCAACAGTAATATTTCCAGAAACTCAGTCCAATTGAACAGTTATTCCACTGCAAGCCAAAAGCACTTTCTGGAAGAAGCACCATAAATCACCTTTCAGAGAACATACAATAAAATATCTGAACAATCTCAGCTATCATTCTTCTTCTGGAGGTCTCTAGGCAATTTTTACAGATGATGGAAATGTTTTTTTTTCCAGCTGCTAGTAATTAAAAGAATGATGTACTTTTATCTCTAAATTGGAGAGACATGGGTTCAAAGGGTAGATTATTTGGTGGATAAGAAATCGGTTGGAAGGTCGCAGCCAGAGAATTGTGGTCAGTGGCTCTATGTCCAGGTGGAGGCCAGCCATGAGTGGTGTCCTCCAAGGTCTGTCTTGGGACCAGTACTCCTGAACATCTTCGTCAGTGTCCTGGATGATGGGATTGAGTGCACCCTCAGCAAGTTTGCAGGTGACACTGAGTTGAGTGGTGCAGTTGATATGACAGAAGGAAGGGATGCCATCCAGAGGGACCTGAACGGCCTTGGGTCCATGTAGACCTCATGATGTTTGACAAGGCCAAGTGCGCGTGGGTCAGCACAATCTCAGCTATGAGTACAGACTGTGAGAAGTCATCCTTGACTTCTTGAGAGCAGCCCTGCTGAGAAGGACTTGGGGGTCCTGGCAGATGACAAACAGCATGAGCCAGCAATGTGTGCTTGCAGCCTGGAAGGCCAACGGCATCTCAGGCTGCATCAGAAGAGAAGCCAGGAGGGCAATGGAGGTGATTCTCTCTGTACTCTGCCCTTTTCAGGCCCCGGCTAGAGTACTGTGCCCAATTATTGGGCCCCCACCGCAGAAAAGATGTGGAGCTTTTGGAAAGGGTCTAGAGGAGGGCCACAGAGATGATAAGAGGGCTGGACTTCTACAAAGACATTCTGAGAGAGTTGGCCTGGTTTATCTTGGAGAAGGGAGTGGAGAGACCTCATTGTGGCCATCCAGTACTTCAAGGGAGCTTTTAAGCAGGAGGGTTCTGATAGTGATAAGGGGGAATGGCTTTAAACTAAAAGAGGAGAGATTCAGTTCAGATGTTAACAGAAATTTTTTACTCAGATGATGGTGAATAACTGAACCAAATTACCCAGAGAAGCTGTTGATGCCCCATTCCTGGAGGCATTCAAGGTCTGACTGGATGGAAGCTGGGCAGCCTCATCTGATCACTTGCAACCCTGCCCATGGCAAGGGAGCTGGAACTAGATGATCCTTAAGGCACCCTTCAACATAAGCCATTCTATTATACACCCAGAGAAGCTGTCGATGCTCCATCTCTGGAGGTGTTCAACGCGAGGCTGGGTGGGGGGTCTTGGCAACATGATCTAGTGCTTGATCTAGCTGTTGGCAACCCTTCCCATGGCAGGGGGTTGGATCTAGATGATCCTTGAGGTCTTTCCAACCCGAGCCGTTCTACGATTCTATGTATGTTTCTTCTCACCTTCTGAACAATAGTTTATTCAGCACTGAGTTGCTTGCAGGAACAAGGTTTGTACGGAGTGGTCCATTACAGAAAACACTGCAGTGATTTAGCGCCTGCTGTGGCGGAGGTTTTAGCACCATATCAGAGAACGGTTTGATGACTACGCATAAAATCTTAGTTGCTAGAAAAGACAAAGCTGGATTTGTATTTACATCTTTTTTGGTATTGAAGCTTGCTAAAATTACTGAAGTGCTATTTCAAATTTCTTTTCTAGCCTGGGAGTTTACTACATGTGAACAGAGACACCAGAATTCTATCTATAGTAGCTGCCTTGTGTTGCTTTTTGCCACTGGTACAGTAATGACACTTCATTTTCCCACCAAGCATTCTTCCAGCATCCTCTCATCCCTGAAGTAAAACATACAACTGCCTGCTAAACCAGCCTGGTTTGAGGTAGCTGCATGCTCTTCATTCACTTTCCTTCTGTTCATGTACAACCAGTGCTGCACAGTTGAAGACTAAATCAAGTAGGTGATAGAAAAGAGTATCACCCCACCAGTTTGTCCCGATACCATTATAGTCAGACTAACACCTTCAGGCACCCTGATTGGTGCTGCATGCCAGCTTTGATGGTGGCCCAGCTCAAAGTGGAGAGCTGCCTGTGCCAGCAGTTTCCACAGCACCTGCTCCAGCAGCAGAAGAGCAATGGCTGCTGTGTGCATGAGATGGAAGAAGTGGGCTGCTGGCCACAGCAGCAAGAGCTGAAGTGTGCTCTTGGCCTTGTCCTTTGCTCTCAGCGCAGCAGAAACAAGCCCAGACCTTTGCCCAGCAGCATGAAAGATGGCAAGGAAAGACTACTCCAAGGAGCTGATGAACATGGGCTGACAACAGACACCTGCTCGTCTAATTCCCTAATTCACATATAGCCTCTGAATGTCCAACCGCCCAGCACATCCTCCTCCTTCCTAAAGGTGCTTTCTAAGCCCTTCTTCCCTCTCCTGTTCTAAAACACAGCCCCCTACCAGTCTGAGATTGGATTTCCTTTTGCCTGCTTTACTGAGGAGCCCTTGGCAGCTCTGTGCAAGCAGTGCCACTTACTGTAAGTCCACAGAGGTGTTATTATCCAGCCAGAATGAAGCTGGCAATAAGCAAGGGTGTGAGCAGGTTCAGGGCTCAGACAGAAGTGTACTTACATGCTTCTCCAGACCCACCAGCAGCAGGTGCCTGTATCTTGGGCCAAGGTGCAATAACTGCACACACAAGTGCTCCATATCCTGGAAGCATGTCCAGCTGCCTTTTTTTCCTCCTTTTGGACGTAGAGAAAATAGTTCCATCTTTAATTCAAGTATGGGAAACCACAAACTGCAGAATCAGCAAGTTTGAAAACATAGGACTGGCTGTTTAAACAGAGGGCAACGTTTTATGTACCTGCATGGGAAGAAATCCAATGCTACTGACTCTGGAATGAGATTTGTTTACAGAATCACCACAGTTTACACCACCACCAACTGCTCTGTATGCAAGCAGTCTCACGCAAGGCATAACACGTCGTGTGAAGAAACAATCAGCAGCCAGAGGTTCTCATTTTGTCCATCTCAGTCAATTTTCCTGTTTATTCTGTGCCATCATGAAATTAAGATAAATGAAACTATAAACCAGTTGGCCAGATAGCACCACCTGGATGAGCAAGTGGAAGGATTATATGATACGTGGTGTAACGAATGTACAACCTGCCCTGACCAGCAACTGCAGCTGCTGCTGTCAAACGACAAGTGGGATACCAAAGACTTCTCCCGTGGTTGTGAGTAATCTAGTCCTGTGTGGATGGCCTCACGCCCAGTAACAGCCAAGTTTGTGCCAGTTCTACAGTGGAAACTGCTGTCAGGATCTCTGCCTTCTGTGCGGTCTGCTGTGAAAACTACTGACACCTTCAAGGCTGTCTTATTTCTGCTGAATATATTAAACTGGCCCAGCGTGTTAAAAAACTATTAAGGATAGACAAGTACAGTAAGACTATGCAGTGATATCAGCCTCACCCCCCTAAGGAGTGAATCTAAAGAAACAGACAAGAACTTTTTGATTTTATTTTTCCTCAAAGCAGACTCTTCATAAGTGAGATCACTGAGGCCATAATATACCAGCAGCAAAGGGTCCTGGAGCCGGATGACCTGAGCCTGTTTCTTGCTACAGACAAGCTTCCAAGGGTCATTTTGAGAGCTCTGAACCTGTGCCTTGGTTTCTGCATTTCTGTAATGGAGCACATACTTCTTAATATCACACTGGCAGCATTTGCATTAAGGCCAGTCATGCTGTCAGACACGTACAGTATGGCTGATTCATTTTCCAACAGTTAATGATGTGGTAGGTCCACCATAGCAATCAAGTACATTATCTCATTTTCCAGCTCAAACCATTGCACAAATTATGGGGTGTTATGTTGGAAATGCAGTAACCACTTAAAAGGAAGAGGAAAAAACACCAAACAGTGTGTCAGCTTGCATTTAAGGCAGGAAGAGAAACAAATTTATGACTACGTTTATATTAGCAAGGAGTAGATCTGTAGAACAGAGTTGGTGCCAAGGACCAGAAGATGTACTGCACACTTCTGGTGTAAAGAAGGGGAAAACGAGAGGAAAAAGCACTCATTTCTGAACAACTTACAGTCTGACCCCACGAACTGAACACCCCTTTAGTGCTAAGTGCCTGTTCTGTGAGCTTGTAAAAAACATCTTTCAGCTTAGCTTCATTCAAAAGGAATCCAGGTCAGGGAATAAAACAACTATGCTGTTTTAAGCACAAAAGCACAGAAACAGAGGGCAATTCGGAAGAGCTGCTTCAGAAGCACGCTCACTGAGCAGGGGCCAGCCATGCTGCAGGACAACCTGCCCCTTGGTTCCAAGGTTAACATGAGTTGGGACTGAAATAATCCATACACACTCCTGGTTTAGCGACTGGCTGACCATCTTCCTCAGTGAGAATTGTAATTTTTAACAGTAGGTCCTGTTTTTTTTATTTTCAGCTCCCTGAAGTTTGTACTAAAAGCGATGAAACAAAAGCACGATGTATGAAGCCAGAAAGCAGCACACAGATAGTTTAGAACTTAATCATACAGGTTAGCAAATAGAGAATTGCCAGAATACAGCTAGCAAAGCTGCAGAGAAATTTAAAAGAGACAGTGCAAGAAGAGAGCAAAGCAGAAAAGCAAGATTGCCGTTCTGAAACCATGGGAGGACAACACAAAATAATCTGTCTCACGCTCGAACATTTAGCCTCTCTTTTCAGTTAGGCCAGTGCAGTACTCGAAAGGAAGAAACAGTATCTAACAAGAACTAGAACAGGAGAGTACAAGCTACATTACCTCAAGAGAAAATAATTTACTATTGCAGCTGTGCTTGCATCCCAGAAGGCCAACCGTACCCTGGGTTGCATCAAGAGAAGTGCGACAGCAGGTTGAGGGAGGTGAAAACAGGAGGGACCAAACTATCAGAAGGTTGGCTTAACTGACTGGACGATTTCGTTTGCGCATCCTTACAGTTAAGAAAGCTTGATTTGAGCATTTGTGTGGCCTTCCACTTGAACGCTGACAGGATAACTCTCTGCATCGAAGACAAAGAAGCACCACTGAACATAAGTAACTGTGAAAAAGAATTAACATTGAACGGGAATTAAGTTTTTCACCACTGAAGGACTGGACCTAGGAAGAAAAATTTGGCAAGGAACTTACAACTAGATAAAGCTTCAAGAGACGCAATGGAAGGAATCTCGAGAATTTCAGACAGCAGCCCATGTTTCCAACAGCCCTTTGGGAGGCCAAGGCTGCTGCTTACATCACCGCCTCATACTTCAGGCAGGCACTTGTAAGAGTCAGAAAGCTTTTCCTCCTTTATGCACATCTTTCTTCGTGACTTTTGAGTTTCCATGTCCGCTCTTACACACATTTTTCCTTCATGTCAGAGAAAACAGTAAGGTAAGGAGTGGAGGGAGGTGTGGCCTTGTTTTCCACTGTTCATGTATGTGGAAAATAACATGGGGGGAGAAAAAAAAAACACAAGTGCATTGACTGTGGCAGAGTAACCTACCATTCACTTGGCCTCTTTTGCTCTCTCCCTGTGAGACTGTGCATTTTCATCTTCAACTGATAGCCAGCATTTGTTACTGCCAAAAAGCACTTTGCATGGGTATACAGCTCAGGTGGACACTCCGAGATGAAACAGCTGGCTTCATCTGCAATTGCAGAGGGATGAAAAACAAAGTAAATTATCATTTCTGGTTCTTCCCTTTCCTAATTAAGTGAATCCACGCTCAAGTTATTAAGCCATCTGTTTAACAAGTGTGTGAAAGCTCTGAATCAGATTATCTCAACTAGAACACCATTTTTTGACGCATGAGTTACTGACTAGGCCTGAAACTAACATTTCAGCTCTCTGAATTGGACACTGCCTCACGGGATTATGACCACCATGTTTAACTACACAGATCTTTGGTGAGCATTGCTATCGTAATTACAAAAGTCTTCCATTCTCCATTCACCCTTTTAAGAAAGATCTTCTCTTAGGTTTTCTCTTACCTTTGTAGTACTCCTCTTTTGTTTCCCCTCAAATGGTGTAAGCAATAAGGAGAAGAATTTAATCAATTAATTAAATTAATCTCTACAATCTGTTTCTTAAATACCTGTTCGTTTATTGCAAGGTCTTGCTAATTTCTTTTGAGCTATAAGCTAGCAATACGCTTGCATAGTTAGACAGCATGACTAATTGCATTATCTAGAAACTGGCCTAGACAACCTCTACAGACATCATCTAGAAATTACCTCCCAGTTTAAGCCTTCTCCTAACTACTGCCCATTACCAGAATACAAAGGTTTGAGCAGACCGCCATTTCACAGTGAGAAAGGGAATGAAACACTGCATTTTGTTTAAGGTACAATTCTTAACGACATGAAAACGAAAGTCTAAAGCTCCACCACTGACATCAGTTACCTCCAACTGAGAAAGGCGTACCAACCAGCACTGGTGTAACCTTAAAGAAAAGGGATATTATAGACTCAGACAGGTATTCTCCAAAACATATTTTTAATATAATCTGCATCTGGAGCCTCAAGAGAACGTAAGCACAGAATTATGCTCGTTATTCCTTCTTTTTTTTTTTTTTTACATTGATGCTAAAGCTAAATTCCTTCACGTAAAAAAGAAACTGCAATGTTTCCATACATGAAGCTCACCCTGCACAGGAATTCTTTGTGGTAGAATGGAACAAATACAAAATCAGTTGAAACCAAACAATACCTTTTCATTCTGCCCTCACTGAGGGTTCAGCAAGTACATTCACACTCGAAGCCAAGAGTTACGGACAGTCTAGTAGGTCTCCCATTAATTCCCTCGTAGTGACTTTGAAACATCAAATACCACTTGACTTTATTGCAGTCACAGAAAATAGAAATTAGTGTTAATTCTACATGGACACATCTGTCAACATTTCAGAGCATAACATGCATACCACTCTGTATATTCCAAAGCTTGAGGAAGCTCTTTCAACAGTAGTCATGTTCTGCCACCATCACCTTGCAGTTGATATAAAACTGAGGAGAGGCACATTTTTATCCCCTTTTAAAATACTTTTGTAAAGATTTTGCTATGGCATTCTATTCCTTTTTTTTTTNTTTAAGTGTTTTATAAAAAAAAAAAATAAATTCAAAGTTTAATCTTAATGAGCTGCAAAACATTTATTAGGAGAGAACTTTTTGAGGACTTCAGAAATACACAAAGTAACTTCCTAGCCAGGGACTGCTGTGAAGTACAAACGGAAAACGAACTGTCGCCTTGCATTTCAGAAAGTGCATTCATATTGCACTTAAAAAGAACAGAGACATCACAGACAGCTGGAACCTTGTTGCCAGTATGATACCAGAGCAGGAATATCACTTTAGAATTTGATAAGAACAGCGTCTCACTTTTTACTACAGTACTGTTCATCTACCTGGCTGAAGTATTTCTGTTGAAGCCCAAGAAGAACGGAAGAAAAACTCCAATGAGTATTTCTATCCCTGCTCCCTCCTCATAATCCCCAAATACACCTTAAGAGGTCTTAACAAGCAAGGAGGTATCTTTGCACTTGTAAACTGCTCAACCAGTTTTAAAACCTGTGTCACCCTTGCTGAGCATTGCAATTTTTTTTTTCCACAGTGTTCTCAACATTTTTGTGCTGGTAGCTCAGGAACTGCACGCTTCACCAGAGAAAAGCCCAGATATGACATTAAAGTTACAACAAAAAACTGTATTCTGAATGTATTCTGAATGCTCTTTAGTTCACTGCCCTGACCACATCGAGTTCAGCTAGCTGCACTACTGCTCTTAACATCAACAGGTTTCACTGAAATCATTTTAGAGCCACCTCTGAATGAGTAACAAGGCTAAAAAAAGACAAAACCTCTTGTGCAGAAGGTTGATCTCTAGACTGCAGTGGAGACAACATTGGGCTGATCCGGGAGCTGAGGGAAAAATCTGTTTCTTCCCAGCAGTGCTGCCCACAACGGTATGAGCACATATGAGAAGGCCTGCCGTGCCGTGGCCCTCCTCATCAAAAAATCCTGAAATTAACCCATCACATTACCTGACACAGGCCCTGGGCTGACTTTTTTTTTTTTTTAGTGAAGCAAAAATTAAAGAGTAATGTAAACATACAGGTCAAGAAGGAAATGGAAAAGACAACTAAAAGCATCGAGTACCTGGTAAAAATCACAACGCTGAGCCCAGCAGATAGCCTCAACATCATGAGAAGTTAACTTCTGAATGGAGGTGTGCACTTCAGAGCTGACGTATGTCAGTAGATATTTAGACAGAACTACACACAACAAATCAGTACTCTCTATCACTTAAGATAGCTTTTAAAATGAAAGCAAATGGTTCACAGAATAGGCCTTCCCTGAAAACTCAGTCTCCACTGGATTTACATATATTTGATGATGATCTGCTTTCCAACCATTCTGGAAATGTCATTCGATAGAACAGACACTGCTTGCTAACAGTATACTTCTGGACTAGCAATGTCCAAATAACTAATTTTAAGCTGGTTGTTAGAAAATTACAAAGACAAATTTAAACTAAAATCATCAAGATTCCAGAGTATAAAACTCTAAAGATGCTAAAATCTGTCTCTCTGTAATCTACAGAAAGAGAAGTACGTTTATGACTCGGTATAATAACGTGGATTATTTGTACTGCGGCATGATTTCTTGATTACCTCTACTTACAAAGTAGTAGAGCAGCATAAAAAATAAAAATAAGGGATATAGAAGCCCAGCTATTGTTCTCAGAAAGGACAGCTTGGGTGGCACGTGTTTTAATGGTCAGAAAAATCCAGCTAATTCAATAGTTTACCTTGTGGTATCTGGATTTCTCCATTCCCAGACTTCCAAAAGTGTACACATAGCACGGGATAAACAGGTGAAAGTCACTTCTAAGTAAAGCCTGAAAGTGGCAATACACCAATGGCACTTTCAACACGCCTTTGTTTAAAAACATTCCAGTACTTTTCTCAGGAATGACCAAGCTAGCAGTGTGCACTTTAAAAAGAACCCCGAGATAGTCAGAACGCAATGAAGAACTATTCCAGCATGCCCTCAAGATACATTCTCCCTCAACTTAATTCGCAGAAGACAAAGACATTCCAACATAAGGTCAGAAAACCAAAGATTACTCTCCTATAATAGCTTTACCTAGTTAATGTGGCCTTTAAGTTTCTATAAATCTGACAAAAGCCATAAGCCAACTTGTTGAATCTCTGGAGCAAGATGCCCATAGGTACGCTTACTACCCACCACTGGAATGAAACCTTAAGTCAACAATACCCAATATGCTAGGCTAGGAAACTTACAAGCGTATTCTACTCAATAGAACTGAATTTCACTTCAAGACATTTGCAGGGCTAATGTGCCATAATATAATCTACTATCAATCAACAGTAAAGTGCTGAATTATATTAATTACCTGAATTGCACATTTATGATCTCCATTTATAGATTTAACAAGTCAAAAGAGCCCTTTCTGTTGTAAAAGCTAAGCTGTTGTGCAAATATTATAAAAATAGGTACTTTCGTCGGGAGCTTTATACACAACAGAACTTCTGCTTCTTTTTTTTTTCTTTTTAAAGTACAGCTGACACACTAGAGAAAAGAACATGCAAATACTTATAAAGATATTCAAAATGAAAAAAGGGACACTTCTATAGAACTTCCAATACCTTGCCATACAGCCACACAGTCAAAGTAATGTGAAGTGATGTCTAGATCTGGACCGATAAGCGTCATGCCACCAACATGCTTTAGTTTCTTTTGTAGCTAAAGTTGACGTGTAAATTTAAACTACAGCATTCATTTGATCTACTTCTCATTTAAAGTGTATCGTTAAGTTTGAAGTTAAACTTTGAACAGACTTCACATCTAGTCACATAACCAGCACAAGCAAGACATGACTGCAAAGGGGAAGGTGTCAGTCGTATATAGTGAGGACTCCTCCCCTAACTGTATGATGCAACAGAATGATTTTCAGATCTAAAGTTCAGGGAAATTATCACGTGAAAGGTCTTCTCCTAAACTTAGCTCAAATCTCCTGAGGATCAAGAGGAAAGAAACCTCAGTTACAGCACTCAGAGAAGTAAAATCCAAGTTTGGAAAACTGGTAAATAGTTCCAAAATGTGTCATGCTACGAAGCCAGCATTCTCAAAAAATCTCCAAACAAACTGCAAAATGAAGTCTACATTTAGTTCAAAATTGGCCAAGTGCTGCATAGAAGTATGCTCACACGCAACAGTCATAACTCAACCAGTGCATAGAAAAGATAAAAGCACTTATGGTAGTTGCAAATGTTAACAAGTCCATCCAACTTAAACAGTTTAGCAATGAGTCCATAGAAAAGAAGAGAGTAGAAATGCTCAAGAATAAGAACAAAAATATGACCTTCCAGGTGTATAAAATCCACACGACAGTTATAGTATAAGACTTCAGTGGAAAACACTCAACTCAGTTCCAAACAGCCATCAGGCAATTAAGACCAGAATAGACAAGCCTTTGGCAAACAGTTTTAAGAGTCTAAATATGGCATTTCATTTCTAATTATCCCACAAAATATAATATATGGCATACATTAAATACCGGGTAGCCAACTCTGCCAAACTGATGCTAACAATGCTTTAACTAATGAAAGCAAGATGGAGCAAGCTAAGAGAATGCTGGTGTATCACAACATTGTTCAAAGCAAAACACTGTCACCTAGTCGTGCTTCAGAGAAAACAGCGCCCTGGGATTTCACACTATCATCTATGGAGTAAAATAAAGTTCTCTAGTTTTTCAGGGATGTGGCCTGCATAGCGTATGTTACAGTTCACTACAACACGAGCTGCAAGACACTGCAATGTAATATGATTTATGGGCTGGATTAAGTTTTTGGCTATTTCTTTATCATCCAGCAAATCGCTAGCAGTTTTTCTATGCGAGTTTGTGGCATCAAAGTGTGAACCTGAATTAATGAGAAAATTCATGATGTCTGGATGGTTGTTCAGTGCAGCGATGTGCAATGGGCTATTGTTATCAGAGTCTCTGACATTTACATCAGCACCACATTCCACCAAGATAGCAGTAACTTGTAGAGAAGGGAATTTACAGACTGGGTAGCGACCCACACATGTAGTACTATTGTCAACAGCAAGGTGAAGTGGGCTGAAGTTATTCTTCCCTCTAGGCTGAAGCTTAAGAAACTTATAAATAGTCTGCTTCTTAAAATACTCCTGTTCTGAACTGCAGGGTACCTTCTCCAACAAGCAAATTAAATGCAAAATGATGGCAAGGGCTTTGTTCAGTTGTATTGGGTCAGGAGGACACTGGGTTTGTTTCATGGCTCGCTCTATTTCAAGAACACTTTTGCACAGTATACCCATCAGATCATCAAATGTAACAGTAGTGCCTAGCAGGCCTTTCGCCCTATCCTGCAGCATGAAGGAGAAAAGTTCAGCAAATGACAGTAAGCTGCTGGATGTCATGGGGCTGAGGGGATCCAGATTGCTCTGCTGCATGTCCAAGGCGTACTTCCACAAGTTGATGCAGCGCTTAAAGTTCCCAGAGTCCGCATAGACAGCACCTCTGTATCGGATGTAGTAGGATGTATCTGGGTGAGATGGGCCAAGAATACGCTCTCTAATTAACAGAGCTTGCATTCTCATCTCATCAGGGTCAGCAATAAGGTTTTCTAGCTCTTCTGAGCTGTTCACCTCTTTAGCATAAGCATAGGCCATAATTAGTGTTTGTGGCACTGGCTTGCTCAGGATATTAGTTCTATCGCTGTATCTCATTTCCATAGCTCGCTTCCAGTACTTCAAAGCACCAAGGAGATCTCTCTTTTTGTCAACAAACGTTGCTCCCAGAAGTTCCAGAGCGTTTATGCACTCAGCCTTACTGGTTTGCACGTGCTGGGTCAGGAAGTCCACAATATTTGTGTGGCCTGTCACGCTAGCCGACAGAAGTGGAGTCATTCCATAACCATCCTTTTCCATTTTAGCACAATACTTGAGAAGCATCTTCATGATCTCCAAACTTCCAGACTCTGCACAATCGTGTAATGCGGTGTTTCCTACACAAGAGAAGAAAATCAATTACACAAACAATCCAATGACAGGCTAAACCCTACTACATTAATGCTTTTAAAAAGCCTGTTTTGACGTTTATGGAACATGAAAGGTTTAGAGGACACTAAAATATTTTAAGATCTGACTAAAACATCAAGATTACAAGGAATCACAAGGCTTGATGCTAGTCTCTGAAGGAATCAGGCAAGTTTTAGGGGCCTTTTTGTCTCATTCATAAAGAGAAAATTAAAACAGACTTCCCAACTACACATGAGATGTTTCTTTTAGATCTGCTTCTAAACAGGAAGCAGAAAGCTCCGAGTTTGTTATCTCCACGTTACTTTCTTGTCCCTTCTTCGCCCATCAAGTTCTCTTCTTCCCTATCTTCACCAGTGTTTAAAAACAATGTGATCTGTAGGAAAACTAAAGGTGAGCTGACTCAGTAAGAAAATAAATGCCTTCAACACAACACACAGCCACCTATTTTGGAAGAGTCTTATTTACACTCAGATTATTTCTCTATGCCTGCCACTGCATAGTCCGTAGTTTGAAAGGGCTCTAGATCTAAAATTGTAGGGAAAGTTCTAGCATGCACTACTACCACTTCATTAAAGATGATACACAAAGCTAATTACAGATAACACTGGACACAACAGTTAAGCATTGAACTACCATGTTTCAAATAAATGAAAATTTTGCCCACTTTCAAATATAAATACACCACCGAGAAGTGACTGAGATGGAGGATAAGCCCCCCTGACCCCCTCCACCAGTACAGAACCTCACACTGTGTAACTCAGAATCAATCACAAGTAAAACCCACACTGCATTATGAATACTACAGAGCCTGGCTTAACAGCTTTTCAGCCTCCCGCTAAATCAATGCGAAAACAATTAACAGGAAGCTCATGTAACTCATTCCTATTGCTTCCATTAGGTTAACTTTATAGTATCAGCACTGTGAAATCCCAGTTAACGGATTGCCAGATCGCCCGTTTCTATTACGCAGCCAGCAGTTCCCCAACGAGATCTTTTCCAAGAGCTCCCCATCCACAGTCACTGGATTTTGCTTTAAAAAAAAAAAACACGAGAGAGAAATTTCTTATAACTTCCTCATTTGCATTTTTGGCAGGCTTTTGTGTGCCAACAGGACAGCAATTTGCAGCAGGCTTTGTCGTATCCCTGGGCCCACAGGAGACTGAGGGCAGGTTAGGAAACAAAGCAGCAGTCCTGAAATTTCAATACGTTTGGAAAAGCACGCATTTAGTTTAGTGTGGTTTTGTTTTTTAACCTTTTTTTTTTTCCTCCTGAGATCTGATTTATAGAATGTGCAGCTCATTCTTTTAACTAATGAACTGTAAATCTGGACATCTACCCTAAGAGCTGTATATAAGCAAACTGAATTGAGCTTTCATCTCCATTTTACTTTCTGCTGTCTTGAATACAGTGAATTCAGGCACAAAACTGAAGCTGGCATTGTATAGAAGTCTCCACATAGATGAAAAAATGCTTCACACTTATGAATTACATTTCAGAAATAAAAATAACCTTCCCCTTTATTACTTCAGTTCTGAGAATTCAGGCAGATCTCCACGAATTTAACATCTCCTAGCTTTTCCTGAGTATGTGACTCAGGAGCACCTACTTCCTAAAAAGAAAAAATAATGGATATAAAATTGAAGTACGGAGAAAGATCTTCACTTTCACAGCTTCTGGCAGATAGCAGAAATATGTAGAGACTCAAGGTCTGTTTAGACAAAGATGTTATCAAGGACACAGAGCCTTCTACCTTGACCCCCTCATAACTACCTCAACTGCTGCCCCTTCTCACTCTCTTCTCATCTTTCACTTCGCTTGAAAATCAGTTCGCTGCTCCTTCCTCAAACCAGCCTGCAAACCATCTTAGGAAGAACTGACAGCACTTTCAATACCTCTTTCTTGCTTTCATTTCCAGCAGCCAGGAAAGGCCAGGTTGCTTTTCAAGACTAACTGAATCTCAACTCAAGCACACCGAATAAAGCAAACCGCTGCCATACTAATCAAATCCACACAAAGAAATGCCAACGACCCTTTTCAAATGCTAAGGCTTAACAGTTTGCTGCAATTGCAGCAGAAAAATAGCCATGAATGTATTTTGCCCATCAACCAGGATTGTAAGTGCAAGTTCCAAACAAAAAGAGAAAGTATCTGATTTCAGACAGTGAACTTGCAAAGTGTTCTTTTCCAAATAAATTTTCCAGTGGTGGACAACTACTTCACAATCACCTACTATGAAGTAAAACAAGTAAGCAGACGAAGACAAAGTGGTGCCTGAAATTACCTACTAGATCAAAACTAAACCCAGCTCATACACTGACAAGTGATTTTCGAGCTTCAATACCTCAGTCAATTATTGTCAGTGATGGAGAGTGTTACATCAGTCTATCGAGACCAACACATTTCCCAACTACAAGAACAGATTTTTCCAAATTCAGGCAGATGAAAAGTCTGGCAGGCATAGTTAATCAAATGTAATTCCCCCTCTCTGTATCTTGGTAACTCAATATGTATAAGAGCATCTGACCTCTAAACTCCTAACACAGAATGGAGTAAAAAAGTATAGAAAATGAGAGAAACTTGCCAACACATACATTATGTACATTGTCTGGCTAGGCCAGAGAAAATCCACTTAAAAAATGCAACTACATCATTCAAACCATAACTACAGACTGGCTGGCTCCTAAGGCCACCTGCACTTAGTGACGAAAGCAAAACCAGACGCATCTGGCTGCTGCCTGAATCACCAGTTAACACAGCCACTTCCAGCCCAGCCCCACGCTCAGAGCAGCGCTCAGGAACTCTGGAATTTGCATCTGCTTCCTACCTTCAGGTCAACATTTTACACTATGGCATTTTTTCATCTTAACTATACTAAAGACAAAATATATCAGTAATACTGGGCTCACAAGTGCTTCAATTATTAAATTCTTCAATTATTAAATACTTTGCTGGCTTTGAGAGCAGGATCCACAAAGCTATTTGTACTAGATACTGTAGATCCATCAACGTATAACTGTTGCTCTTGGAACTTTTCCATCAGTCGGGCCTCACAAGGGCAGAGCAGAAAGGGACAGTTACGTCCCTGGCCCTCCTGGCCACTGCTCTTTTAATGCAGCCTAGGATAGTGTTGGCCTTCCAGGCTGCAAGCACACACTGCTGGCTCATGCTGTTTGTCATCTGCCAGGACCCCCAAGTCCTTCTCAGCAGGGCTGCTCTCAAGGACTTCTTCTCACAGTCTGTACTCATAGCTGAGATTGTGCTGACCCACGTGCACTTGGCCTTGTCAAACATCATGAGGTTTACATGGACCCAAGGCCGTTCAGGTCCCTCTGGATGGCATTCCTTCCTTCTGTCGTATCAACTGCACCACTCAACTCAGTGTCACCTGCAAACTCCCATCATCCAGGACACTGATGAAGATGTTCAGGAGTACTGGTCCCAAGACAGACCTTGGAGGACACCACTCATGACTGGCCTCCACCTGGACATAGAGCCACTGACCACAACTCTCTAGCTCAGTAGCCCTCTGGCTACTGCAACCTTCCAGCTAATTCTGTACCAACTGCATAGTGCAACCTTTAAACCCATGTCTCCAATCTAGAAATAAGGATGTTGTGCAGGAACTAACACTGGTTACTAATAGCATTATCAGAATTAGGGCAATTTTTTAGCTACTTATACTGTAGTAGCCCTTGGAGACCACAGTGTGCAGGCTAATAAAGGAAGATCATTACCATCAATTTTTAGTGCCTACACCTCACTTACTATGACTAGATAGTAGAAGTACAGTAATGAGAAGGAAGCACTGAAATAATTTAAAGACATGGCAGTGACATTAAAGATATCAAGTCTATATTCTACATACTGCATAGGAATTGAATTTCTCCCCTATGAAGATAGGTTGAGGGAGCTGGGCTTGCTCAGCCTGGAGAAGAGAAGGCTGCAAGAAGACCTTATTGCAGCCTTTCAGTATTTAAATGAACATTATAAAAAGGACAAGGGGGAATGGTTTGAAGTTGAAGGAGGGAAGATTGAGGTTGAATGTCAGGGGGAAGTTCTTTACTATGAGAGTGGTGAGGTGCTGGAACAGCTGCCCAGAGAGGCTGTGGATGCCCCGTCCATCCCTGGAGGTGTTGAAGGCCAGGTTGGATGGGGCCCTGGGCAGCCTGGGCTGGTATTCAATGTGGAGGTTGGTGGCCCTGCCTGTGGTGGGAAAGATTAGGAAAAAGTTAGTCATTTCTCATCATAACTGCCTGTTTTTTTCTTTTGTTACTTTTTTAACATACCACAAGCACTACAAAAACATCTTCCTTGTCACAGATCAAATCCCCGAGTCTCCAGTGTTACAAAATGCTGGTTTGTGTAGGGATTCAAATTTATAATGAGGTCGTGTCTTTCTATGTCAGAAAGAAGTAATTCCCAGAATAGACTTGTAACACAGGAATGAAAAGAAAGCAAGGCAGTGACACAGAAAAGGATTTGACTTGATTTGCAACCTGTATTAAGTACACTCACTTCCTAACAGAAGGGAAAAAAAAGACCAGATTTCTGGTAGTAAAACTTACATTAACATGGTGCACCAATCTGACTTCATACCCAGGATCTGTCTGTGAAAAGGAACACTAAGCTGATGAACATTACACCTAATAGAAAGAAGATTTAATTAGAGTGACTGACTAGTGTGGAAAACTAGCTGCATGTACCTACATAAGCATCCTTACAGATTAAGTTAATCAGTTTTTCTGAAATGAAACTGTTCATCTAACACTTATTTTCAATACAGCACTGGATGCAATTAAATCCTTCAGCAGCTGTACTGATTTTTTATCTAAAAAAGATGTACTGAGCTGCAAGGTACAAATAAGGTAAGAAAACCTACATTCTTACACACAGTATGCATAACAAAGAAATGCTCCAGGTAGGTCTTCTTTGTAAGAAGAAATCAAGGGCAAAGAACTGCTACACTTAACAAGCTGTGATGGATTCTTCATATTCTATAACAAGGATAATTGCGTCCCTTGCTCACAAATGTATTTCAGGATAATCCGTATTATCAAGGCTAACAGCACAAAGTATGTTGTTAACTATTTAATTTCAGTACAAAGTATGTTGTTAACTATTTAATGTCAGTACAAACTCCTCTTTAGTTGGGACTGGTGATTTATTTCTTCAAACTGTATCTTCCTTATTTTACTCACAGTCATTCCTGCTGTGGTTCAGGTTCACGTCGCATCATGCACAGAATGCCCACAGAATGCAGGGCTCTGTCACGTAGTAATAGCCAAAAAAAGGAAAAAAAAAAAAACCCTAAAACAATAATTAAAGATTTTTCCTTTCCCAGCAGTTTTGAGCATTACAATTTCCAGTCTCCCACACAAAAAAAGGAACTGAAATACAGTACTACTGTTTGTATACTCCTGATAAAGAACTCGCAGCGACTGAGGTCTGCATACTTCCACAGCTTTCAAAATAAGCAAGCTAAGTAAACAAGACTCATCCTTCATGTTATTTTATAAAGTCACTCCAATCAAATTCTGTGCTAGAACAACTTAGGGAGAGCAAGATTTTTAAATGTACATTGAAAATGCAAAGATAACACTACATTATTCCCTCCAACTACTACAGCAGTACTGAAGGCCATAAGTGACAGCGATTGCACCTAACTTGTGCATTTAACTTGTTAGTTACAAAAAAAGAAGATGAACTTATATTATTGCACCAGGCCTGGACAAGGAGAATAAATAACGCAGAGTATCAGAGCATGTATAACTGATCCTCGCAATGCAAGGCCTGCATGTTTTGTCTGGAGTTCCAAGCACAGGATTTGTTTAAAACCAGACGGCGGGCAAAGTAATGACACAAAATACTTGATTTAAATGTAAAATCCAACTCCTACAAACATTAGCCCAGACCTACCACCAAGAGAGTCCAAATCAGTAATCAGAAGGTACAGCAAAGACTGCTACCACTTCAAGCGCATCAGTAGGCATTTTCCTTCCTTCCACCAGCTAAAAGAAACACCAGTGAAACAGTGTATTCAAGAACCTAGCAGACTATTCTTAACAGGGCAAAAGAGCACTACCTCTTAACTACAGATCGTTTGCAGAATTCCCAATATGGACAAACAGGAAACTTCATGCAGTCAAAACGTGGAAGGTTCCTCCTCAACCAATCAGCAGTCCAACTTCTCACAAGAAAACCCAGGTTTCTGCTTCTGTTCTCCCTGTTAAGAGCAACTTGAGAGCTTTACCATCTTTAGATTATGAGAGCTTTTCTTCGGAAAAAAAGAAGAAAAAATGAACAGAAATTAGTAGCTGCCCAAGACTTCTTATACCAGTGAAACTTTAATAGGTAGATTGCTCCAAAAGTAATGCTTCCTATTTACTTCCAAGGAAACTACAACAGATACAAAGAGCACAACACTATTTGATAGAACAAATTCTCACCTACAGAATGCTGCTTTTCAAGATAGCTGCCATCATTAGCTACGTGTTTTTGCCCACAATGAGAAAGAGCCTGCGTGCCACACTCAAAGTCTGGCCTGCAGAAGTGACCCACTGTCACCGTTGCTGGAACACACCGCTCACCACCTCGCTGTGCCAACACCCACTGTTTGGTCTCCACTGACATTCAGCAAGCAGTCATGAATGCCAACAGGAGCCATTTCTCCTGCACGGAGGAATTCGGCTCCACACCTTTGCTTCACACACACTTCCACGTCAGATGCCATTTTGTCATGCTGTCCCTCCGCTGCCATCTGTTGCAAAACTCAATGGAAAATTGTCAGGAAGACTCAACCTCTACTGCCATACCACCACCACGCACCTCTGACATGCTGGGCCAACAGAATAAAACAGGAGGCATTACTTTCAGAGCAGCACTCAGTTCTGCTAATTTCATCTGTAGCTTCTCAAGGCAGGAGCAGTGTATTGGGAATGCCTATGGACTAGGCAAACACTGCAGTTTCTTCATCTGAATGCATTTCATTTTCTCCCTGGAACAACCAACACAGATGTCTTCACATTTTTCCCTAGAAATTCAGAGTTTTGAAAAGGTGAATAAAATCCTACCTTACAACACAAAACTCTGTTGGAGAAACACGATGGGTAGATCAAGCAATTCTGTCCAACCCCTTTCTGGTTTGGAGAACAGTATATGTAAGAAAATGTGTGATAAACTCCTACAAACTGCAATCCTCCAGATCTACCTCTAGAGACATTGCACCATTTTGGTTTTATAAAGAATTTGATAATTTTAAATGCTGCAAAGTTTACATGAAATACAGCTTTCACATCTGCCACAGGAAAGCAGGCTTCCCCATAAGTGGCCCAGGAAGGGGCCTATCTAAAAAAGAGCTCAGACACAGGAACAAGTGCTACTACTCAAGAGCAGAGCACTCAAGTCTTCCATCTCTCTACCACCATAGCCTTACACTTTGTCAATTCTTTAATACACAGCAGAGAGGAGAAAATGAAAATAATGCAGAGGTGGAATATGACAATGTAGCACAAATCCTGCTGGAAACAGGAAAATACACTTTGATGGAGTGACGGGTTCAGTGGATGGGGGAAGGGTGATGGATGTCACCTACCTGGACTTCTGCAAGGCCTTTGACATGGCCCCTCACCACATCCTTCCCTCTAAATTGGAGAAGTGTGGATTTGAAGGATGGACTGTTGGATGGATTAGGAGTTGGCTGGCTGGATGCAGCCAAAGGGCTGTGATCAATGGTTCTGTGTCGGGGTGGAGGCCGGGCACAAGCGGTGCCCCTCAGGGGTCGGGGACCGGTGCTCTTCAACATCTCCATCCATGACAGACGATGGCATCGAGTGCGCCCTCAGCAAGTTTGTGGGTGACACCAAGCTGAGTGGTGCAGTCGATACACTGGAAGGAAGGGAAGCCATCCAGAGGGACCTGGACAGGCTAGAGATGTGGCCCCATGAAAACCTAATGAGGTTCAATAAGGCCAAGTGCAGGGTGCTGCACTTGGGTCAGGGCAATCCCAGGTATTTATACAAACTGGAGGAAGATCTCCTCGAGAGCAGTGGACGAGAAGCTGGACATGAGCCAGCAGTGTACTCTTGCAGCCTGGAAGGCCAACTGTGTTCAGGGCTGCATTAAAAAAGGGGTGGCCAGCAGGGAGAGGGAAGTGATTGTCCCCCTCTACTCAGCTCTTGTGAGGCCCCATCTGCAGTGCTGTGTCCAGGCCTGGAGCGCCCAGTACAGAAAGGACATGGAACTCTTGGATCAGGTCCAGAGGAGGGCCACCAAGATGATCAGAGGGCTGGAGAGGCTCTCCTATGAGGAAAGGTTGAGGGAACTGGGCTTGTTCAGCTTGGAGAAGAGAAGGCTCCAGGGAGACCTCATTGCAGCCTTCCAGTACTTGAAGGGAGCGTATAAACAGGAGGGGGAACGGCTGTTTACAAGAGTGGATAGTGACAGGACAAGGGGGAATGGTTTTAAACTGAGACAGGAGAGGTTTAGGTTGGATATTAGGAGAAAGTTTTACACGCAGAGGGTGGTGAGGCACTGGAACAGGTTGCCCAAGGAGGCTGTGGATGCCCCATCCCTGGAGGCATTCAAGGCCAGGCTGGATGTGGCTCTGGGCAGCCTGGGCTGGTGGTTGGCGACCCTGCACATAGCAGGGGGGTTGAAACGAGATGATCATTGTGATCCTTCTCAACCCAGGCCATTCTATGATTCCATGGAATAGTCACTTTGAAATTAACAGCTACTGAGTATCATTGCAAACAAAACTTCCGAAGGTTACTGTGTTGAGCCTCAGCCACTGCAACACTCACTCTGCTGCAACACTTAGAGCTAACAGCTTTACTCAGCTCTGTTCTCCAATCTCTCACATCCAGGTTTTACATTACTTACTCTCTCGCTCTACCTTGTCACTGCTTACTGAATAACTTCACAGATCTGATCACCTCAAGATGCCAAAATGTATGCTCGTGTCACATAAGAGAGAATTTTTAAGCACAAAAAGGCAAGCCACACCTGACCAAGAGATATTATCCACACGGAATCGCTCAGACGCATTGCAGCTCAAGGTATTAAATGAATTACTACGATCTAAATCATATCCAATCCAACTTTTTCTTTTTAAATCAACAGGGAGCAGTTACACCTTCGTAACTTTTGCTTATGTGCCAAAGGTATGAGTCACACCAGAGACTAAAGGACATAAACAGAGTAAGGAATGAAGACAGAGAAATGAAGACTAAGGAGAGAACCCTCAGGAGTGCCTTTCAGTTGTTCAAGCAAACAAAAAACCCTAACAGAGTAGAAAAGTAAAATGATAAGAAGCAGCAAATCAAAGTCTACTTCACAGACATGAAGGGAATGAGACT
>JACDJE010000278.1:916771-1079015 GCA_016647715.1 Pavo muticus
AAGGATTTTTTTTTCAAATCGGCAAAAATTAGTAAAAAAAAAAAATACATAAAATAAACACTGAAACACAAGGAACGCACAATCCTGGGTCAGTGAGCTAAAAATTAACAGCAACCTGGAATACTCGGCGTGCTTTTTTAGGCCAATATCACGACCACGTAAAACTCTGATGTATCACAAAACATAGCAGGGGTTCAGCCAAGCAGGCTGTGCAATTCCTACTGAAGTCAAGAAGACAAATTTCCACTTTGAGTCTGCAACAGGACAGCCAATGGTGCTAACTGTGAAGGGCACGCCTCTGCCTCTATTTTATAGATATCCTGATGTTATTGTTCAGTCACCTGAAGCTTCTTTTTTTTCTTTTTAATCCTAACATATACTTTTGTTTACTAACATTTTAAAAAATAAAGGCCCAAGAGGATGCAGGAATTTGAAGGGAGAGGTGGGGGAAGAGTAAAGTTCTCATTTATTATCAGAGTAGGTAAGATTGTTTCTTCTTTTCCACTTCTTTCCCTATTCTAGTCTTAGTGGCACAAGTCAATTTTAAGTACAGCTTCTTTTTTTAAAGAAACAGCATTAAAAAAAACCAACAAAAATACATGCTTACGCATTCAAGTATGTGCCTCTATTAACCAACAGTCGTTCTCAGCAAAAGTTTATGTGCTTTTTGCACGTGCATAGGTGTCAGTTCACATGACATTTTAAGATTAACGTTAGTCAGTCTAGAAATACACTGCGTTGTCAGTGTTAACAGAGTACACTGAAGAAAGAGTAAAAACACAGCTGAGTACAGTTCACCTCTTCCTCATCTACATGAGACTATTTCTGGATCCTCACAGACTCCTAAAGGTGTAATTCTACCCCTATCTACCGCAAAGAGCATAAAACAACTTACCTTTAACACTTTTTCTGTTAACATCAGCTCCTTTTTCAAGTAAATACTGAGCAATTTCTTTGTGGCCTTTGTAACAGGAAATCATCAAGCACGTGTGCCCATGGCGGTTTGATACTTCCAGGTCCGCTTTGTGCTCCACAAGGTACTTTACTATTTCCAGGTGACCATCGAAACAGGCAGCTCTGAGGGGAGTTGAATTTGTCAGAGTTGTGTTGTTGACAGAAGCACCGCGATCCAACAGGGACTGAACCACGTTCAAGTGGCCGGCAGCGGACGCTGCCCAGAGCGGCGGAGCTCCCTCAATGGTCTCACCATCAAAACTCACCGAACCGCCAACTTCTATGGATGCAGAGCAATGGTCCAACAAGTACTCCACCATGTCAAGGTGACCGTAACGGGCTGCCACCAGAAGTGGTGTGGCACCATCGGTTTTTTCTGACATCAGTAAGGCCACCTCTTCTTTTGTTTTGCTTGCCAGTAACTTGGAAAGGAGCCGCAGCTTGCCTTCACGAGCTGCGTTGAACACTGCTGTCTTTAGATCCATCTAGCCTGCGCCTCTCCAGCTCCGGGCGGATGCACGCCTGCTTCTTTCAGTCACAAGCAGGAACCTCCTGGCAGCACAACCGCTCAACAGCAAGCCCCCAAATTTCTCTCGGGTCGGTTTTATCTAGACGGGACAACATGGAGTCTGCGAGCAAGGTCCAGACCAATCACCGGCTCTCCTTGACAGATCTGCAAGAAAAACAATCCAGAATGCTTCCACCCTCCCCGCAGACACCCAGCACAACCCACCCAGCGGCCTCTCGCGGACCCTCCCGGCGCTGCGCAGCGCCGCCCCAGGACGGCGGCCGGACCGGGCCCTGCCCACGGCAGCGCAACCGCCACCAACACCACTACCGCTGCCGCCCGGCCCATGGGTTACCTTCCCGCGGGGCCGCCGGACCCCTCCCACCTCTTGCCACCGCCTTCACGCGGACGCTCCCGCCGCCCGCCGCCCCCCTTCCAGCGTCCCCATGACAGACCGCGGCTCGCCGCCGACGCTCAGCCCCGGCCGCGCACCCGGACGCAGCGTAGCCTGGCAGGCAGAGCCGCCGCCAATGAAGAAACCGCGCGGGCGCCCAACAGCCACTGGCGGCGGACGGAGGGAGGGACTACGGCGCCGCGGGAGTGCGGCGGGGCGGGAGGCGGAGGGCGGAAGGGGCGGAACTCCGCATAGCGCGGGAGAGGGCGCGGGGCGGACTGCGCGCTATAGCGCCGCGCCTGGAGATGGCGGTCGCCGGCGCGGGTTGTGGGGTCAAAGAAAAGGCAAAATCACACGTAAATGGGAGCTATAAAGGGGTAGGGAGAATAGAGAGGTTTTGGGAGGTACGTGAATGGAACTGAGGAATGATTGAAGGCGTATAAGTTCTAGTCAGCGGTGTGTGGGAGGAAAGTGAACAAAGGGCATCAAAAATAATACCCTGGTAGGAAGGCACTGTTAGGATGGAATCATCTTTTTGGAGTTCTGGAAGTGCTCTGAAAGTCGTTTATAACGGGATTGGGCTGACCATAGTGTATATAGGTAACACACTGGGGGGAAGGGAGCAGGCCTTCCCTGTAGGGAATAGGGAGATGATAAACCAATGGACCTAAACAGAAATAAATTGTTAAATAAAACCTGACAGCAGTTATGCTGGGAGTTACTGAAAAGCACTTGAAATACAGAGCAGTTGTCGGTCACAGCCAACATGGGCTCACATGGGGGAGGTTCTGTTTAACTAACTTAATCTGCTTTTATGACAAGGTCACCCATCTAGATGACCAAGAGAAGACCATGAATGTAATATTTTTGCATTTCAGCAAAACTTCAGGTTCTATTTCTTACAGTATCCTTCTGGACAAAATGTCCAGCCTACAGCTCGACAGAAACATATTGTGATGGGTAAACCATTGGCAGATGGCTCAGGCTCAAAGTGTTATAGTAAATGGAGTTAAATCTGGCTGGCAGCCAGTCACTAAAGGGGGTCTGCAAGGCTCCATTCTAGGGCCAGTTCTCTTCAATGTTCTCATCAATGACTTAGATTCAGGACTTGGAGGCATACTAAGTTTGCAGACAACACTAAGTTGAGAGGAGATGTTGACTCCCTTGATGGCTGAGGAGCCTTGTAGAGAGCTTTTGACAAAATATAGGCATGGCAATCACCAGCCACATTAAGTTTAAGAGCAAGTGATGGATTCTACATGTGGGACAGGACAGCTACTGACCGGGAGATGAGAGGCAGCTCCACAGGAAGGGACCTGGAGGTTCTGGTTGATTGCACACTGAAGCTGGTCTGGCCAAGAGTTAGATCAGGAAGAACATGTAGAACTGTGTCATGTGAGCTGGCCAGCAGCCTGCTTCAACTGCTGCAGCCCTGCTGCAACTTGTGAGCTTTCCTTCTCCCTGGGCCATTAATTCACAACTGTGAATTACACTGTGTAGCCCATGGGTGGACACAGACCAAGAGAGAGAGTTCTGGTCCTTTAGTTCTTCAGTTCAGTAGGTAAATGAGCACCTCCGCCCATGTGCCCTGGAGAGAAAAGATGAAATTTTGCCTCCAACAATGTCAGCTGAGCTAGGATTTTACCTCACTGAAAGCCACGCCAATATTTGGCTCACTAATTTTCTGTAGTTACTAAGAAATCAGAAAGATAAATAAGAAAATAGTAATCAATTTAGTTACAGTATGTAAAAGACATGCACTAATCACGCCAGTTTTACAGGCTTTTAAATTACTTATATGCATATATGTACACATGTACATGTATATACATGTATAATGGAAAATGATTTATTGATTCACTTCCCTAAATGTGCACAGAGGTCTAGTAATTGAAAGCGTACAAGTGCTATTCCAAACAGTAAAACTAGTGAATTTAATACAGCAGGATTTAAATTGAAACTGCCAAAAATAAAATTCTCTCCTGAAGCAGTATTTGCCACTTTCAAAATATCCTCAGGTTGCTTGGTGTGGTTGTTGCAAGTCAGCAGTTGACTAAACTGTAGATAGCAAATACATTAAAAATGCAGGTAATTCTCATGGTGCTATCCAGGCCAGGAGCAAGGCGTGCTGTGCCCTGATGGGATCCACCACCAGAGAGACACTGCTGTGTGTGGTGGCTTTGCATGCAGTGAGTTGGTGTGACTAATCCCTTGATTTGCTAAAATCCAGGTCAGGACCTTGTGACACCAAAAGCCTCTTATGTCCCGCAGGCTGTACCTCTTCTGGTTTGTTACACAAGTGAAATCCTGGGGGAGGTTGCTCACAGTCTCTGTCCTGCCCTTTTTTTACCCCATCCATATTATCCTCCTGCTCTTTTCCCTTCTTTGCTCACAGGCCAAGGCCAAGACAGTCCTGACAGCCTTGATACAGATACATAGAACCGTAGTTATGAAACTAACAAAATTTCTTCAGTGAGTGGAATAAAAAATACATAATAACTAGTTGTGATATTTGGTAACATGCATCCCTCCATTGCCTGATCAGATCACACCCAGAAGAAGGAGGTAGCTGATCATCTGGAATGAAACAGAGCTCAAGAAGGCTCTAGGGGGTCCAAAGCACTGGAAGCAAGCATCTCTGTGCTAAAGCTGCTTTCCCTCAAGTAGACTCAGTAGAAGGGGAGCAGGTGGAAGCCAGAGAAATGCTGCATTCGCTGTAAGCAGCACAAGCACAGAGAATAAACACAACAATACAGCACGAGTGTAGGCAACAGGCAGGACTGCAACACTGCAGGGCACGGCCTGAAACAGCATGAAGTGGCTGCAGCAGAAGCTGTGGGATGGCTGGGAATGTTCTGCTATCCTCCAGCCCTTGGCTTTGATGTGGGCTCTAGCATGGCCCTACATTTCAGTCATCCACAGCTGTAGCTGTCGCTGGAAGCAAGCAGCAGCAGCAAAGTG
Source organism: Pavo muticus (assembly GCA_016647715.1). NCBI lineage: Eukaryota > Metazoa > Chordata > Aves > Galliformes > Phasianidae > Pavo > Pavo muticus. The sequence continues at coordinate 921,589 of JACDJE010000278.1, forward strand.
CAGTCTGTATGAGTATTGTCTTTCTGAATATAACCAGAAACCTGCAGGCCAGTGCACTCTGTCTGNAAAAACCCTAAAACAATAATTAAAGATTTTTCCTTTCCCAGCAGTTTTGAGCATTACAATTTCCAGTCTCCCACACAAAAAAAGGAACTGAAATACAGTACTACTGTTTGTATACTCCTGATAAAGAACTCGCAGCGACTGAGGTCTGCATACTTCCACAGCTTTCAAAATAAGCAAGCTAAGTAAACAAGACTCATCCTTCATGTTATTTTATAAAGTCACTCCAATCAAATTCTGTGCTAGAACAACTTAGGGAGAGCAAGATTTTTAAATGTACATTGAAAATGCAAAGATAACACTACATTATTCCCTCCAACTACTACAGCAGTACTGAAGGCCATAAGTGACAGCGATTGCACCTAACTTGTGCATTTAACTTGTTAGTTACAAAAAAAGAAGATGAACTTATATTATTGCACCAGGCCTGGACAAGGAGAATAAATAACGCAGAGTATCAGAGCATGTATAACTGATCCTCGCAATGCAAGGCCTGCATGTTTTGTCTGGAGTTCCAAGCACAGGATTTGTTTAAAACCAGACGGCGGGCAAAGTAATGACACAAAATACTTGATTTAAATGTAAAATCCAACTCCTACAAACATTAGCCCAGACCTACCACCAAGAGAGTCCAAATCAGTAATCAGAAGGTACAGCAAAGACTGCTACCACTTCAAGCGCATCAGTAGGCATTTTCCTTCCTTCCACCAGCTAAAAGAAACACCAGTGAAACAGTGTATTCAAGAACCTAGCAGACTATTCTTAACAGGGCAAAAGAGCACTACCTCTTAACTACAGATCGTTTGCAGAATTCCCAATATGGACAAACAGGAAACTTCATGCAGTCAAAACGTGGAAGGTTCCTCCTCAACCAATCAGCAGTCCAACTTCTCACAAGAAAACCCAGGTTTCTGCTTCTGTTCTCCCTGTTAAGAGCAACTTGAGAGCTTTACCATCTTTAGATTATGAGAGCTTTTCTTCGGAAAAAAAGAAGAAAAAATGAACAGAAATTAGTAGCTGCCCAAGACTTCTTATACCAGTGAAACTTTAATAGGTAGATTGCTCCAAAAGTAATGCTTCCTATTTACTTCCAAGGAAACTACAACAGATACAAAGAGCACAACACTATTTGATAGAACAAATTCTCACCTACAGAATGCTGCTTTTCAAGATAGCTGCCATCATTAGCTACGTGTTTTTGCCCACAATGAGAAAGAGCCTGCGTGCCACACTCAAAGTCTGGCCTGCAGAAGTGACCCACTGTCACCGTTGCTGGAACACACCGCTCACCACCTCGCTGTGCCAACACCCACTGTTTGGTCTCCACTGACATTCAGCAAGCAGTCATGAATGCCAACAGGAGCCATTTCTCCTGCACGGAGGAATTCGGCTCCACACCTTTGCTTCACACACACTTCCACGTCAGATGCCATTTTGTCATGCTGTCCCTCCGCTGCCATCTGTTGCAAAACTCAATGGAAAATTGTCAGGAAGACTCAACCTCTACTGCCATACCACCACCACGCACCTCTGACATGCTGGGCCAACAGAATAAAACAGGAGGCATTACTTTCAGAGCAGCACTCAGTTCTGCTAATTTCATCTGTAGCTTCTCAAGGCAGGAGCAGTGTATTGGGAATGCCTATGGACTAGGCAAACACTGCAGTTTCTTCATCTGAATGCATTTCATTTTCTCCCTGGAACAACCAACACAGATGTCTTCACATTTTTCCCTAGAAATTCAGAGTTTTGAAAAGGTGAATAAAATCCTACCTTACAACACAAAACTCTGTTGGAGAAACACGATGGGTAGATCAAGCAATTCTGTCCAACCCCTTTCTGGTTTGGAGAACAGTATATGTAAGAAAATGTGTGATAAACTCCTACAAACTGCAATCCTCCAGATCTACCTCTAGAGACATTGCACCATTTTGGTTTTATAAAGAATTTGATAATTTTAAATGCTGCAAAGTTTACATGAAATACAGCTTTCACATCTGCCACAGGAAAGCAGGCTTCCCCATAAGTGGCCCAGGAAGGGGCCTATCTAAAAAAGAGCTCAGACACAGGAACAAGTGCTACTACTCAAGAGCAGAGCACTCAAGTCTTCCATCTCTCTACCACCATAGCCTTACACTTTGTCAATTCTTTAATACACAGCAGAGAGGAGAAAATGAAAATAATGCAGAGGTGGAATATGACAATGTAGCACAAATCCTGCTGGAAACAGGAAAATACACTTTGATGGAGTGACGGGTTCAGTGGATGGGGGAAGGGTGATGGATGTCACCTACCTGGACTTCTGCAAGGCCTTTGACATGGCCCCTCACCACATCCTTCCCTCTAAATTGGAGAAGTGTGGATTTGAAGGATGGACTGTTGGATGGATTAGGAGTTGGCTGGCTGGATGCAGCCAAAGGGCTGTGATCAATGGTTCTGTGTCGGGGTGGAGGCCGGGCACAAGCGGTGCCCCTCAGGGGTCGGGGACCGGTGCTCTTCAACATCTCCATCCATGACAGACGATGGCATCGAGTGCGCCCTCAGCAAGTTTGTGGGTGACACCAAGCTGAGTGGTGCAGTCGATACACTGGAAGGAAGGGAAGCCATCCAGAGGGACCTGGACAGGCTAGAGATGTGGCCCCATGAAAACCTAATGAGGTTCAATAAGGCCAAGTGCAGGGTGCTGCACTTGGGTCAGGGCAATCCCAGGTATTTATACAAACTGGAGGAAGATCTCCTCGAGAGCAGTGGACGAGAAGCTGGACATGAGCCAGCAGTGTACTCTTGCAGCCTGGAAGGCCAACTGTGTTCAGGGCTGCATTAAAAAAGGGGTGGCCAGCAGGGAGAGGGAAGTGATTGTCCCCCTCTACTCAGCTCTTGTGAGGCCCCATCTGCAGTGCTGTGTCCAGGCCTGGAGCGCCCAGTACAGAAAGGACATGGAACTCTTGGATCAGGTCCAGAGGAGGGCCACCAAGATGATCAGAGGGCTGGAGAGGCTCTCCTATGAGGAAAGGTTGAGGGAACTGGGCTTGTTCAGCTTGGAGAAGAGAAGGCTCCAGGGAGACCTCATTGCAGCCTTCCAGTACTTGAAGGGAGCGTATAAACAGGAGGGGGAACGGCTGTTTACAAGAGTGGATAGTGACAGGACAAGGGGGAATGGTTTTAAACTGAGACAGGAGAGGTTTAGGTTGGATATTAGGAGAAAGTTTTACACGCAGAGGGTGGTGAGGCACTGGAACAGGTTGCCCAAGGAGGCTGTGGATGCCCCATCCCTGGAGGCATTCAAGGCCAGGCTGGATGTGGCTCTGGGCAGCCTGGGCTGGTGGTTGGCGACCCTGCACATAGCAGGGGGGTTGAAACGAGATGATCATTGTGATCCTTCTCAACCCAGGCCATTCTATGATTCCATGGAATAGTCACTTTGAAATTAACAGCTACTGAGTATCATTGCAAACAAAACTTCCGAAGGTTACTGTGTTGAGCCTCAGCCACTGCAACACTCACTCTGCTGCAACACTTAGAGCTAACAGCTTTACTCAGCTCTGTTCTCCAATCTCTCACATCCAGGTTTTACATTACTTACTCTCTCGCTCTACCTTGTCACTGCTTACTGAATAACTTCACAGATCTGATCACCTCAAGATGCCAAAATGTATGCTCGTGTCACATAAGAGAGAATTTTTAAGCACAAAAAGGCAAGCCACACCTGACCAAGAGATATTATCCACACGGAATCGCTCAGACGCATTGCAGCTCAAGGTATTAAATGAATTACTACGATCTAAATCATATCCAATCCAACTTTTTCTTTTTAAATCAACAGGGAGCAGTTACACCTTCGTAACTTTTGCTTATGTGCCAAAGGTATGAGTCACACCAGAGACTAAAGGACATAAACAGAGTAAGGAATGAAGACAGAGAAATGAAGACTAAGGAGAGAACCCTCAGGAGTGCCTTTCAGTTGTTCAAGCAAACAAAAAACCCTAACAGAGTAGAAAAGTAAAATGATAAGAAGCAGCAAATCAAAGTCTACTTCACAGACATGAAGGGANTTTTGTTTTTTTTTACACTGATGACACTGAGCTTATTAAACCTGTTCTCCACAGATGGCCTTAGTTTATTTAAGATTTATAGATCCCTTGAATTTATGCCACCAGTACCTTGGGTACATAACCACAGTCCTCTCCTTAGGTACCCCCAACTCTGGCTGCCAGCCAAGGAGCTCAGGAAAACCATCCCTGGCATTGAAATCTGAGAAGGCGTGGGAAGGCTGAGGGGCTGTATTTTGATAGCCTTTTGTCCCTCCTAACAGTTATGCTGATGAGAATTGCTATCTTCTGAGAAGAGCTTCTGGTTTAACCATGCCCTTTCTCTATGGGATGAATATGGGGCACAGTGACATGGCACCTTGGCTTCATGTTTGCCATATGCCAAGTAGATTGGGCTAGAAATTTTGCAACAGGAATATACTTTTAAGTGAGGAAAAAAAAAGCATATGTCTTATTCCAGTTAATAAATCTTGGCAAATAAAATACAGGTAGCAACATATGAGTTGCTATCCTTGCTTGACAGCTGGAAGTAACAAGGCACGGAGGTTGCTGGTGTGCTTTCAGAGGCCTTTCAGCAGCTAACCCACCAGACAAGTTGCAGAACAATTTTCCTGTGTGCTTCCTGAGCTTTTCAGCACCCAGGCACCCAGGAAGGTGTCTCCTCATGCAACTTGCCCCAGAGTGGGTGGGAGATGCACAGTGCTTGCCTTAGCCTCACCACCACTGATTTCCAAATCTGGGACCTTCACAGGGAGGAGGTGATGTCAGGTCTGTCTGCTGCAGCGTGCTCTGGGATGCAGGCAAGAGTCTACAAATGTTATCGTCATAGCAACTGCGCTCCATATTCTGCAGAGAGGAAATTCAGCCTCAGACTTAATTTCATATATGCAGTGGTTTGTGCTCTGTTGCTCACTTGGTGGTGAGCTCACAAATTCTTTTACCATACTGCTGATGGGGTAGGGTGACCCAGCTAGCTTCTGCATTGCTCACATCACATGCATGAGAGCAGGGGCAGGTCATAGCTGGATGACATTACACATTTCTCAGGCTCTTATTAGTGCATGATACAAATTTCCTCTCATATTATCTCCACACACCCTTTTAAGCACTGGAAAATACATACTCTGGGAACTCTGCAGGCAGCACAAACACGGCCAACTTACGAGAGGCACGTAGAAGCAGCAGTCATCAGAGGGCACAGTCTGAAGCTCGTGACAGGAGCTTTGCTTAGCTGAGGTCTGCAACTCTCTGGCAGGCTCTAAACGGCTGGGCAGCTGACAGGCAGCACACTAAGCATCCCAGCAAGCCCAGCAGTGCTCATCTACAGGCACGTATCATACAATGGGAAAGGTAAAGGTTTCAGAAACGGAGGCTGGGTATGGCACCAGTAATGAGAAGCTGCATTTGTTGGTACTAAAATGAGATGGTAATTTTTACTGGCAGGCATCTAGCATGCAGAATAGCTGTAAGTGTGGTTCTTGCAGCCAGTATGCAGCAGTATCAGCAGACAGCATCACACTGCAGGAACATTTTGCATTTGAAATGGCTAATGAAAGAGAACCGCATTTAGACATGTATGACCTGGGGACTTTTGCACCCAGACACTGCCTGGAAGCTGCACAGTAGGATACTGCCTGCAAGTATTGGTTTCTCACTGCAGAGCCACTGATGTCTCCTGGGAGCAGCCAGAAGAAATGGCTTCATAGAAGTGGAAACAACAACTAACAGAAGTGTACTGACTTGGTAGCTCAGGAGCAGGAGCCTGAGAATAGGCTCCACTTTTTGGAAATATTTGCCTACATAACAGCTGGGGATAGACCTTTCCTCCTCCCTTTTCTCTCAGACTTTTTCCAGTTCTCCTTTCCTTTTATTTTCTGCCTTCTGTGCATAATCTTCCCACACAAGTGTGGTTTTATATACTGTACACTATAGATGGGCTGTCTTACATTTACCAATTTAAGTATTACAGCAAAATCTAAACTTACACCAGACAGAAGAGAAAGATACCATAAGAAAAGTAAATTAGAATCAGCACCAGTAGAGGAAGTCAGAAGTACACCCTCAGCTGGAACCTCCCTCGTGGCTCTGCTCCAGCAGCTCCAGCAACAGCACTTTGATGAGGGGTTCTGGGACTCAGCATATCACCTCTGCTTATGGTGAAGTGTGCCTCTGCCTGAAAGCAGCTGCCTGTCCAGGTGGGCATTGCACCTGGCACCTGGGCTTGGTGGGTGAGGGCTGCCCCAGCACCTTCCTGGATCCATGCATTACCTCTCCTATGGCACAGGGGTGTGACCTGCAGGTGGCTGGAGCACTCTGTGTGTTTGTAACTGGTTCTTGCCCCAGTTTTGGGGCAGCAATACACAGCTAATATTCTTCTCTCTTGCGAAGTAGATAACAGAGGCAGAATGCAAAACACTATGTCCAAAATCATGCTGCCTGCAGTCAGTAGCACAAATACCATGCTAGCTGCCTCCTCACTACTACAGTGTCAATACAGATCCCAACATTGGAGCCCCTCTCACAGTCTTTTCAGCAAAGCACAGTTTTGGCCAGAGACGACTGTCCTCACATTCAGAATATGCTTTTTTTTCAGTCTTTCAGAAAATTATAATCTGCCATGTTTTAACTGCATTTCCACCAGGAAAAAAAAAACAAAACCACAAAGATTTCCAATGTTCTTTTAGCAATTGCAGTCCACATCAGCATTATTCTGAAATCTAATGTAAGGAGGATTACTGAATCACAGGTGGCAGTTTTATCACACACAGGAAGAAAAAGCACCACTGAATATTTTTCTTAAATCTTCCCATAACGGCTTAAGAACTTGGATATTTGGAATACACAAAATAGAAGTGATTCAAAACAGTCCAAGTTCTGTGGGTCTTCCCACTTCAGCTCGTAACAGTTACCCCGAAGACCATTATCTCCACCACAGTTGCCTAATTTTTTCCTCTAAAAAACATACCAGTCTTTAGTGAAAATGAGCCAGGATGTTTCCATTGAAATAACAAAGCACACCTGAAAATGTTTTTGTACATAAAAATCACAAATGCAACAAAATCAAAATATCTACATAGCTATTTCTCAAAGCAACAGCTCTGATTTCAATAGACTGACCACGCAGGTCATTAATTAACCTAGAGGCTGGCCTGTATTCAGGCTGCTAGCCTCTTTCAGCTGTCTGGTGAGGGAATTTGTTTGGGCTTAGTGCTGCCTGTTACAACAGTCATGCTCCGGAAAGGTTTGCTGATGTGACTAGCATCTGTTGTCTCCTCTCTGAAAGAGAAAAAAAAGAAATAAAAAAGCAAAAAAGCTACAAAGTGTTACAGCAGTGCTGAAGAAGAACTCCTTGTCTTTTTAAAAGGCCACATACCGGTTTGTCTGAAGGAAGCTATCATGCAGTGAAAGAAAAACTGAGGGAAAAGCCTCACTTCCAGTTCAATACTTGCCAGCCCTTTTCCTTGATGAATGGGATGCTGTGCCCTCTGTCACCCATGAGTAGGTCTGATGTGTCCTGTGGATACCCGCCTGTCACCACAGATGGAGGACCCAAACCCTGGGGTCTCGCTCTAGGCATGGCACCTGTCCTGTGAAGGGAGATGCTTTGCTGAGAGTGCAGGCTGGAGGGGTATCCATCCCTCCGTGCTCTGCTCCAGATAAAGTCGGTGAGGTGCGGGACAGACTGGGGAACTCACACAAACAGCCTTTGAGCTGTTTCATTCCTGTTAATTCCTTTAATTGTTGTTTACACGGCTGGAGCTAAACAGATAGGGGCATCCTCCCTTCGTGCAAATAAGCTGGAAGAGCAGGGATTCTTAATACCATGGGCACACTTTACAGGCAAGAGAAAATCCACAGGTAAATCCACCATGGATGTCCTCCCTTGCCAGGCTGAGGCTTCTTAAGCAAGCAGCCTGGGTCTGAGTGCGCTGATGGTGGGCTAGGTGCTGTCCTGCCCTACCTGCTTTGAGACATCTATCAAGAGCACTCACAGCCAAAGCTCAGTCTGACTTGCAGCTGTTCCTTCCTTGTGCATAAGATTAAGCCACATTAATTCATTCAGGTCTGAGTATAGGATCTGTGACAGGAATCACCCACTGTATTGTTCTGTCCCGTAGTGCTAAAGCCTTTCAGTTCTGTACAGAGTGGTGGGCCCTGGTTTCTGCTCCTTCCATCATTAAATGTTAGCTCTGCTTTACCACTAGAGCCTCAGGTGTTCCCCACAGCTGGGTGAAGTACTATTACCTTTGTTTGGCACTGGAAGAACATGGCCCAGGCAGCCAGAGTGCATGTGTCCTGCAGCAGGAAAAGGCCTGCTGGGGAGCAACTGTCCTCTGCTGGAATGTGGCACTTCCCTCTAGGTGAAGGTCTGCAGTGAATGTGATGCTCTGATCTTGAGATCTCGAAAGTACAGGTACCCAGCTGCCCCCAACCCAATTGCTTTTGTGTCTGGAACATGTTCAGCCTAGATATGGCCAACAGATACTAGAATAAAAATGTCTTTAATAATATATGCTGATCTGGTCATGCATCCTTGAACAGGAGGGAGATGGCTCTGGAAATTACAAGAACGATGGATTTCAGAAAAAATGCTACCTGCTGCAGAGCAACACAGCATCCTATCTGTAACAGCCTGCAAAAGGAAGGTTACAGCGTGAACAATTAAGATACCTTACACATGGAAATGGAGACATAACTTAGCTTTACGTGTCCTTGCTCATTACTGAAGGGTACATCGCTTTTAGTACCCTGCAAGCTGCAGGAGTGGGAATGCAGGGTGGAATCTGTTCCTTCTGCACTGACTCCAGAGCAGCTTTTGGTGTGTCTAATCACGCTTTCACACTGCAGCAGTTGTTTTCAAATGATTCAGCAAAGGTTTTGGCTCATTTCTTTTGTTTGAGAGAAAACACAAAGAAAACAAAACAAACCAGAGGCTTGTTTTGGAGTGGGAATGAATTGGCAGCAAGTTAAATGCTTCAAACATAATTACAGTGAGATACAGAGGTTCTGTACTAATGATCCCTTGGAATAAATTCGCATGTAACCCCACTGTAAAAACAGGCATGTGGTTTCTGTGCTTGTTTGCTGCCCTCTCTTGGAAGCAATGTCCAACCTACAGGAAAGGAAACAATGCAGCTTCTCAAGAATAAGACAAGCAGCACATTCGTTTCAAGAAGACGGAAGCATTCTGTACCAAAGAAAAAAATTACTTCTTTCCTGGATTGTAAAAATAAGGAAACGCCTGTAAGCATCTGCTTTCTTTTCTAAGAGAAGGTTCAAATACATGTAAGAGAGAGCTGGTCTGAATAATGAGAATGTATATCACAGATAACATGATTTATATACTTATCCCTTCTTTTATGCTGGTGTTATTTTCTAAAAACAGAGTGATTTTTACTATTGAGATCCCACAGGAATATTTGAGCAAATCCTCAAGGCATTGCATCACTTGCCTTCTGCAAAGATTTCTGTCTGTAACGTCATAAAGGCTGAAAGAAAGCTGCATTGTGTGAGTGAAGGTAATCCTTTGCAAGATTATGACCTCCACTCTTCAGCTTAAGTCTCCTTTCAACTTCAAGAAGTGAAATCAGTGATGTTCAAGATCCTGTATACCTGATAAGGAAATGCATCTCATGTCAGAGCTTACCATCAGCTCTGCATACACTTAAGCAGCTCACTCTCAGCATGTGCACTCACTAACAGTGAACACAGGACATCTGTACTTTATGAGGCTGCAAACAACCACCAGAGGACTATTCAAAGTTGGAATGCTTTTTCAGATGCAAACCTTCCATGTCTGTCTTGTTCAGTATGTGTAGAAAAACAGAAATTACCTTTTCTGTCTAGACATACCTAACACCTAGTTTATGCTGTTATGTAGATTTGTTTGTTTGTTCAATGGTATAAAGGCTGGATCTGCTTGCAGTGACTTTGGAGACCTCACCTATGGGGTGGATGCACCACCACAGGACTTCCCAATTGCCAGAATAGGTTCTCCAGTCCCTCACTGCAACCTCACTGGGCACCCCAGCAACTGGATCTGGATGATGGTAAAGTGTTAGGGCAATTGGTGAAGTATCTTTCTTAATCACTGTCACTAACATCATGTAGTAATGAATATTTTCACTTATAGGCTCCCTTTAGGTACTGAGAGGCTGCAATGAGGTCACCCCGCAGCCTTCTTTTCTGCAGGCAAATATCCCACAGGTTTTATGGTTTTGTTGTTCTCTTTCTTTTTTAATGTTTTAATACAAAATATTAAACATTAAAATAAGTCATTACTTATATACATTAACTATATCATATATTTTATGAGGGTTGCTCCAAAAGTAATGCCTCCTATTTTATGATGTTAGCCCATGACGTTAGAGGCAGATATTGGTGGTACAGCAGTAGAGGCTGAACCTTCCCATCAGTGTTCCATTACATTTTGGACTGCACATTTTCAGTGCGACAGATGGCAGCAGAGGGACAGTCTGACCAAATGGCATTTGACATGGAAGTGTGGGTGGAGCAATGGTGTGGAATTGAATTCCTCCACGGGGAAAAAATTGCACCCAGTGACATTCATTGATGCTTGCTGAGCGTTTATGCAGACCAAGCAGTGGATGTCAGCACAGTGAGGTGGTGGGTGCTGTGTTTCATCAGTGGCAACAGTGTCAGTGATCACTTCTGCTGGCACAGATTTTAATGAGCGTGCCACACAGGCTCTACATTGCTAGCAAAAATGGGTGGGTAATGGTTGTGACTATGTTGAAAAGATAATGCTTTGTAGCTGAGAATTTGATCTATCAAGTAGTGTTATTGTGCTCTTTGTATCTGTTGTAGTTTCCATGGAAATAATTATGGAGCCATTACTTTCAGTACTACCTATGTATGTGTGTCCCAAGACTATTCCTCTTCACTCAGCGTGGCTCAGGCAAGCCAAAAAGTTGGACACCCGTGGCATAGCTGGTAGCTGCCCTCAGGTTCAAAAAACATGGCAGGTCATCCATGCTCCAAGTTAGCCTGAGTCTTCCAGTGGCAGAGCTTGGAAGTGGGACCGATACTTAATTACTGAAGATCTGGTGACCAAAGCAGATTGCATCTCCACTGCAGCCCCGTCTGCCCTGGCAGGCAGGTCCCTGGCTGCCTTTGGGAACACCTGGCCAGCCTGCATGCACTGCTCATTCTTCACTCATTCACAAATGCTCTGTCTTTCTACAAAACGCCCTAGACACAGTGGTGGCCACAGAGATCTGTATGTCCCAAAGAATTTTGCAAGTACATTAATTTTTTGGCGATATTCTTATCATGACTAGACCCACATCAGAACAGAAACCCTCCTCATGATAACTAATACAAGATTTGCATCATCTCAGGGAATTCTCAAGACAAGTTTTCTCTCCTTTCTGACCTTTTCAGCCTATGATTTTGGAGAAATTCAGCAAAGCCTCAGTTAATTCTGATGATAAGCATGGGGCTTGGGCCTAGAATATTATGCCCCTGTTACTTTAGAAATCTAGGCACTTTGTACCCTATGGGAAGAATTTTGTGTTCTCATTTCTGTGCATGGGGATGAAAAAACATACCATGTGTCAAAAATCCCACCCCCAGCCCTCTTTAAAGACGCTACTTTCCCCAAGGATTCAAACTTGTGTAAGCAAAATGAAGCACTTCAGTATTTTAAATGTTCAACAAAAAGCAGTCTGAACTTCACCTGGGCCTCAGTCCTGGAACTAAAATACAGAAAATGGCTGATATTCCATTTAATTTCAATTGGAGATGAACTTTTGGTGATCTTTAGTGAAATACTTAACTTGGCAAGGGATGTTAAAGACAGCAAGAAGAGGTTCTACAGATACAAAGGTCAGAAGAGATAGGCCAGAGAGAGCATACCTACTCTGCTAAATGGGAAAGGAGGACTGGCTACAACAGATATGGAAAGTGCTGAAGTACTCAATGGTTCTTTGCCTCCATCTTTATTGGCATCCAAGATTCTTACATCTCTGAACCTGGACCTGTAAGTGGGAACTGGGAGAGCAAACACCCCCAAACTGTAGGAGTGGAGCAAGTCCAAGGTCGACTCATGAAACTGAATGTGTACAAGTCTATGGGGCTGGATGACGTGCATCCCAGAGTCCCAAAGGAGCAGTCTGAGGTGGCTGGTGAAATGCTCTCCATCATATTTGGAAAGTCATGGTTGTCAGGCGCAGTCTCTGGGCATTGGAAAAAGGGAAACAACATTCCCATTTATAAGAAAGGGAGGAAAGAGGACCTGGGGAACTACAAGCCAGTAAGCCTCACTTCTGTCTGTGCCTGGGAAGATCATGGAACAGATTCTCCTGAGACATGTTAAGGTACATGAGGGACGAGCAGGTGATCTGAGACAGCCAGCACAGCTTCACCAAAGGCAGATCATGCCTGACCAGTCTGGTGGCCTTCTATGATAGAGTGACGATATTGGTGGACAAAGGGAAGGCAACCAATGTCATCTACCAGGACATCCGCAAGGCCTTTGACATGGTCCCCCACCACATCCTTATCTGTAAATTAGAGAGGTACGGATTTGAAAGGTGGACTGTCTGGTGGATAAAGAGTTGGTTAGAAGGTCACAGCCAGTGCAGCCTGGAAGGCCAGTGGTATCCTGGGCTCCATCAGAAGACGGGTGGCCAACAGGGACGGGGAGGTGATTGTCCCCCACAGTTGGCCCAGGGCAATCTGATCTAGTACCTGATCTAGCAGCTAGCAGTCCTGCCTGTGTCAGGGGGGTTGGAACTTGATGATTCTTGGGGTCCCTACCATCCCAAGTCATTCTATGACTTTATAACTCTATGAAATATCCATGGAAGACTACAGAGGTCCTCCCATGGAGGACCCGTTCCTCAGCACCTATCCCAGCAGTGGAGGTTTCAACCTAAAGTAGCAGATGCAGCTCTTCCCACAGTTACTTTATGTCAGCAGGAACCTGTGTATGCTTATCACTGTTGAATGGAAAGTATTTCCTTCTGTGCCTGTTCATAGAACTCCAGAAGCTTAATTTCAATCCTTTATTTTTAATCCCATCCATCACTCATGTATCACCTATGAACCCCGAGCTGCCCAAATCAGCCCTGTGTCTGAGGCTGACACAGCTCCAGGTAGGACCCATTCTGGTTTACCTCCTGCTTAAACTCTGAATCCTAAGGATGACAGCTTCACTGTCAAAGTTACAACAGTAAGTGAAGAGACAAAATGACAGCAAATGGGTTCAATACACCTTTACTTCTGATGAATGCCATTTCTGGAGAAAGCTTGGGAACTTGTGCTGTTCCTCCCAGGACATTTGCCTTTTAATTTTCTTTGAGAACAGGCAAGTTTTGATAGACCACTGAAGCACATGCAGAGATAGAGAGGTGCTATTTAGTTGCTTCATTTCAACATACCTCTGTTGGTGGGGAGTGGGATGACAGATGTGGACGCCTGATTTTCCCTAGCAGTCTGTCAGGAACATGAGGGGAAAAGAGCCTTTGAATACGTCTGGAAGAGGAGAGCTCTTCACCCAGCATGTGTGCACTTTGCTTTAGATAGGTTCTGCTCAGCATTACTCCCCTTTGTTAAAGAGACTGTTTCAGATCTATCTACAATGAAAAGTGACATTCCAGTGTTATCAGGTCAACACTGTCCTGCTGTCAGATCCTGTTCTATCAGATGGAAAATTATAGAGGAGGGGAAAAAAAGTCAAATCAACAGAGATCAGCAATAAAGTTCACTAAAGGCAAAGAAGGCTCCCATATGAGATGTACTTGGAGCAACCTGCACTGAGAAAGAAGTAAATAAAAGAGAATATGAGGGGATGCAGAATTAAGACTCATTCATAAAGTAGAGGGAGCAGCTGCCATTCCACCCTGATGACAGAAAAAGGGAATCACCAGTGGTGCCTGTCAAGTTCTTGTTTTGGGCTGGACCAACCTCTAGATCTCTAGAACCTCTAGAACGTTGTCCATCAATTGAAACAGAGAGAGCATGGGGAACATTTTCTCCTACACACGTTGTATGCATTCGATCAGTATACTCTTCCTGCTGGGCTATAACTGTCACCACTTCTAGATAAACATGTACCTGCCTCACTCTTTCCACTCATTTCCATTCCATTAACATTCCTCATTGTGATGAAATTTTCCTCCCTGACAAATGTACCAATCAATGATTAAATATTACAGTGTGTTTGTTTGCCTCCTATGCTGTTTAGTGGAATTCTACTGGGGACTTTGGTATTCTATGTGCTTGGGTAAGCAACTTAAAAGGACGCAAGCGCATTGCCCTGGAGATATAGACTTTGCTACTCAGATGACCAGAGTAGTAGACTTGCAAGCAAAACAACCAGGATAATGCTAGCATCTTAGCCCCCTCTTGAAATCCAGCCCACCTCATCATTGTCTGACGTCATAGATAAGTAACTGTTACAAAATCAGTAATAGTTGAGTTGCTTTGCTAATTTTCACTGTGAGTGGAAGTCATTAGTCCATGTTAATTAGTGACTGGATAATTTATGTTATATCTGTATGCCTGAAAGATATAAAATCTACGTAAAAACACACTCAGAATGCCCCAACTTAGCCAGATCACTTCATGCACATGAATAAATATTTACATTTAATAGTTCTACTTTGTGTCCTAATCTCTCTCCTTGATCAGCACCGGTTAGATGCAAGTTCTTGTAACAAAGTAGTATTACAGACAACTATATCAGAAATACATACATTTTCATCCTTTTCTTCTAAACTATTTTTGCAGCCACAAAATGACAGCCAAGAATTCTAAGTGAGTATTGCTTGAGAAATCACACCTAGAGAACTCCATGATCATGTTCAATGACGCGTGACTTCTGGTGATTTCACACAGTACTATTTGGGAACAATTTTCACACAGCACGCAGTACACCTTTTTTACTGTACTCCCTGCCAAGATACTGCACGAGCCTGCATGTTACCTCCCTATGTCATGTGCTTGTGTGCCTGTCCTTAGAATAGAATCACCAAGGTTGGAAAAGACTTCTAAGATCATCCAGTCCAGCCATCCACCCACCACCAATATTTCCCACTAAAGCATGCCCGTCAGTACAACATCTAAACGTTTCTTGAGCACCTCCAGGGATGGTGACTCCACCACCTCCCTGGGCAGCCTGTGGCAGTGCCTGACCACTCTCTTGGAGAAGTATTTCCTAACGTGCAGCCTGCATCTCCCCTGGCGCCATTCACTCTCTTCATATTGCTAGTTACATGGGAGAATAGGCCACCCCCCACCTCACCACAACAACCCCTCAGGTAGCTGTAGGGAATGATAAGGTCACCCTTGAGCCTCCTCTTCTCCAGGCTGATCAATCCCAGCTCCCTCAGCCAGTCCTCATAAGACTTGTGCTCCAGAGCCCTCACAGCTTCATTACCCTTCTCTGGACACACTCCAGCGCCTCCATATCTTTCCCGTAGTGGGGGGCTCAACACTGAACACAGCACTCAAGGTGCAGCCTCAGCATGAGTGAGTACAGAGGGACAATCACATCCCTGTTCCTGCTGGCAACACTATTTCCAGGATGCCATTGACCTTCTCGGCCACCTGGGCACACTGTTGACTCATGTTCAGCTGAGCATGGACCAACATGCCCAGGTCCATTTCTTCCACTCTGCCTCAAGCCTATAGTGTTGCCTGAGGTTGTTGTGGCCAAATTGCAGAACCTGACACTTAGTCTTGAACTTCATCCCACCGACCTCAGCCCAGATATCCAGCCTGTCCAGATCCCTCTGTAGGGCCTTCCTATCCCCAAGCAGATTTACACTTCCTTCCAACTTGGTGTCACCTGCAAACTTCCCCTTCCCCAGGTCACCAGTAAAGAAATTAAACAGGACAAGCCCCAGTACTGACCCCTGTTAGAAGCCTGCTTGTATTTTTCCCTTTGCTGTGTCCTAAGACAGGGCTGTTCGTCTGCCTGTGCCACAGCATGATAGCAGGTGTCAACCACTCTGTCCAATTGCTGGATTCATCTCAGCCTGATGACTTCCTCTCACAGCCTGGTCAGCTGCTCAAAAAGATCATCAAGCTGGGCAAACATGTACCCACGACACTCTCCACCTAACTCAGTCCCTTGGATTTCTTCCAGATTCTGGAGCTCCACAGAACCAAAGGTCTGGGCAGCTCTTATGCGCCCTGGGAAGTCCATCTGGGTGCACACATCAGCCCAGAAAGGTTGTGGGCCCCTCATCTGGGTTTCTGTCTCAGCCTGTCCGTTGCACAGCTCCCTGTTGCATATTTTTACTGTATCCTCTCAACCATGTGCCCCATCTTTTGGCTTGCTTGGGTTGCACTGAGTGAAGAGAAATTGTTTTGAAATGCATATATGTAGGTACTTTAGAAAGGAATACCTCCTGATTATTCCCATGGAAACTACAACAGATACAAAGAGCACAATAACACTATTTGATAGAACAAATTCTCAGTGAGGCCTCAGGGTGCTCATCAGAGATTTCTGATTAAATTTTGCTCTTCCTGTACTTCAACCTGGAAAAGAGTTGTTCACCAATGTACGCAGTGCCAGAAAGTGATGACATGAATGAGGCAAGATTGAGAAGGGAAGGATATATTTCTTTAGCAGTATAGATCTTATAGAAGTCTAGTGGAGAGCCATAATCAATCTTTTTTTTTTTTTTATTTTGAGTTGAATATTAGATTTAGAGGTGGACTTGGGCACATCAGGTCCACTACAGTGGGTGGTTCAAAAAACAACGTGACTCACGCTGTAGTACTGCATATTTGATCACTGACCACTATGTTGCAGAGCAGTCTGCCCATGTTCCTCCTGAAAGGACTTTGGCAACAACTGTTACAGTGACATTATGAACTGTTGGGACACTCTTTAGCAAAAAGGAAGAGAGCCAGGTGAGGCACAGTTGCCAGGGTTTCCATTTCTTTCTGCTTGACCAATAGCTGCTATACCAACAGACGTGTAGTCATAGCTGAAGAAACTGCTCGCTTATGGTGAAAGAGAAAGTGCATGCAGGAGCTAGAAACCAAAAACTTGTTGCTTGAAGCCACAGCTACTGACCTAAACATTTCTGTCCCACTTTTTTTTTTTTTTTTTTCTTTTTTTTTTCCTTTTCCCCCCTAGAACCCAATCCCTGGGCTGGGCACTTTGTAGGCATTACTGTGAAATACACATTTAAGCATATATATTATCAAAAAAAATAGGTGAAATTCAGGACAGTGAAATACATCAGTAATTGCCACCTTACAAAGATCATTGTAAAATACCAGCACCCAGCAAGGGCCCCTTGCTCCCCAGGAAGCCAGAGGGAGTAGTGCAGCTAGCAGAACAGGGGCTCACCACCCAAAGTCATGGTGAAGGCCAAAACACCATACAGTGGTGACAAGGCAGGTCCAAGGTCAAGCCAGGAAGTCAGTGCGCTTGTCAAGACCTAGCCGGCAGCTGACAGGCAGTGATGGACAGAAGTCAGCAGCCCCAGGTCTGGCTCACTGAGTTACATGGTCAGGCAGCAGCATGGCTGCAACCATAGCTCAGCACTCCTCTGGTACAACTCAGGCAGAGAGGATGCAAGGACTGAACTGGTACCTGGTCCTACAGAGTTTGGGTGGGTGGGAGTGAGAATTGAAGGCTTGTGAGAGGCTGGCTAGAGCTATTAAGGCCTGTTAATGCTGTCAGGACCTGATTGTCTTGAGGTGGTGGATTTACAACCTCGGTATTTAATACTGAGAGAAAGCCTGCATCCTTATGCTACTGTATTTCTCCTGTCTATTACTGTTCCTTTGGGAGGCATCAAAGACTCGGAGATGATCTTATGGGGGTCATCTCTGAGAAGTTTCAGTAGAGTAACTGGAATCTGTAGTTTCCACAAGGTTTCTTGACAACTTCAAACACAAAGCAGAGGGCTTCTGTTCTGTTGGTGGTTTATCATACAGGACGAATAATATGCAATGACAGTTATGCCCACAAAAGCCTCTCAATTAAGTGAACCAGCTACTCTTTCAAAAGCCTATTGTTCCCTGAGGCCTATGAGGAACTGCTGAAGTTCCAGCTTCACCAGGTGCATAAAGCTGTTCAGACAACTGGAACCTATTTCATGTGTATATTTGATCTGTACTAAATTAACCTTCTGAGAAGGTGACAGTTTGTGCTGTGACTCACAGTCATCAGGAGACAGAACTGCTCAAAGGATGCTTTACACTTCTGGGTCACTAGATCAAAACTAACTCACCCCAGGTCAAGTGTGAAGCTGAAACTTACCTGATGTGTTTTGGTGGCCGATGTGAAAGGAGCAGAAGGTGTTCCAGCTCCAGCCAGGGCACTCTCGGTAGGCCAGTGAACAATCAGCTCCAGGGACTGATCTGCTGTACCATCCAGAGGATAATTTCTTGAGGTCAAGTTTGTAAAAGCACAGTGTCAAAGCAGGGGAAGAAATCTGCTGTTCTGTTATTCTTTTGACTGTGCTCCTTAGCCAGACAGAAACCAGTAAGGTTTCATCCTCTTTCTGAAAAAGAGCTTTATCTTTTAATTTTCTTTTCAAGATGCTTTTGCTCAACGTCCTTTATATACTTCCTTCAGAAGTGAATGCACTGATGTCCTCTACAAGTTTTATGGTTTCCAAAACCAGTTTTCTTGTACAAGTGAAACTTAATCTTGCATGTACTGAAGCCAGTGACATATACAGGTCTTAAACTATGTCAGACTACTTTAAAATAATCATCCGAATATGCTTTTCGTTTGAAAAAAACTACTGGAATAATCTTTTCTCAAAGGACAAATTATTTACAGTTAATGCAATTAACAGAAAGCAGAAGTGTGCAGTTGTGGAAATCAGAAGATAAGCTACAGCAGTCTTGGGATTTGTGGTGTTAGATATTAGTACCAGCGCTTATTCCCAACTGATTGGGCCATTCAGAAAATATTACATTCCCCAAAACAAATGGTATTTCATGATAATCATCAAAGAATCATAGAATCATAGAATGGCCTGGGCTGAAAAGGGTCTCAAGGATCATCTAGCTTCAACCCCCTTGCTGTCTGCATTTCAAAAGCCTGTCAAGGGAAACTATGGTTTAAAAGCATGGGTTAAAAATCACTTGCGGTTTTGCAAGATTAATGCGTACCAAGTGCAGAATCGTGTATACACAAGGAATAGCAGCCGGCGGCGGGCGGAGCTTTTGAGGGCAGATGGCTGCAACGCGGGGGGCTGGGGGCTGCAGGGGCTGAGGGTGGCACACCGCCGACCGGCAGGGGGCGCTGCCGCTGGGGGTCGCTGCGGGTCGGGGGGCGCCGCCGCGCCCCCACCAATCGGCGCGGGCTGTGTGGGGGCGGGCCCGGCGGCCATCGCGGCGTCGCCCACCCACCCGCGTGCGGCTGCTGGCGATGCTGGGTTGGTGCCGCGCTGCTACGTCGGTGCTGCTGCTGCCGCGTCTGGCCGGGTGGCGGCCCGCAGCCGCCATGTCCTCGCTGCTGGTCGGCCAGCCGCAGTACGCCTGGCTGCGGGAGCTGGGCCTGCAGGAGGACAACCCGGGCGTGTACAACGGGCGCTGGGGCGGCGGCGGCCAGGTGCGGCCGGGACGGGTGGGCTGCGTGGGGAGAGCGGGCCCGCGGGGGGGGCAGGACTGCTGGGACGGATGTCTGCCTTTTGTCTGTCGGCTGACGGCCGTCTTTCTGCTCTAGGTGGTGACCACGTACTGTCCTGCAAACAACGAACCCATCGCCAGAGTGCGGCAGGTAGGAGAGCGCCGGCTGTTCGCATGGCGGACCTCTTGTGTCCATTTATATCCTATGAGAGGATATAAATTTCCTCTGGAAGCGATCTTTTGTAGTGCAGTCTTTCCTCCTGAGGTACCCTGTGCTCGAGCTGGGCACAAAAGCTTTTCTGTGGAGTTTTTTTGGGGGTTTGGGTATTCCTAACTTTCTCTTTGGCTTGCTTCTTCATGCAGGCTAGTTTGGAGGATTATGAAGAAACAGTCAGGAAGGCTAAGGAGGCATGGAAAGTCTGGGCTGATGTAAGTTAACAGTTATCTTTTACGGTGCTTGTCTTTTTAATTGTGTCTGTGGCAGACAGGCTGTTACATTGCCCTGTTGGTTAGAGGTGTAAAAACATAACTGTGCTACATATGTTGCATTAAAGCGAAGATCTGTAGTGAGGGCCTGCCCCAAGATGCAGACCTACACAGCTGGCATTCATGACCATTAAGTACAAAAATGAGGACATCTGAGAAATGTTTGTTTTAAGAAGCCTGGTGTGTTTACCCAAGTTAGTGCCTGTAAGCTATTGCCAGCAGGCCTGCTGAAGTTCTGAAGCCTTGTAAGCAAGGAAGTAACCTCTCCAGGTATGTTAAAGTTCACGTTTCAGCATGCTTTCTCCTGTGAGAGCTCTGCAGAGTATTTGGATATCGAACTCCTGGAGATAACCTTGCTTTTGTGGTGTGAGTAAACCTGCTGGTTTTGACTGTGTGTTTTTGACCATCAGATGAATGCTGATTATTCACAGAACTGGTGTTATTCCAAAGCTGTTACGTTGTGTCGTGTTAACTGTGTTATGTTGCTGTATCAGACTCCTGTTTCCCCCCATGAGTCATAGAATTATAGTAACGCTAAGGTTGGAAAAGACCCACAGGATCATCCAGTCCAACCGTTCACCCATCACCAATGGTTCCTGCTAAACCACGTCCCTCAACACAACATCCAAACGTTCTTTGAGCACCTCCAGGGTTGGTGACTCCACCACCTCTCTGGGCAGCCCATTGCAGTGCCTGACCACCCTTTCAGAGCAGTAGGATTTTCTAACGTCCAGCCTGAACCTTCCCTGGCACAGCTTGAAGCCATTCCCTCTAGTCCTATCACTGTCACACGAGAGAAGAGGCCGACCCCCAACTCACTACAACCTCCCTTCAGGTAGTTATAGAGAGCAATAGGTCTCCCCTGAGCCTCCTCTTCTCCAGACTGAACAATCCCAGCTCCCTCAGCTGCTCCTCATAAGGCCTGTGCTCCAGACCCCTCACTATGAAGCTGTAGTTGTTGTTGTTCCTGTGCAAGTTGTTTGCAGGCAGCATCTTTTCTCTTGCTTGTTTTTACAGGCACTGGACATTTCTTTGATATAACTGAATTTTGTAAGGTATTAGGCATTCTGTATTGTATTCCTTACCTGAAGAGAACAGAAACTTAGGGGCAATACCGCAGCTTCCTTGAGATACCTTAAAACATTATTTTGTTACAGTCTGTAATGTGGGTGCCAGCTCGTAAAGTATTTGGAGATAATCTGGAAGCAGCTTAATGGATAAAATAAAAATCAGCAGACCTAGGGCTTTAAAACCTCATCTCAAACCTGCCGTTTAGTTTGTGGATTGTGTTGGTTTTAATGAGCTTATCTGAAAGATTTTGCCTGTCAGTACATATTCTGGTGTCACTGATGATTCCTCACTTTCTAGCTATCTCTTCATTAGCAGTTTCTAATCCTATATAGGTTGTTGCATGGAAATGGCTTATTATTGATCCTAACTTTTGACTCTTATCTAACATACTGACGCTGCATTAAAAACCAATTTGTTACGTGAGTTTACTTGTTCTGTGATTGAGACTTCAGTGTGTCTGAAGAGAAGCTGTAAAACGAAGTAAAACTACTAATCTGAGTATTTCTGCATGTTCAGTGGAAACAAAGTTTGGAACAGATACAGATGTGTGCAGCGTTGTCAGTCTCTGTGAGGTGGGAAGAAATTTGTCCTGAAACTGCATGATAAAAATGAATGAGTAACCACCTCTTGGGAAGAGGGTGAAAAACTACCACAATCAGTGATCTCTTGCTGCAGGCATGGAAAGTGAACATAATATACATGAAGAAATCACAGATGTTCAATCTTGAATGTATTCTTGTTTTTATTTTTACTAGATCCCTGCACCTAAGCGTGGAGAAATAGTACGACAGATTGGTGATGCCCTGAGACAGAAAATCAAAGTTCTAGGAAGCTTGGTAAGGTGTTTGAAGAAGCATCTCGGCTTTAACGGGCTAAAATGATCAAAACTTTTTTTGCCATGTTCTTAACATACCACTCTGCAATACTAAGCTTAACAACTGTTCATTTTGAGCCTTTACACTGGCTGGGGAAGAGTGTTGTAACTGCTGCCATGCTGTTTTCTCGTTGTACCTGACAAGTTGTTCCCTGTTGCGTACTAAAAATGTCCTGAAAAAGACTTCCCTCTGATACAGAGCTTTTAACCTTGAGCTCTCTTCTGGTGATCTATAGGGTTTTGAGAATTGAGATGTGGAGGTATAAGGCTTCAGAAGGTGAGACAGGCTTTATGAGATCTTCTTCCAGTGCAGTGTCAGACGTAAAGGAAGAAGGACCATTCCTTGAAAACACTAATTGGTTGCTAGGGAAGAAAAGAGGCCAAGTGGGGAGCTTGCTGCTATCCTTTTACAGTGCTTACCTATATGTGCTGCTGTTCAGAAACAGCTATCCTTGAATAACTACATGTAGGTAAGCTCGTATTGTTAGCCTGCAGGGTCTTCCTTCTGTCTTGACTTGTCCAGACATCCTGTTCTGAGTTTGTTCAAATTCTAAACAGCTTTCCAGCAAATGTGTTACATGAACTCTTGTGTCCTCACTTCTCACTTCTTTAATGGCTCCCTGTTCTTTAGGTTGAAGCAGAAATCAGATGTGGAGTTCCCTGTGAGCAGAGTAGCCTAGCAAGCCCTTGGGACCACAGGCACCCTAGAAATACCTAGGAATGTGTTTAGTCAGCTCTGTCTTAATCTTTGCTTTTTCAAAGTGCAATCCTCAACATCGAGTGGTAGGTGATATTTGTGTAAAGTTGCTTGTAGCTATCATAACATCACTGTAAAATGAAATGGGAGTGAATGGGGGACTTCTCGGTTTGTACATGAGTGAATTTCAGATGCCAGCATACACCCATTGGCAGTCTCTGTTTGCTGTGTACATATGACATGCTTTTAACAGAGGGCCGTAGCTTAGAAAAAGATGTTAAACAGCTTGGTAGCTGAAAGACTGAAGGAGTGCATTCATTTTCGGATATGTTTGAAAACTGAGTCTTGCATACTTGCTACTTGTAAAAATGAGTCATTTACTTTGTTTTGGGGTAGTTATCCCTCTTTTCCAAGTTATTCAGCATCATATGAAAAATGTATGCAAATGTCCTGACTGAAATAAAATGTTCTTTGATCCCAAGCTATGAAACTCATTACTGTTGAATAATTCTTTCATTAGATATTTTTTAAAATTTTCTCTATTATTTTCCTCTATTGATTCCTCCTCCTGCGTGAGAGTGTGACTCCTTTATAGTTATCTGTTGTGCTGCTTCCTTAAGCTTTGAATAACTCAGGTAGAGGTGAATGTCTTATATTGAAAAAGTCTATATTGCATTTTACTCGGTGTAGATACATACCTGATAGTAGTAGGAGGCAAAATGTATTGGAAATTAATGTGTGTTAAAAAATATATGTATCTTGTTATTGATATTTTCAGGTCTCCTTGGAAATGGGAAAGATTTATGTTGAGGGAGTTGGGGAAGTGCAGGAGTATGTTGATGTCTGCGACTATGCTGTTGGTTTGTCCAGAATGATTGGTGGACCTGTTTTGCCTTCAGAAAGTATGTGTTCCATTTTTTTCTTCACCATTTCTTTTAATTTTTACTTTTCGCGTTAGTGGAAGGGTGGGGATGCAATATCCTAAGTATAGAGTGGTGTACTGCAGCAAAATCTCTGTGCTTGAGTTATTCATCAAGCACGTTGTCTATAAATAGGTGTGTGCAGTAGTGCCACCTAATGAAGTATCTGTCCTATGGCACGTATCAGGAGAGGCAAGAGATTTCTCCTCTGCTCCATGAAGCATTAGATTCTCTCTGCCATCTCTGTAGTAAAGGTGCTGGAGGAAAGCATGTGAAAATTTCGTCAGTATGCTTAAAAATGAGAAGTCTTTTTGTCAGCCGTTACTGGGCAACCAACTGCGTCCAGGCCTGGGGCCCCCAGTACAGGAAGGACGTGGAGCTCTTGGAGTGGGTCCAGAGAAGGGCTACTAAGATGATCAGAGGGCTGGAGCACCTCTCCTATGAGGAAGGGTTGAGGGAACTGGGATTGTTTAGCTTGGAGAAGAGAAGGCTCCAGGGAGACCTCACTGTGGCCTTCCAGTACTTGAAGGGAGCGTATAAACAGGAGGGGGAACGGCTGTTTACAAGGTTGGATGGTGATGGGGCAAGGGGGGATGGTTTTAAACTGAGACAGGGGAGGTTTAGGTTGGATGTTAGGAGGAAGTTTTTCTCCCAGAGGGTGGTGAGGCACTGGAACAGGTTGCCCAAGGAGGTTGTGGATGCCCCATCCCTGCAGGCATTCAAGGCCAGGCTGGATGTGGCTCTGGGCAGCCTGGTCTGCTGGTTGGCGACCCTGCACATAGCAGGGGGGGGTTGAAACTACGTGATCATTGTGGTCCTTTGCAACCCAGGCCATTCTGTGATGTGATTCTGATTCTCACCATCATTAGTTTTTTTTCCCCACAGTCTAGCTAATATTGCTGCAGTAAGCAGCAGAGCCCTTGTAATACAGCTCTCCACAAGCTAATGCTCTGATAGACAGAGGAATGATGACAGGCCCCTTCCTCATAACGCCTTACGTGTCCGTTGAATGGATGCAAATCGTGGTATGTTCTGTCTTTTCCTTTAGGATCTGGCCATGCTCTTATAGAGCAGTGGAATCCTGTTGGGTTAGTGGGAATCATCACGGCCTTTAACTTCCCTGTGGCAGTGTATGGGTGGAACAGTGCAATTGCAATGATCTGTGGAAACGCTTGTCTCTGGTAAGGCACAGCTGCCCAGCATGCTGTAAGAGTATTTTAAAATTGCAGAGCTGTTATCTCAGGCATGTAATTGCTGTCGTATTTCATGTGCTTCCATATAGTTGATTCTATCTCATGTAGGATTAATTTCTGCTTATCTGTAAGGTGTGTGTGGTCAAAAAGTATAATTCTGTGACCTTGTTAATGTTGTTAATGAGGTATTGAGATGCAGACCCATTCGGGATTTAGTCAGATGGCAAATCAGTGAAAACATAAATTGAGGTTTAGCAACACTGATAGTAACAAAAAATCAGTATTTTCAGGGATGGTAGAGATAAAATTAAGGATCTCAATAGTAACTTTGCTTTCTCCCTGCTCCTGCATCTCTTCCATCTGTCTGCTTCACTGTAATATCTAGCACATCTCCAGTTCACACTGAGCTCATCAGACCTAAATGCTCAGCACTGGGCAGAAGCACTTGAGTTCTTGTCTTAACATGCACCTGAAAACCAGCTTAAGCATGCTGTATTTGACATACCGTAATAAATGCATAATTAAACTATTTTTCATTTGAAGAACTGAAAGCAATGCCTTTTTTTTTTCCCAGGAAAGGTGCTCCCACAACATCTCTCACAAGTGTAGCTGTCACAAAGTGAGTTCTGGTTCCTTTGCTTTCTGTTTTCCTTTTTAAGCAAGTTGTCTTCTGGCTGAGATAGTGCTTAGTGGTGAGAAGAACTGCTTTTCTCTTGTGACATGTAATGTAACAATATACAGTGTACATTGCTTGTGACTTGTGCTGTTGCCCTTTTTTTCTGGGACCAGAGCTGTGCTGCTGAGGGACGTCTAGCTGTGGTGTTCGCTTCGCTGTAGAAGATGAATGACTTGTAAAATTCAGCTACCCTTAATCACTCATATTTCTGACTCCTCCATTTATTTTGCAGTCAAAGCCCAACATCAGCACTTGGTTATGGTTTTTTTCATTTTTTTGAGAGTGGCAAACCTTTTGGTTGGCTGTATAGACCTATCTCCTGAAGATACGTTCGCACAGTCCTTACTGTCCAGAACTAGTAACATCATAGCATGCCTTTCCAGGGTTCAAAACTCATTCCTGATAGAAAGGAGAACTCTGACAAGTAAATGTCATGGTGATACTTGCTCTAGAGTTATTGCTACTTTCCTTACTGTGCTGGCATTTTAAGTGTGTATCTACTGCATGATGCAAAGATTTATACAAAATATAGATGGACTCCATAAAATGACTAACTTCACAGTCTTGTAACTTTAATGTGGACCTGAGCACATGGCCTCGGACTACTTGCAAGTATTATATCTGACAGGGGAGATCAAGAAAAATAAGAAGGGCTTCTTTAAGTATGTTAATAGCAGAAGGAAGTCTAGGGAGAATGTGGGTGTGCTGCTGAATAAGATGGGTGCCTCAGTAATGGAGGACACTTAGAAGGCAGTTCCTAAATGCCTCCTTGCTTCAGTTCTTATTGCTAAGATTGGCCCTCAGGAATCTCAGGTTCTGGAGGTAGGAGAGAGAGCCTGGAGAAGGGAAGACTTCCCGTTGGTGGAGCAGGATCTGGTCAGAGATCATCTAGGCAAACTCGATGTGTATGCATCCACGTGCCATGATGGGATGCACCTATTGGTGATGAGGGAGCTGGCAGAAGTGATTGCTGAACCGATTTCTATCATTTTTGAAAGGTCATGGAGAACAGGAGAGGTGTCTGAGGACTGGAACAAAGCCAGTGTCACTCCAGTCTTCAGAAAGGGCAAGAGGGAAGACTCAAGAAACTACAGACCACTCAGTTACATCTGTGTCTCTGGAAAAGCGATGAAACTACTTATTCTGGATGTCATCCAAGCAAGTGGAAGAAAATAAGGTTTTCAGGAGTAGTCAGCACTGTTGGGAAATCATCCTTGACCAACCTGGTGGAATTCTATGGGTAGTTGAGGGGAGAGCAGTGGATGCTGTCTACCTTGACATAAGTGAGGCTTTTGACTCTGTCTCCTATAACATCCTTGTAGGTAAGCTTAGGAAGTGTGGGATATATGAGTGAACAGTGAGGTGGACTGAGAGCTGGGTGACTCAGGGGATTGTGATGCAAAGTGGTGCAGAGTCTGTTTGGAGGTCTGTAGCTAGCAGTGTGTTCTCCAGGGATCAGTACTGGGTCTGGTCTTTAACATCTTTGTCAGTGACCTGAAGAAAGGGATAGAGTGCACCCTCAGCAAGTTTGCTGGCGTTGCAAAGCAGAGAGCAGTGGCTGACACACCAGAAGGCAGTGCTGCCATTCAGCAAGACCTGGACAGGCTGGAGAGTTGGGTAGAGAGGAACCTGATGAGAATGAATAAGGTCAAGTGTAGAATAGGTGGGTATAGGTTAGGGGCTGCCTTACTGGAAAGGTGCTCTGTGGAGAATGACCGGTGTATTGTGGTGGACAGCAGGTTGACTGTGAGCCAGCAGCGTGCCTTTGTGCCTAAGAAGGTCAGTAGTATCCTGGGAGGATAAAAAGGAGGATGGGCAGCAGGACCGGTGAGGTGGTCCTTACCCTCCTCTCTGCCTTTGGTGAGGCCACGTCTGGAGTGCTGTGTCCAGTTGCAGGCCCCTCAGCTCAAGAAAGATGGGGAACTACCAGAGAGATTGCAGTGGAGAGCCACAAAGATGAATAGGGGCCAGGAACTTCTCCCCTGTGCAAAAAGTCTGAGATGCCTGGGACTGTTTAGCTTGGAGAAGACCGAGAGAGGATCTTATCAATGCTTTTGAATATGTAAAAGGTAGGAGTTAAGTGGGT
Source organism: Pavo muticus (assembly GCA_016647715.1). NCBI lineage: Eukaryota > Metazoa > Chordata > Aves > Galliformes > Phasianidae > Pavo > Pavo muticus. The sequence goes on from JACDJE010000278.1 coordinate 949,280, forward strand.
GGGGCCAGGCTCTTTTTGGTGGTGCCCAGTGACAGGACGAGGAGCAATGGGCTTAAACTGGAACAGAGGAAGTTTCATATGAAGTTGAGGAAAAAGAATTCTTTACTGTGGGGATGACAGAGCACTGGAGAGATTGTGGGGCCTCATTCTCTGGAGGCATTCAAGACCCACCTGGGCTCTTTCCTGTGCAGCCTACTCTGAGGATCCTGGGGGGGGTAGACTAGAGGCTCCTTCCAGCTCCTGTGATTCTGTGATTTTTAAGTAACTTCTTGAAGTTATGTAGACATCTCTTTCTAGTGGTGAAAGATTGTAGGGATGAGGTTTTTGTACACTGCTCTAATGCTTCTCTGTGTCAGTTATGTGGATGCATAGGGAATGTATTTTCAAGTGTTTTTCTGCCTGAGCAATGATTGTAAGGTCCTTGAGTATGTATTTATTGTATAAACTATCTGCAAGACTGTTGCTTTAAAAAATAAAATAAAATTCTGAGGCTTTCTCATGTGTCTGTAATAGCTCACTGTCTATTGTATGCACCCATTAGTAACTGAATTTTTTATGATTTTGATTCTAGAATAATTGCCAAAGTCTTGGAGGATAACAAGATACCTGGAGCTGTCTGTTCTTTGGTCTGTGGTGGAGCAGACATTGGGTAGGTAACATTCCTTGTATTTTGTATGTATCTACTGTAAACATACAGTGTATTTCTACTTGCTGCTGTGAGGTTAGCTACTAACAAGTAACTTACCAGACATTCCAGTTAAATGAAGAGATGAAGAGGTGTGGATCAGTTTTCATTCTGCTGCATGTAGTTACACCCAAAGAATACGGCCAACATAAAATTTCACTCGTCATACTCTTATTTATTTATTTATTTATTGGTCCATCAGTCTTTCAGACCATTTGTAGGGAAGAATGGTTCCACCTGTGCGTAGATGTGTAACGTTGCTTGGAAGCTCTAAAATGTGTACATTTCTACTACAGATGCATAGCTCAGCATTTCAAGAGAAGTGACATCAAAATAGATGATGACTATTAAAGTCGTAGGGGTGCTTATCTTCTTAGGGAACAGAACAATTGAAACTGATCTCATTGTGTCCTTTGGCATGTATTTAATTGTACAGGTGATGCACTTATTATTCGGCACAAAGCAGGGCAGGGAAGCAGTCTTGTCCCTCTTCTCTGAGTGATAAGCAGCTTTCCTGATGGCTTTTCAGTCATTTACCCGATGTTTGGTTTACGTGGGAGGTGTGAGCAGCTTTTCCAGCTGTTTACTCTTCCTGTAAATGTGGTGGCATGTCCTGTTGTGCAGGACAGCAATGGCGAGAGATGGGAGAATGGACCTGCTGTCTTTCACTGGCAGCACAGAAGTGGGCAAGCAGGTAGCACTCATGGTTCAGGAGAGATTCGGTGAGTGGGAGCCTTTTATTTTTCTTTTTGTGGTTGGGAAAGGTAGGGTGACCTCATAGGAGTTTAAAATACAGCTTGGATCACCTATCTCCTGTTTTAACATTTTTCATCTTGATGAAGGTAAGGTGAGGGAACTCCTCAGATCTAGCTACTGCTTTTTCTTCTAGTTCAGTCACAGTTCAGTTGTTGTTCTTTTGTTGTTGTTTTTTTTTTCCCCAAGATGTCCACAAATCCATTTTACTGCAGTTAATTTGGAGTAAGTTCTTGTGGCTGTCGTACAGAGACTGACAAATGACAGTTTTTTGGCAAATCCATTTGTGAAAAAATATCCCTTCACCTCTACTCCTTATAAATATAGGAGAAAATGTAGGGCCTTTGAGGTAGATCTTCAAATACCTACAATAGAAGTTGTATAGGTGTGAACCCATGCACAGTTGCAGGGTTCTAAGTTTGTAGTTTTAAAAAGAATATATTGTGGACAAGATTATCCTAAGTGCCAGAAAAATTCAGAATAGATTGCAAAGCTTCATTCAAAAGTAGCTGCTGATTCCTTCCTTTAGATTTGAGATAAAGCAGTTGCTAGGGAAATAATTAAGACTGCTGAAGTGTTAATTTATTCATTTTTGTATCCATAGCACCTCCTAATCTTCATCTGCCTCGTATTATTTATTCTGCAGCTTGTTTTGCTTTCTTCTTTTCCTTTTTAGTGCTATTTTACCTCATTTTTTTAAGCTTTTTTCTTCTCCAGGTGTCATTCCTCGCAGTATGTTACAGATGTGGTATTCAATGTAATTTACTCCTTTCGCTAGTGCAGTTTGTTGACAGTGATGCCTAAAAATTTCTGTCCAGAAAAGAAAGTGGAATGAAATCTAATTGTAATTACTGATGACTTTGCTGAAATGCATACTGAATACGTGTACAACTCATGTAATTTCTGTATGTCTTCATTAGGCCGAAGTCTGCTGGAACTGGGAGGAAACAATGCCATCATTGGTAACATACAGTATAGAAATTTAGTCCCATAGACATTATTTGAAACTTAGTGTATATATGTTTGTAGCAAATTGTTCTTTATTTCTTCTGTCACTGGGGCTTAAAAAGTGCTTGTTTTTGTGTGTGTTTATAATCTTTTCCTGTCTTCAGTGTTGCCAAGGGGCAGTGATTGAGGATAAAAATGAGAGCTCAAACTTGTGTAGTTAGTTTTGAATGGAACGGCATGGGATTGTGAACAATGCTGCTAATGAAATTTGACTTTAGGATCCGATCACTTGAACACAGCTTTGAGCACTGCCGAATAAAAGGACATGCACATATATATAGACAGGCATATAAATGACATCTACGACAGTATTTGACCACTGAAGGTATTTGGAAGTAAAGCACACAGGTATTCACTTCAAAAGCCTGTTTCACGGGTTTAGGTGATTTAGGTCATGTTCTGATTAACAGGCAAACTAAAATAAATACCATAAAAATGAACATTAGACAGAAAATAGAAACCAACTAAATACCTGAGTTGCTGTCATATTCTATTAAAGCCTTTTCCTTCACCTTTCTTGTGATTTGAACTAATATAATTGCCTGTTTAGAATATTAAGCACTTTCAGAAATCCAATTTGAGCAGTCTTGTTATACAGAATAGGTGAACTTGCTGTATAGTTAGAGAAGAATGTCTACTTCTTCATATAGAAGTCCATCTTTTTCTGAAGTTGACTTTGAATGAAGGCTTAAACTTCTGTCTCAGATTTGTCTCCCCCAAATTCTGTGGGTCTGGTTAAACTGAGTGATATTTTGGGAATCCTCTGAGTCTTATGCTTACTTGCTCTACTTTAAATATTTCTGTGTCTTCACGTTTCTTCAGTTTATTTGCATCTTACTTTTACATTGAGTAGCTGTGCATTTTAGCTACTATTTTTGTGTGTGCCACCTGAGTACACTTCTCTTCATGCTACTAGACTTCTCATGGAGGGAAGGTGGAGAAGGGCAAGAAAATGAAGCTGAGGTTTTTTGCAAGCTTCGCTGTGAAAGGCTCTTTACAGTAGTTCAGAGATCTGTTTATGTCCAATTGCACGTGTCTTTAATTCAGGTGTATAAGTATGGGAATTCTGAGGTGTTTTTATACATAACTCATTTTGAAAGCGGTGCCTCCTATATATGTCCATGGAGACTGTAACAAAGAGCTCAGTAACACTATTTGATAGAGCAGATTCTCAGGTACAAAACACTCTCTTTCAACGTAGTCATCACCATTAGCTATGCAGTTTTGCCAGCAATGAACAAGACCCTGTATGCCATGCTCATACAGATGTGCACCAGCGGAGATGAGCCACTGTTTCTCAGCTGTTCTGACAGCATCACTGCTAGATGATGTTGTAGGAAAATGTTGCTCACGCAGTTTCTTTCATCTGCCCAAACAAGTGGAAGTCAGAAGGCACCCAATCCAGACTCTACAGTGGGTGTGTGAGGACAGTCCAGCTGAGGATGTCGTTGTGCTCCATGGGGCCTGGCTTTATCACGTTTCTAGAGAAAGGTTGTCTTCTCTGCTCTATCTCTAGAAGTTTGAGCCATCCTGTTAGTGTTTTGTTCTAGCAGTCAGAGTGGATGGTTTGACAGGGTTCCAAGAAATGCAGAAGGATCACCCGTTTTCTGTCCCAAAAGATAGTGAGAACATCACTTTACCCACTGAGGGCTACGTCTTGAACTTTGATGGGGAATTCACGTTTCACTATTTCCAGGACTTCCATTTTGACTGTGGTTAGTAGTGGTGACACCACATTTCACCTCTGGTAATGATGCGATCCAGGAAATTGTCACCATCAGCTTTGCACTGGTTCAGTAGATCCTGACAAACTTGCATACCTTGTTCCTTCTGTTCCTGTCCCACTTGTGGGACTAACCTGGTGCAAGCTTCGTGTACAGCTCTGTACACAACTCCCTGATTGTAATTCACTGTTTGGTGCAAGTGAGCTGTCTGAGATGCTCTTCATTTTGTGGTGTGACAGCTGTGCATGACTGTCCTGTACATAGTGTGACTTGTCACTGTCAGCACTGCTGAAACACACCACCTGCTGCCTCACTGTGGTAACGTCCATTGTTTGGTCTCCATGAGTGTTCAGCAAGCATTAATGAGGGTCACTGGGTGCAGTGTTTAACTCACAGAGGAATTCAGTTACACATTTGGTTTATATTCGCTTCCATATCAGGTGCCGTTTTATCAGACTGGCCCTCTGCTGCCATCTGCCCCGTGGCAACAAAATGTAGTGGGAAAGTTCAGCCCCTGCTGCCATACCACTGCCAACGTGGGTCAACATGATGAAATAAGAGGCATTACTTTCTGAGCAGCCTTTGTGTGCACTCATGTGCTGTGCTATTGCTGTTATTCTTCATGCTTCTTGAGCGGCTTGCTGGAATTTATTGCATGCTGTTTAGTGTCTTGAATCTAGTAAATTTAGAGAGCCTTCAGCACTTAAACACCACTTTGTCCTTTTTCTCTCTGCTTTATTAACATACTGATGTTTAACTTCTGTTAAGTGTTTGAAGATGCAGACCTGAACCTAGTCATCCCATCTACTCTGTTTGCTGCTGTGGGAACAGCGGGTCAGCGATGCACAACTGCCAGAAGACTGGTATGTAAATCCAACTGAACTGGTTTGGATAGCTCTGACTTAAAAAATTAATTCCAAAATAGCTCAGAAAGTTCCTATTGGTTACTTATATTATGGAGAATAAGAAATATTCGTTAGGTGTATTTTATTCTCTCTGCTATCAGGGTGGTGACGCCCTGGAACAGGTTGCCCGAGGAGGCTGTGGATGCCCCATCCCTGCAGGCATTCAAGGCCAGGCTGGATGTGGCTCTGGGCAGCCTGGTCTGGTGGTTGGCGACCCTGCACATAGCAGAGGGTTAGAACTACATGATCATTGTGGTCCTTTTCAACCCAGGCCATTCTATGATTCTATGATTCTATGATATCAGTGTGGTGATAGGAAAAGAAGATAGCTGTAGTTTGTCACTATAATTCTAGCACCAGAGGGCCTCTGTGAGTGTGTTTCTCACGTGGTCCTAAAACTCAGTAAAATAATGCTCATCATGTTTTCTTTGTTTCTCTCCACTTTTGTTGCCAGAACTTAAATTTGATTGTGGGGTGCATGTGTCTCTTGATGTGTTTCTTTTCCCAGTTCTTCAAACCAACCTTGAAGAAATGTAGAAGTATTACAGTGTCAGCATGCATCTCCATAGTCTTTTCAGAATTGTGTTGGTTAGGTACATTTTTGTCAAAAAAGATTTAGCTTTACTTTATTGCTGTAATTTGAGGAATCACTGAAAATTTGTCCGCTCGTGACAAGTCATTGTAATTAACCTGTGGAATAATAGTAAATCTCTAATGGAGTTACTTTAAAATGGGTTTTTCTTCCTTTGGTTCTTTTAAATCTTCACGATTTGCCTTCATGGCAGTACTCCTGTTTTAAAACCTCCCACTGTATTCATTTAAGCACAGTATTTGCTAAATATGAGCAGCGCTGCCCCTGCGCTTCCTTTGGCACTCTTCAGACTACACTATTACTTCAGGAGGAACGACATAGGCTCTGCTGGCTTACAATCTTCTTACCACATTTTGTTTAGTTTCTCCATGAAAGTATCCATGATGAGGTGGTGGAAAAGCTTGTGAAGGCCTATGCCCAGGTCCGCATCGGTGATCCATGGGACTGTAAGTAGCAGCTTCCAGCTCGTGGGTTTAGGAGACATTTCAGTTTGCATCTTTCTGTTAAAATTCTTAAGCGATCGTAGATTGAAGATACCTAATTTTAGCAGTTTACCAGGAAATGGTTATAGCTAGTTTTATTCAGAATACAAGCCCTGAAAGGGAGATAAAGAATCCTGCTATCACTGTTCATCTTGGGCAGATTATATTATGAGGAAAGGTTGAGGGAACTGGGCTTGTTCAGCTTGGAGAAGAGAAGGCTCCGGGGAGACCTCATTGTTGCCTTCCAGTACTTGAAGGGAGCGTATAAACAGGAAGGGGTACATCTGTTTTTGAGGGTGGATGGTGATAGGACAAGGGGGAATGGTTTTAAACTGAGACAGGAGGTTTAGGTTAGGTATTAGGAGGGAGTTTTTCACACAGAGGGTGGTGACGCACTGGAACAGGTTGCCCAAGGAGGCTGTGGATGCCCCATCCCTGCAGGCATTCAAGGCCAGGCTGGATGTGGCTCTGGGCAGCCTGGTCTGCTGGTTGGCGACCCTGCACATAGCAGGGGGTTGAAACGAGATGATCATTGTGCTCCTTTTCAACCCAGGCCATTCTATGATTCTATGAAATAGTTGCTCATCAGATTTTGTAGGAATGTTATTAAAAGTTCATTTTTCCTGAAATAATGTCTTTGGATTTTTCTTTAGCTGACACTCTGTATGGCCCCCTTCATACTAAAGAAGCAGTGAAAATGTTTCTTGATGCAGTAGAACAAGCAAAACAACAAGGTGGCTCTGTGGTCTATGGTGGAAAGGTGACTTATTTTTATTCTCCCTTCTACAGTTAATCTTCTAGGGAAAAAAATACAGTAGCATTGTGGCTTAGGCCAAGACTGTATTTCAGTGTGTCTTCAATTACAGGACGTCAGTCAGACATTAAATGTCCAAATTGGAGTCCTGTGCTTACAGTAAAGATAGGTTTATGTAGAACACCAAGAAACGGCTGTGAATTTTCAGTAATTCCCTGCACTATTCAGTCTCAGAGGGTGGTGAAAATACTGACAGCAATGAAAATGGTGACTGTGGTGCACGTAACAAAGAAAAATTGCTGTTCCATTCCTGGGTTCACTGTATCAAACTTGGAGAAACGTTGAAGATTCAAAGAAGTTGCTAGCACATCTTCATTGTTTTCCTGAAGTTGCTTCCTGTTTATTTCCATGGAAATGACAACAAATAGCACTGTTTGATAGAGCAAGTCCTCACCTACAAAACACTGTTTTTCAACATATTCTACACCATTAGCTATGCATTTTCACCAGTGATGAACAAGAGCCTGCATGCAGCACGTGTAGAAGTCTGCAGCAGCAGAGGTGACCTGCTGTCACCACTGCTGAAATGCAGCACCCGCTGCCTCACTGTGCTGACATCCACCATTTGGCCAATATAAGCATTCAACAAGTGTCAATGAATGTCAGTGGGTGCAGTTTTTTTCTGCAAGGAGGATTTCAGTTCCACAGTTTTGCTTCGTACACATTTCCATGTCAGACACTGTTTCATCAGTCTTCCCTCCCTCCTGCTATCTGTCTCATGGCAACAAAATATAATGAAATACTGGGGGGAGGGTTCAGTATCTACTGCCGTATCACCACCATCCACCTTGGATGTTGTGTACCAACATTACCTCAGAGCAGCCTTCGTGTATGATGTTTATTTCTCCAGGACTTAACTGATGGTCTGAGAATTCTTGTTTTCATAGACACCTTCATTATTCCTACTGCCTTTGAATTTCTAGTTGACTTACTGATCAGCTTTCAAGTGGGAGAGAGTAACTTTTTTTTTCAGCTGGTAGACTTGGAGATTTAATTACTTATTTAGCAAACTAAGTTATACTTCTATATATTCAACATGTAAATAAGTAAGTTCCACGTTACCTACTGGGATGATCTGAACTTCAATTTCTGATTGATAGGAACAACTACAGTAATAAAACTATGAAGGATTCTCTTCCTACAGTGGTACTAAGCAGGATGCTAGTTTGGCTGAACTTACTCAGTTCTTTTCCTTTGTACTTTGAAGGTTATAAATCGCCCTGGAAACTATGTTGAACCAACCATTGTGATTGGCCTTGCCCATAATGCACCCATTGTCCACAAAGAGACATTTGCTCCCATACTGTATGTGCTGAAATTTAAGGTAAAATAGCCAAGTGAATTGTGCCTGGTGTCAGGGGTTTCAGGAGAGCGTTTCCTGATGTGTGTTGTGTATATGCAATTCTCTGACAGATGAGGAAGCCCTGTTGTTCTGCACTGTAATGGCTTATCACATGTTTACTGCTACATTTATGCATGAAGAGCACTGATATTGAGCTAAGTCTGTGCAGGAACAGATCTTTTCATTGATGTCAGCCTGCTCTATAGTGAGATTTGTCTTCCTCTGCAGTGGTGGGGGTATCCTATCCTTTATTTGTTGCATGTGTATTTGCAAAATGGTGTTCTGTTTATTTGCATTACATCTGTAGCATTCTGGAATGTTCTTAACAGTGCTTCTTTTTAATTATTTTGAGTAGATGTGGTTCAACTATTGACATTCCTTCTTTCTAGGAGGAGGAGGAGGTTTTTGCCTGGAATAATGAAGTAAAACAAGGTCTTTCCAGCAGTATCTTTACCAGGGATTTGGGAAGGATTTTTCGCTGGCTTGGGTATAATTCAGAATATTTTTTTACACGATTAAAACTTAAAATTACTGTATTTTGTTTTGTTTTTATACCTACGTATGCTGCTAGCTGAACACCGTTTAGCTCTTATTTTATGGAAGGAGTCTTTGCAGATTCTAATCAGTAGTTGTCTCATCTTTGTCCATAGGCCGAAGGGATCTGACTGTGGCATTGTGAACGTCAACATCCCAACAAGTGGGGCGGAGATTGGCGGTGCTTTTGGTACGTTACTTACAGCGTATGCTGCTCCTTTCTTCAGGCAGTGAAATCTCTGGTGCCAGATCTGGTGACTTGATGTTATTCCCGAGGTTTCATTTTTTTTTTCACGACTCTTCATTTATCTAATGATACTATTAGCTTTTCATGAAAAGAAGAGCTTCAGATGGAGACCAAATTAAAGCATTGTAGAATTAGTGTAACTTGGATCTCCGCATCTTATTTGTTCAAGGCTTTAATCAATCCATCTAAATAATTACTCTGAAGCAAGGAACGAAGTTAATTTGAATTGCATTGCTGTAGCAGAAATGAGAAAAATAAGTAGAGGTAATTAGGGTCCATCTTGTAAAAATATTTGTATTTGGTTTTTGAGTACTGCACGTATCTCTTTGTCTCTTTCATTAAGGTGCTGTAACTCAGAAGCATGTTCAAAATGTGTTTAGGAGCATGGCTGGGTGGAAATCTTCCCAAGGTTTTTGTCTCATTTGTTTTTTGAGTATACTATAGAAAGCGGAGGAGGGAGGAAGAGAGATTCATCTGGTCATTTGAACAGTATAAGAACCAGCACATTCTGGTACAACCTTCTCATGTTTAAAGAAAGTATCTTTAAAACAGCATCCCCTGTCACCAGCAGAGTGAGATTTTCAATTTCAGGCAGGTGGTTTTTGAATCAAGAAGGGAAGAGAGAACTAACTGTGTGAGCTGTATGTAGTGGTGACTTGGCAATTTATTTCAGGCTTAGAACAAAGGATAGGGAAGTTTATTCCATGAGTTTTTGCAGTTGTTGAACCTCCTTGAGTTAATCCAGGTTCCCATGCTCCAAAACAATTTCGTGTTTCCATTTACAACCTTTTTCCTACAGGTGGTGAAAAGCACACTGGTGGAGGAAGAGAATCTGGAAGTGATTCATGGAAGCTTTATATGAAACGGTCAACATGGTAAGATACGTTTTTCTTTTCAAACAAATATAAAATTACATACAGACTTGTTAAAGCCCAAAACAGATCTCTGAGTATGGGAGGTTGTCTTCACTAAATGGGAGATAGTCATGTAAAAGTGCAGTTTTTCTTTCTCATCATGTAAGAAGTTATGTCTGTGTTCCCAACAGAGAATGATTTCATTAAAGACATTTCTTTATTCACTATTCCTTAAGATGAACATGTCCTTCTACAGAGCAGGATGGTTTCTAGGGTCTGGAAACATAAATTACTCTTTAAACGTTGTTTTTGCTTTATTATGTTTTTTCTTTCACCTCTTGCCTGATGTTAAAGTAAGCAAAAAATGAGATAACTGAAGCTTTTCAGGAAACAACACATGAATAGGAGGAACCACGGAGAGAGGGGCCAGTTTGGCCTGTGCTTGGGTGGTTTATTGAAGTGTTGGGTATCTCTCCATGAATCTTGTGAAGGATATCTTCTAGCAGTCAGTCTTTGCTGTTCCCTCTTGCTCTCTCCTGCATTTTCCTGTACTGACTTAGTTACCATGCAGCTGGTCAGAAGCTGTGTACATAGGAAGGAGGCTGCACAATCTGTCTCATTGATCTCTAAATAATTGTTTCTCTTCCAGCACAATCAACTACAGCAAGGATTTACCTTTGGCTCAAGGAATCAAGTTTCAGTAACAACCTTACGAATGACTGTGCCAGGAGCTCTCCTAGCATTTGAAAGCCATGTATCTTCTAAAACTCATGGTGAGGAAAATGGTCTGAAATTCAGCTACTACATGCTAATTCTGTCAGAAAATCTGATACTCTAAAAAGTTGTTTAACTTCTAATGTACGAAATCACTACTTCAGTCTTCAGATATGAAATACAGAATATTTGGGAAGAAGGGGAAGCGACTGAAGTTAATAAACTTGGATTGAGGTGGCCTAGATAATCTTCTGTTGCCTTATCGCTGTCCTTCACTGTCTCTCTCCCTTGCCTCCTTACCATTTCCTGTTGTTTTTCCATTTGATAGATCTGTGCTTCAAACCACACGTTGTTTCCTACAGGTGCCTAGTGCTGTGGGGGGGTGGACAGTCCGGGGCTATTTTTCAATGCATGAATAAACTTACATTTTGTGAAATCTCTTGGGCTTCTAAGTTTTTTTGCTCATTGTTTTGGAGCAGGAGCGTTCAGCAGGCTGGCCATTTTTACATGCTGAGCTGACAGCTAGGAGAAGTGTCATTAGGCTAAATGAACCACTTCAGTTTTCCTGCCTCAGAAAGGAAACTTTAACTCCGTATGTTGGGAGATAACAGATAAGATCAAGAGGTACTGCAACCTTTTGTAACCATCTCTACAGCTAGAAGAATTCAGAGTTGGTTGTCAGGGCCCTTGTGACACCCTGGGGTCTAACAAGCTCAAGCACCAGATATACAGCAAGGAGGGGAATACTCTTTGAGCAGGGATTCACCGGGGAAATGTTTATGTCCCATTTCAAATTAAGAGGAGTTTTCTCATGGAGACTGAAGGCTATAGCCACGGGGAACTCAGCTGGGAACTTTGCTCAGAATGCAGGACAAAGAGGTATGGCACTTCTAGGCTGATTCTTTCCACTGAGTAACCGCAGAGACTTTTTGAGGCATTACTTCTGGGAAAATTTCTTTTTCCACCTCATGGAAACTTGCTGCAACAGACTATCTGTGAACATAACAAAAAACGTTTATTTTGAACTCAGATTCTAGGACTTCTAATTTGGCTTTAGATTTACCTCGATTCTAAGATCTGACAACAGCAGTGTCCAAACTATCCAAAGAACCAACAGACTGCAACGCTGCTTGGTCTTCCACATCATAATAGCCAGTGTTTTGAAACAGCATTTTGAATTTTACGTCTGTGTTAGAGAAAGATTTGTACTTCTTGAAGAATAGAGAGTAGGCAGTCAAAGTCTTTTTCCCTGCTGTTGTGGTTTATCTGGGCAGGTGGCTAAGCAGCACTCACTCACTCACTCACTCCCCCACTTCCCAATGGGTGAGAGAATCAGGGGAAAAAAAGGAGTAGAACTTGTAGGTTGAGATAAAACTATTTACTAAGTTAGAAAAAAGGAGAAGAGTAACAGTTAGGACTGTATGTGTGTGTGTGTATGCCTACGGATGTTTAGAACAAGTGATGCACAAGCAATTGACCACCACTCCCCCACCAGTGCCCAGCTAGCGCTTGAGCAGCGGAAGAGAAAAAATGAACTCCCACCCCCTTCAACAGCCCTTCCACGTGATGTCATATGGTATGGAATATGGTATGGAATATCCCTTTGGCCAGTGTAAGTCAGCTGTCCCAGCTCTATTCCCTCCCAGCTCCTTGGGCCCTTTGCTATGAATGGACTTGGCTCTGAACAGCACTGCTTAGCAGTGACTATAAACATTGCAATATTGTTGGTAAAACATAGAATCATGCCAGATATTCTCAAGAAAACAATTCTGTCTCAGCTGAAACTAAGACACATACTGAAGTTCATGAGTCTCTTAGAATTGGATGACAAAATCTGCAGTTATTTGGGCTTGGGCATTGAACTATGAGACAGGTTTCAAGAAAGAATGTTATGTATTTGCACATACAAAACGCAGGCAGATCATTAGCAGGCAGAACTCAAAGACAGTCTGATTTTAATTTTAATTTCTCTGAAAATAGCACAAATTATACAAGCTGCATTCTTTAACACATTCTGTGGCACTGGAGGTCACAATGAAAATGTCTTAATGATTAAAAATCAAGAAATTTTTTCTTCTTCCTTCTTACTACTTATTAATAATTTTTTGGTAGCGTCATTATGTCATGTTTCTTTTTCTAGAAGCATAGAAGGTCTCTTTACTGTTTTGGATAAAACAGTTTCACAGCTTTGAAGTGTTGTATGTGCAGGAATAAACTTAGCTCTGCTCTCTGGCTTTAAATATGTCAACTCAAGCCATGGAGTGGAACAAAAATGGCTGGGATGGAGAGGCTCATGATTGTGTGGTACAGCTGATAGAGCAGAAGGAAGGGCTGCCATCCAGGGGGACCTTGATAAACACGAAAGGTGGGCCCTTGTGAAACTACTGGGGTTCAACAAAGCAAAAGTGCAAGATTTTGAACTTGGGTTGGGGCAATCCCAGACATGTATACAGACTGGGAGGAGCAGTCCTCGTGAGCAGCCCTGCAGAGAAGGACCTGGGGGTCCTGGTAGATGAAAAACTTAACATGAGGCAGCAGTGTGCTCTTGCAGCTCGGAAAGCAAATGTTATCCTGGGCTCCATCAGCAGAGGGGTGGCCAGCGGGGAAAGGGAGGTGATTGTCCCTCTCTACTCTGCCCTTGTGAGGCCTCATCTGCAGTGCTGCGTCCAGGTCTGGAGCCTCCAGTACAAGAAAGACAGGGAGCTGTTGGAGAAGGTCCAGAGGAGGCCACGAAGATGATCAGAGGGCTGCAGCACCTCTCCTATGGAGGTAGGCTGAAGGAATAGGCCTTGTTCAGCCTGAAAATGAGAAGGCTGCAGGGAAACCTCATTGCAGACTTTCAGTATTTAAAGGGAGTTTATAAACATGAGGGAAATTAACTTTTTACAAGGGTAGATAGTGATAGAACAAGGGGGAATGGTTTTAAAGTAAAGGAGGGAAGATTTAGGTTGGATGTCAGGGGGAAGTTCTTTACTATGAGAGTGGTGAGGTGCTGGAACAGCTGCCCAGAGAGGCTGTGGATGCCCCGTCCATCCCTGGAGGTGTTCAAGGCCAGGCTGGATGGGGCCCTGGGCAGCCTGGTCTGGTATGAAATGTGGAGGTTGGTGGCCCTGCCTGTGGTGGTTGGAGCTTCATGATCCTTGAGGTCCCTTCCAACCTGGGCCATTCTGTGATTCTGTGATTATCTAAAAATATCTAAAAATAAATAGGAATGAAAAAAGAATAGGAATGTGATCACAAGGGTGACTGAGCGTTACAGCAATCATGCTAAATTATTTTTGAAGTTTAATTTGAAATTTTGAACTAACAATTCTTAATAAAACCACCTTTTTGAGTAGCTTTGCAGAGGACTCTCAGCTTCAAATACTTTTGTAAGTACTTCTGCATATTATAAATAACCCCATTGGATGCACTTCATGTAGACAGATAACAGGTTCTCTCTGTAAGTAGGTTGTGATTTCAGACTGACTTGTGCTGAGTGTACAAATTACAATTCCATAGACCATGATATCCGTATTGACATTTGACTTCTACTACAGCACTGCAACCGATAATGGTAACATTTAACCTGCTTTCCAAGTGATTCGTGTCTTGGAGCTACTGGTGTATGCAACATAGTGGAACCTGCAGTTATAATTCACATTCTCCCAGTGTCTTCCACGGTTGCAAAAAGTTAATTACCATTTAGTGTGTAACAGCACTGAATAACAAGTGTTAAATGACACACGATCAATAATTTATTTATTAGCACAGTATTGCTTACCGTGCAATGATATTGATGGGAACACTGTTGCAAGTAACTTTCTTCTGGCTACCAAAGAAAAACACAACCTGCAATTTCTATTTTTACTTACAAACATACACAGCAGCTGCTTTTTTTAGTGAATGTTAAAAATTTGGAGCTGCAGGCTTTGAACTGCTGCTACTCCTCCGTTTTATTGTATCCTATCACAGTTTCTAAAAGCAGAGGAAATAGCAGACTGCTGGCACTGGAACCAGGTAATGCTGCTTGTCAGTAGTAGATTGCAAACTGGATTTTTGCAAATAGCAGCCCTGCAGTGCTGAACTTAAAACAACTGGGAAAGTGTTTTTATCTTCCAGTACCAACAGAGCAACCTATTAGTATTATATCATACTGCTTTCTCCTGGTATTTCCATCATTCCAGTCTGCGTATTGTTATTAGATGCTGTTAAAGCCACGTGGCTACCAGAAGTTTTAATTCATGGCTGCTGCCTATGTTACTGTATGAGATGGTACACATACAGACGTGTTCTCATATAGGTTCTCAAAACTGGTTACTCTCTTCAAGTCTCTGCATTAATCTGTACAAGAGCTAGGTAAAAAATGTGTAAGTTACATAAAAGCTTTCTCCTGATTCTCTTCTGAATGTGTTGTTTACGGCAGTGTGATACACCCTTGTGCAATGTGTGACTACTCTCTGTGTGCAAGAGGACACAGATTTTTAAGACTTACATATGAGCAAGTGACTTAATCACAGAAAATGAAATGTTTGAGTAAAAGTCACGGAGGGGCAAGGACTTTTACAATGCCTTGCATTTGGTGTTCTGAAGTATATTCCTACCTGAAGAAAGCGTGCTGTAACTTGCTATATGTCTAATGTTTGTAAACAACTGGATTGATTGCAATCCTTCATAAACTTCTTTGGCCACCAAAGTGCTTTGTTATATGAAAAATGCAGTCCTGTTTGTCAGTGGTTTACGGGCTGGTTTGGCCCGGTTCCGTGACCAGCGGGGTGGAGGGATTTCGCAAAATCCGTGCCTCCGGAAAAGGGAAACAGGGGACCCCAAAATAATTAAAAACAGTGGCACGATCTGAGGAGAAACAAACTAATTTGCTAAATATAGTATCGGAATGCAAGATAACATGCTATAATACAATATAATTAGAATTGAAGCTAATAAATCAAGTATAATGAGAGAGAGAGATTGTCCGAAAGCTGGGTAGGCCTCACCATAACGCTGAGGTGAGATGCGCAGTCTGGTCGAGCAGGGAGGGAGTCTGATGAAGAGCCCGATCAGATGAGCTACCGAGGCCTTATATCTGTTCCCCCTGAGCAGAAATGATAACAGCACAGCGAACAGGCTTCTGGGGAACGTAGTTCTTCTTTTCTTCGGGGACAGGTACCCAGAACACTTTAACTGCCAGTGCACTACATGATGTTATGATGTGGAATACTGATAACCAAAAATCATAAAACCATGACACTGTTCTTCTGAAGGTCTCTTATATTCCAGCACAACTGTAACCATTAATTCTTTGTTGGCAATTAAATCCACTTTATTTTGTGAAAGCCTCGGCTGGCTTATACAATTCTTATACAACACTTTAACTCCAAAAGACAAAAATTATACTGTTTCAGCCAAGTACTCACCTCCAGGAGATAACAAATTATTTAAGAAATACATTGGTTGCTCTGAAAGTGGTGCCTTCTATTTATTTCCATAGAAACTACTATGGATACAAAGAGTTTAATAGCTTAATAGCTAGAGATGTGGAAGAAAGAAGGTGGCGCTGGTTATTCAAAAAGCCCAGCCACTCCTGTGGTGAAGGGCATGACTCACATCACTGGCAATAAAATCCTAGGTTAGCAACTCCCATCTTGCCAGTGATCCTCATGAAAGAAATTGGCTGGCTGCGTAAGATTGAGGGGAACTTGAAAATCCACTGATTCTGCAACAGAGGTGTGAATGGACAACTCTTGTTTTGCTCACGTTCTTTATATTAAATGTCCCCTTACTAAGCCAACTAGACATTGTTAGTAAAATTTTTGCCTTTATTTTTTTTTTCATCAAGTAACCAGTATTGATAGGAGCACGCTGGCAGCAGATTACATAGTGCTGCTTCTCCAGTGTTGCAATTTGCACTGCTGCCAAACGGCCCTGAGCCAGAAGCCACAGTTTGCTCAGACCTCTGTGCCAGTGTGTGCCCACCCAGCGCAGCGATTCGTGCTTTAATTGCACTACTGTGTGTTATGTACTCATATGTGAGGCAAAGCATAGAGGGTGTGCCCTTAGAGTCCAAACAAAGACCGTCACAGTACAGAGACTTGTTGTTTTGACCATTTCTTGACTATAAAGAGATGAGACTGCTGCTATTTACTCAGTGCTGAGGTAAGTTTTCTAGCTACTTCCTTAATAAGGTTGCCAATTTTTTTTTTTTTTTGAGACTGATGGTAGCTATGAGGACAAATGCTGGGGGAAACATCAAGGCTATTTCAAATAATAAAAGGTTGGTGTTTTGTTCTCAAATAGCATCCTTTTGCAGCATTGTTCATGTTTAGTCCTAGCATGATTTGTAAGAATACTGTCGTTTTCCATTGTTAAAAGTGTACGAGCTTATTTACTTAGGCAACTGATGTGCCTGGTTCAATTTAAGGAGAAATAGCTCTCTTCTTTGAGGTTTTCCTACTGGTGGGACCAGCGTGGGATGAGCACCCAATGGGAATGCACCCTCTCATCCAACAGCAGTGGCACAAAGCTTAATGTGGCAGTGTCCCCAGAAGTAACAACTATCAGAACTGGTGAAATTGCTGGAGGTTTAAAATTTTCCAAGTCAAGGGAAGAAGTTTGCTTGTGGGCAATGAGAGTACAACTGGGGACCATTTACCCAAGCGGAGCCAGGAGGGGGCTGATTATGCAGTAGTGAAAATCCTGTACAGCTTAGAACTTTCCAAGTTCAATCACCTTTCTTGGATGGCCCAGGACACCACATGGTGATAATAAAGTGGCTAGCACGGCACAGTGGTAACACCCTTACTTGTGCAGTGAAATGCTCAGGTTGTTCAGCAAAAAGTTTTTATTAGAAAGCAGTCCAGGGAGCTGGCAGTGTTTTGGGCCTCTCACTACAAAAGGATATTGAGTTGCTTTCATATTGAAATGCTTTCAGAGAATGGCAGTGAAGCTAGCGAAGGGACTAGAAAACATAATTTATGAGGAGTGGCTGAGGGAACTGAGGCTGTTTAATCAGGAGGAGGCTCCGGGGAGACCCCATTGCTTTCTACAACTACCTGAAAGTAGTTTGCATAGGACAGTGTTGGTCTTTTTCCTCAGGTGACAAGTGATAGAGCACGAGGAATTGGCCCCAAGTTGTACCAGGACAGGTTTAGCTTGGATATGAGGAATAGTTTCTTCATGGAGAAGATGGTCAAATTCTGGAAGGGGCTGCACAGGGAAACAGTGCATTCCCCACCTCTGGAGGGTGTTGAAGAGGTGTGTGGATGTGGCAGTAAGGGACATGGCTCAGCAGTGGGGCTCAGCAGGTCAGTTAGACTTGGTGATCTTTAAAGTCTTTTCCAACCTAGATGATTCTATGATCCTAAGAAGAACAAAACAAAGACATATTCTTACTGATAATGACAGCGCCAGAGAAAAAGCTGTTACAGAACAGAAAAGCATGTTCTATTATTTAGATGCTAAAATCTCTGTTTTCCCATGGAATTTGAATACATCTGTTTTTGCAATATATTCCTGCACACTGCAGAAGACAGAATGTATCAGTGTATCATTTCAGACCAGAATAAATACCACAGCCTGCAAATCGAACTGCTTTGATGGTATTTCAATATGCAATCTTGGAAAAAAAACAACAGGTAGAGGTGGGTTTCAGGAAGACAGAAAATAAAAGCTTTTGCAAAGGTGGTGTTAAACTGGACATGCAGGATAGTATTTTTGACAAACCTGGAAATCAAGCTTGAATATATTCTGAAAATGCTTTTTCATTCTTTTCTTTTTCTCTTGCTGGATCTTCTGTGTTCAGTTAAAAGATTAGAAAGGATCTCGTATCTGAATACTCCATGCATGATATCATAGCAGTATGTATAGAATCCAGTCATGAATCTCTGATTATTTCTTTCTTTTTTTTTTTAGACTTTGGTGAATTTTCTTGTATATTCAAGGCAATGGTAGTTTCATGAAGAGGTCCACTGTGGTGTCATGGTTTTCATGACCACACTGTGGTCAAGACAATTATTAATTAAACAATTAATGTTGTGATTTATGCTGTTAAGGAGACAAGGGCTTGCTTTCACCTTTAGTTATTTTATCAGTGTGGGAATGAAGTGACATGTTTCCTCCTGGCTCGGACTCTGTGACAACGTGGTACAGAACTGTAACATGGTGAATTCTTGCTCTCTGGTTGTCTAAGAGGTGGACTTGTAGCTAACTGGTGAGTAGTGAAACAAAACTCTTATTCTTGTGAAGGCTTCAGAACAAGAACTGTACTGTAACACCCGTGTGAAAGTTGCAGAACAAACACGTTGTACAGTGGAGGAGCCAGGAGGTAGCTGGCTTGCTGAAGATGCTCTCGGGTCCCCCCCTCAACCATGACCACAGAGGGACCATCATATGGCACTGAAGCACTGCCAGCCCCACAGCCAGCAGCACACGCCCCACCACATTCTTACCATCCCAGAAGAAGAAGGAGGAGGATGGACCCTCTGGACACCATGGGATCCACAGAGGTGACTTGCTTTCCTCTCCTTTTTTCTCTCTCTCCTTTTCTTCTCTTCTCTTTATCCTCCCTTGCTCACCTGTCTTTTAATAAATAAAGGCGCGCTCCTGCTTGATCAGCAGCTTAATTCCATTCCAAGCCTTAATTTGGAAGGACTGGGATCCAAATAATGAATTGCAAGATTCTCTGTCTTGCTTATCTAATGTCAAAGCTATTATTTAAAAAAAAAAAAGGTTATGTAAATAAGTTGACTTGAGTGATTATCAATTCTGTGAATGTTTTATATTAATTATATTTAAGGTGATGAAAATGTTAGCAATGATAAATTAAAAATTAAATATCCCGTAGAACAGTAGGCGCTTGTCTGTATAGTTGTTGTGTGTTACCCCGGTGCAAAGAGAACCACAAAATGAGATTCATAAATGGAATTCCTAGGATTAGCTTAAAGAGATTATTATAAATATTAAGAAGAAACTCACGACATGCTGGATCTGCTTCTTACAAAGGGGTTGCTGTTAATTCGTGAAATAGAAGTGAACACAAGAAGCGAAATGACTAAGAAATGAGGGAGATGAAAATTTCTTTTTGGCGGTGGTGCCTAGAGGTTAATTTCACTATTAAAGCCAAGGAGGAAAGCTAATGAAGTGTGTCAGCATGTAACTTTGCTTTTGCAGAAGAACAGTGAATATGGGACTTAGCTGACGCTCCACCCTCTTCTGGAGCATACTTGCTATGACAGAGACGCTTCCAACTTTAATATTAAAGGCTGAGAGAACATTAAATAAATGTCGTATTTCAGTAGATTGGGAATAGCACTTGTTGAGCTATGTCACTCCATGTGCTTCCTGAGGGATCTCAAACCAAAAAAATCATTACAGGACAAATATGTCATTATTGATCATCTTCCACACAAATAGAGGATTTTCCTCTGATGCTAACAGAGCAGCCAGAGCTGTTTGGAAGCCTAACTAAGCTCTGCTGATGCATTTGGCCCATCTCACCCCTCTGTGCCAATGGGTTCTGGGGAAGCAAAGAGTTGCAGGGCAGATGTACAGAGATACTGCCTCAGAATATTCTTGTGGTTTCCAATCTTTTTTTTGCATGGAATAATATTACAGGAAACAATACGGAGAGAAAGCAACGGCAGTAAATCTCCTAGATTTCTGGCATTGCTGAACGGGCATTCGTTCTTTTGATATTGGACTGTCTTACAGGATCTTCTTTGTCTTCATATATGTGGGAATGTTAAATATGTTTTTTGTATGAGTTACTATTTACCAGATCAACTTATGGATGTAGGTTACATCAGGCAGCTCAGGAAGGAAGGTGGAAGTAGAGGAGGGAATAACCAAGTGAGTTCTCAATAGACAGCTCTGAACACTCTAGTTTCTTTACTTCTAACCCGAATACAACAGCCTTGGTTTCATTAGTTAGACTTCAAACCACGAACTGGTTTCATGGATGGAGCTACTGTGAGGGCCAGAGGGAGAGAACAGAAGCAGAAATGTGTCAAGGGACTTGGAAAAGAAGCCTGGAAGATGTGTTTTCCACAATCAAGAATTTGGAGTTTTTCAGATGAGCAAATGGCAATCATCATTGACCAGAAAGAGTGTCTGTCCGTCTCCAAGTCAGCTAACACTGATTTTTGTTCTTGCATGTTAGCTGTATCACTTCTAGAATCATTTTATGGGGAAGCAAATAAGGACCTATCTTCATGCTAGTGTCATAAACCAATATAACAAAGCCATTACTATTCACATGATTAGTCTGTGAGAGAGGGTTCATGGTTCACTAGGTACGTAGCAGAAATAGTACAGGCTGACTTTTTTCTCACATTGCTTCTGCACCAGCACGCAGCCACGTGTGCACATTGCCACGCTAGTAAGCTGAAAGCCCTAGGAAGATTCAGAGCTATTTACTGCCCTGTATGGCAGGTCCAGCATGTAGGGTGATAACTGAGTTACTCATTACCTTTTCTTCTTGGAAGGACTTCTTCTTTGTTTAAGTGTAGATAGCATGAAGATCTGGCTTTTAATTTTGTACTTGAGAGCTCGTATGTGTGATTTTCCTTTAATCTCTTGCTCAATACTGCTAAAATGCCTGCTCAGTGGAAAATTACCTTCACAATATCATTAAGTAAGAAAGCAATTAACAGAGGCCTTTCTTGTATGCTGCCGAAGACTAACAAGTCCTTGTTGCTAAGCTCAGTATGGAATATCACACTTTCAGAACAGGATGCTCTTTGTATATCATCATGCATGAGCTTGCTGTTTGTTAAAGAATCATGGAAAAATATATCTTTTCGTCTAAAAGAACATAATGCACTTTTAAGCACCGACCAAATGAAGTCAGTACAGAAACTGGCAAGACAAGCGCGTTACACACATAATAAAAATACACTGGCACATACTCCGTGCACAAAGGATAAAAGGAAAAAATGCAGGGGGGGGAAAAAGCTGTCCACACTGTGTTCAGAGGCCGGCAGCCAGCAAGCATAATGAGCATGATATGTATTTGGAGGGCAACAATTTCTAAGGCATTCTTCAAGAAGCGAATTCTTTCCAACTATATTTTAACGGCAGTGCCTGCTCAGTAAACAGCCAGCCAACCCCAGGTTACTCCTTTGGGAACAGTTACCGTGTTGCAAAAGTCTTTGGCTTCCCTTCCAGGGGAGGGAAGTTTTTTGGCAAAAAATCTGCCCTTTGTGGCGCAAAAGTTAAAGTGATTTTTGCAAAGCACGTTCACTTTAACAGTGGATATCTGAAATATTATTCTACTCTTGGTATCAGACAATCTAGTTTAGGGAAGGCTTTGCTAACATACAGCTGCCTTGAATTCCTTCAGTAACACCAAGTGCCAGGAGCTGCACTTGAGTCACAATAACCCCAGGCAGCAGCACAAGCTTGGGGATGAGTGGTTGGAAAGCTGCTCTGTAGAAAGAGACCTGGGAATGCTGGCTGAAGGCTGGCTGAACGTGAGCCAGCAGTGTACCCAAGGGCAACCAGGCCCGTCTCAGAAACAACATGGCCAGGAGGATCAAGGAAATGACTGTCACCTGGAACGTGGCAATAGTGTGTCTGCATCCCTAAGTTGTGCCAGGGGAGTTTTAGATCACATGTGAGAATGAATTTCTTCTCGGAGAGGGTGGCCAGGCATTGGAAAGGGCTGCACTGGGAAGTGGTGCAGCCCCCACCCCTGTTGGATTTTCAGAGGTGTGTAGATATGGCACTTTGGGATATGGTTTATGGATGGGTTTGAAATGTGCTTTATTGATGGGATTTGGTAGTGTTGGGTGATGGTTGGACTTGATGATCTTAAGGGTATTTCCAACCTAAACAATTGCTTGATTTCATGCTTCCAAATGGAAACTTGAGGGTCAATAAAAGCAGAAGGTCAAAGTAGCAAAAAAGTATGTATCCATGAAAGGTCTGTATTTTGGGTGAGAACAGTAATCATGATAGGCGTATTAGCATCATAATACTTTGTGGAGCTCAGGGATTAAAAGCCTGTTAAGTGCTACTGAGTTAGTGCCTATACTGTACATTGCTTTATTTTATGCATTTGATTTTTAGTCGAAATCCAACAATGCTACTGATGAACAGAATAATCAAGAGACAACTAAATGAGATTTACCGGCATATGTTTTGTTGTGGTTGCTCACTTAGCCACTGGCTATCGTGAAATGTCACAATTATAAAATGGGATCATATCATATTTATAAAGACAGCAACACAATCACAAATTGAGATTCGTCAAAAAAGATTAGCCCATTTTTCTCCTTGAGTAGATCTGCATGTCGGGCTCTGGCAGTCTCACCAGGCAAACTGAAAGCAGGTCCTGCCAAAATCTTTTCAAACAGTATCATTCCTCTGCTGTTTACAAAAATCATACACACAGGCACTGAGCGTGAAGGAAACTATTTGCTCAGCGTTCTGCATAAATAGCCAGCTTTTTCATCATATTTATTGCGCCTCACAGCTGCTGAACCTCACGTATGCTTGGGCATAGCACCTCACAGGCAGCTGCAGGTGAACCAGCTGAGCCATCACCTTCAAAGGCCTGTAAAGCACCAACCCAGAGGTTTATTTAATGTCGATCAGCTGACTGTTAGCTCAAAGTCTGGAAATGAAAGAGCGGGTGTAAAAGGAAGCTGGGAGCATTACTACGTAAGTGTGCAAACAGTCAGGTGAGAGCAGCGGTGGTATTAAAATCAAACACACGCACTCATTTGTATTCTTTGCAAATGTTAGTCAAGCTGCTACTGTTGGTGTTCTGCTGAGAAGGGCCTTTAACATTTGATTTCCTTGGAGAGCGAGCTTCACATGAGTAGCAGCATACATGTGATAACCCTCAGTCCTAGCCAGTTCAGGCAAGTAATGTGGCAGAAAATGAGTTCTACAACCCCTCAACCACCCAGCCTCTCCAAACCCACACTACTTCATTTTCCCATCCCTTCTCCTTTCTGTGAAAATGAACAACAGCTGGGAGTGTGGCAGAGGGAATAAAGGAAAGGAAGGACTCTTCCTCTTGGCAGTAGTCTGCCGTTAGATGAATTCAGAAATACCAAAAGACCGTGTCTATAACATACTCCATTCCTCTACACCCCATCCCCGGGGGCCATCAGTTATTTGGTCTAAAAGTCCATACCTGTGAAGTGGAGAAAACCACGTTGCAAGGACTTTTATTTGCTGGATATTGCCAGAACAAGCTGTGGGAAAGTCAGGTCTTGTCTAGCACTCCCACTCACAACCACTGAAGTGCCTTGGCACTTTTCTTCAAAAGCCATTTTCTGAGGAAGAAAATCAAACAGCATTTTTTTTTTCCTCCCTTAAAACTCACAGGAACTGAAGCAAGATGGGCTAGGACTAATAAGAAAAAATAATTGGCTCAGCAGCTACAAGTAGGAAATATATTACTGATGAGCCTCTGTTGCCTTCCACACATCTCCGGTTTCCTAGCAGCTTGCCAGAACCCAGCACTACCTATAACTGGATGCCTCACAGCTACTGGGACCAGTATTTTTTCTGCCTGTAAGTTGTGAGGCACAACAGGCACATAACTGAAATAAATTGAAAAAAGAAAGTAGGAAGGAAGATGAAAAGGAAGGATGCTTTTTTATCAGGCCATCTGTTATCACTGTTAACAACCGGTGCTAAACATTTAGTGATTTGTGACTTTCCCCACCGTGCTCATCTTTCCTGCTCATTTCTGCACAACCAGCACATCCTCTTTGCAGACCAGCATGAAATCCTTGAGGCATCCTCTTCCTACCTCTAGGAAAATAAGGAGTGAGGTTACAAACTGAAGAGCTGAGGAAAGGCTGCCACATACAAAGACCTGGCTGAGGAAGAGTCGAAAGCTCTAACTGCTGCTTCTTCCACTGGAGTGCAGTTTGCTTCTTCCCCCTATGAGACACTGCTGCACACCTTTGTCCAGACTTACCTCCCCTGGCGTGCAGCCACACAGGCTAAAGGACACCCCTCTACCTTGGATTACTCTTTCACCTCTATAATTATTCTGTTTGCTTATGGCTGGTGATAAGCCTGCCCACAGGCTTAGCCTGTCTGCTTTATGTAATACTCTGTCTCTTGTTTTTACATAGCAAAGCACGTCCTTGCTGATCTAAAGGAGTAATAAGCTAATTCAGACCAGCTGATGGATATAATTAAATCACCTAGATGCTCCTTTGACAAAAGTGACTTGTGACCTCAATTTTTAAAGCACCATAAATAGAACTACAGCCTTTGTATTGAAACAGATAGAAAAGATCTCACAGATTTCCAACCAAACACACTGAGATGGAAACGTGTGCTGAGCAGCCATGCTACAAAGCGCGAACGGATCTCTCAGCTGCCTCAACATTATTCATCCCTTATCCCTCAAGGAGGAAACATCTGAGGAAATTATTAGCGTTTCTTTACAAGAGGCAAAAAAGGGGAAATTTGATCATGCTGTTTTGTCTTTCTTCTCTAGGCAGACATTCAGTATTACTAAGTGGAAACACACAGCCAGGATGCAGTTCCTTTGCACCGGGTACGGAGTTCTACATGTACTTCGTACTGTGAAGAATAAGCCTATTCTATATGAGTGTCATGTTTGATTAAAACTGATGGATGGAAGTAGGATGATCCAAATCATAGAATCACAGAATCACAGAACGATGGAATCATAGAATGGCCTGGGTTGAAAAGGACCACAATGCTCATCTGGTTTCAACCTCCTTGCTATGTGCAGGGTCGCCAACCAGCAGCCCAGGCTGCCCAGAGCCACATCCAGCCTGGCCTTGAATGCCTCCAGGGATGGGGCATCCACAGCCTCCTTGGGCAACCTGTTCCAGTGCCTCACCACCCTCTGGGGGAAAAACTTCCTCCTAAATCATAGCGCTGAGTTGCTTGTTTCAAAAAAGTTTATTTAAACAAAGTAAGGTACATTTCACAGAAATGGTTATAAAATGCAGAGCATATATAAACAGTTATATTGCATACACAAGTTGTCATTATCCTAAATATTGCTTTTCCAGATGAACCAGTCTGCTCTGTGAATCAGAAAGCTACAAAAATCCAAAACAGTTATCCCATTAGGTAAGGTGAAAAAATATTGTGGTATAACAAAGCAGATGTCCACCTTTTCTTTCAGTTTAACAACGTGGCAATAAAAATAATTTCAGTAATTTGTCAGTTTCTATTATGTGGAAATATCTGCTCCATATCAGGACTAGACTTATATAAACTGGAACATGAAATGTACTTGCTTAGCCAACCAAGACTCCGTGCAGCTCTAAGGAAAGCTAGCTGAGATATTCACACTGATGAATTAACTCAAAGGACACAGACTTAGTGAGCAGACAGGAAAAACAGTTGGTTTTCCGGACAGACATGTCATACCCATAATGCTATTCACAAGCAACTTAATGGTGAGTTGGCAAGTTCACACGTATTTCAAGCTTGACCTTGATGTAAAATGAATCCCCAGTAGAAATGGACTTTATGCTCAGCAGTGATCCAGTGCCGCAAAGCACGGAACTGAGCCTTTTTACAGCACCTGAGAGCTTGAGGACACATCAAACATTCAGCACAGAATCAAACCCAGAGGTGTTTGGTTTTAATCTTTGGGATGATAGGACAGAAAGAAAAAAGCACAGCCCTGATCCACAGCCACGGTTGTGAGACACACGCCAGCTCATTCACACAACAGGTCAGCATATGAATTGTGTCTGAAATTCTTATTTACAAGCACACGAAAAGAGGCAGAAAAGAAAGGCTGAGGTAAAAGGAGTTGCATCAGGTTTGCACTGGTGCAAGGAAAGCTAAAATCAAACAAGCTGTAATATCCACTAATTACTTCACACACAGTAAAGAAGGAAAAAAAAAAACCCTTATTTTCAAAACATGCAGACAAACGTAGTTGTTGAACAATAAAATGACTTTCTGTGTTGTGACGTGAGCATCAGCAGTTTAACCTTGGCTTGGGCTGAAAATAAAGAAGCATGAACTCTGTCCAGCAGAGCTCCTTTGGATCTGTTTGTCAAGCAAGACGAATGAAGTCTGAAGCAGTCCAAGAACATAAACATTTCATTCACCATCTTCAAGCAGTTTTTGTAAGTTATTCTGTATCTTAGAAAAAGAGACAAAAATGATTGGGAAACAGAAAGCGTTACAGCACATTTTTAAGAAAATCAAGACATTCTCCATTATAGTCTCTGCGTGCTTGTTAATTCTGTCACAACTATTTACACCAGTGGTATTTGTATTGAGAGTATTCATATTAAATGACAAGAGCCAAAGGAAGCATCCAGATATGATCAGTCAGCAGGATGCTGAGCTGAGCAACTGAAACCAAGCTGATATCGCTTACGGGTATCTCCTGCAACCTCCCATGGGTTCTCTTCTTCATCAGATAGGAGACAGGAGAACAAAACTAGAGCTAGAAAGAAATTTTCAATAAATCCAAAATTTTGAACTCAATCAAAACAAAATACAAGCTTCGGACGTAAAAGTCACAGCTTCTAGGTTTCAGTAATTCAAATAGTTCTAGAACAGCTTCAGCTACAGAGGCTTCTGATGTATGCAGCAAAATAAGGTCTTCCAACCACAAGCAGGTATGTGCCCCTATGCCCATGTATTGATTATAGATTACATTCCCTCAGTCACACCGAAGGCAAATTAAAGCAGTCACAGCCTCAGGATGATTGGCACAGCCCTACTTTAAATAGCTTCTTTATCTATTCTCCATCTTCTTAACAGAAGAGAGAAGGGAATACAGTGGGACACATCCCCTGGCACGTGTGTTCACAGTATCTTAGTAACCAGCAGTTAGCAGCCACAGAAACTTTAGTAACAGCTACTTTCAGAACTTAATTTGAGGAACCATTGCACACTATAATTCCTGCCCAAGGACACCACCTCTTAATCCTTCCTCATTGAACTGCTGTCCCAGATGTCCACCTTTTTCAAGAACAGTGAAAAACAGTTTTGTAAGAGCCTTACACGCGAATGTCCATTTAACAAGCTACGTTAGAAGAAAGAAATGAGTAAAATCAGGCCACGTTTTCTTTCACCCACTTCTAACACTTTATCTTAATAGAGATGGTGCATTTTAACAACCTGGTAAAAATACTTAAAAGCCAAAGCACAGTTCTGCTAGGCCATGGGAATTTCTTGACTCCAAGTATGAAGTAGGTCACTTGAAAAATAATGGCAACATACTTCTGCACTGAACATTTACTAACTGAAGGGTCATTCATTTTTAACCTAGACAGTTTCTGTGAAGTAGTTTATAGTGGTGCAGCCCCACAAGGAAGGGGGAAGAGATGACAATTTGCCCTGAAACTTCTGTGTTAGTTTTGCTGTTGAAGCCAGCTGAAGTCAATTACTAGCACTTTTCACCAAGACATACGAAACAGTTAAACAACTGCAGTAACTTGAGCATATAACTTAGATTTCTGCCAGTTCTGCAGTACAGCAGAGTCAAACAATGTTCTCACTACTGGTTTGTGGCAGCTACATGCAGTACGCATTTAACTTGAGAAGCAGTTGATAGAGTCTTGACTGTTTTGCAATGACAAGGGTTCAATTCTGCAGACACTAAATGAAAGAAATGCTTGACTTAAGACTCTAATTCAGGACCAAGGGTCACTTCTCTGGGAACAGCTGAATGCTCCAACATCCAGCTGCCTTTTGCTGTGTTTCCAGGCGGACTATGAAAGAGACTGTGCCTGCCTAGCCCTGTTGCTTTTGCAGGCTTCCCACTGAAACAAAGCGAGGTCTTTCATGAACCATCTTGCCATCTGAAAGTTTGTCTCAGACAGCTGGAAGGTAATAACTTCTCAGATGGCCTAATTTGGCTAAAGATTGTAATTAGTAATCATCTGGTATGAATTTTTCTTTGGTATTCATACTGTTATCACCCAGCGCATACAGATGCATGTGCCAGCATTACTCTAGATTTCTCTAGACAAGGGGTGGGTGTGTATGGAGGGAAATCTCTTTTTGGAAGAGACTCTCTTGATCTAGTGCCACAGTGATATTATATAATCTTTATGCTGATTGAGAAACCTACTTTGTGGGGGAAAAAAAAGGCACTGAATAGCCTTGGCAAAAACCCAGTTTTAGAAACAGAAGCAAAAATATCCCATCTGATTTAAGCACACAGGAATTTCAGTAACTTCTGTATTCACTCTACTAATCCCTTTCTTTTTTTTTTCATGCTTAGCCAGTTGATTCTGACATCTCCCCAACACACCCATTTCCATCTGCCTATTAGCAGGTAGAGGTGTCACAGATTTGGTGGCGGGGTGGGCTGTGAGCTGATGCTGGGGCTGCCCAGTGCCAAGCACAGCTTGTTCCAGCAGGCTCCAATGGACCCACCTCAGCAGAGCCCAGCAGCCAAGGCAGTGGCACCTCTGGGGAAGTGCATCGAATACAAAGGAGAAACATCAGATGGAGAGGAGGGAAAAAGAGAAACTGCATATGGAACACCAAGGCCAAGGACGAGACAGGAGAAGAGGAGGGGTGAAGGTACCCCATGGAGAGTACGAAGAGGCCATGCAAGCCAGAACAGGTGGATGTTTCCTGAAAGTACTTCTGCCTCTGGAGGAGCCCACATCAGTGCAGGCTAAAATGCAACTGGAGCAGAAGAGAAAGGAAGGAAGGAGTGGAAGACTGAAAACTGACAGTTAGTGACAATAATCCTTACACTGAACCCTAAGAATAGCTTGGTGGCAGGGAAGAAGAAGAGAAGTCAGGAGAGAAGATGAGCCTGGGAGATAGGTGAGGAAAGGTGTTGTTCTAGCACTTGTCTTTGTTTCTCACTACCTAATGAAAACATACTGATTTTCCCCAAGCTGAGTCTGTTTTGTTTGTAATAGTACTGGTAAGCAGTACCAGTAACTGGTAAGCAATTTCCTTGCCTTTATCTTGATCCACAGTCCTTTTTACCCTATTTTCTTCCCCTGATCTGCTGAGGAGGAGTGAGAGAGCTGCTGAGCTGGTAGGTCTGACTGTTGGCCAAGGCAAGCTCACCACAGTACATAAAGTGGAAATAAGCTCTCCCCATCCACTGTTTTTCTGCACAGACTTCCTATTTCAGCAAGTGTACTTAGGCTTGCAATTAAAGAATAGTGAAGAGTAAAGATATAGGCAAAGTTCAGGTACAGTGACTTAGACAGCTGGTGCAGCAGCAGCATTTGTGTTACTGAAGAGAGACAGATTCCAGCCATTTTGTATGAGGAGGATGACTACATACGAATTCCAGCACGGCTTTTCTTAATCAGAAAACCAAAACCCAAACAAAGGCCCCAGACGAGGAATTCTTGTTAAGGAAATTTCCTGTTAAGTTTAGAATCCTTAACTCTAGTTTCTAGTATGAAATCTGGGAGTGACTTGGCACTTGCAAAAAAACAGACCAGAGAAATTCAGGAAGAACCTAATGAGTGTTACCAGCATTTGCATCATATCACACAAAGTTACCTTTTCCAATTTTATAAGATTAGCAGTTAACTCATCGCAGAAGGCATCGGCATTAGTTTGCAGGTGAGATTCCGAACGTTGGTGCACTGGGTGTCTGTCAAACAGAATGGAGAATTTCATGTGATGGAAATGAGAAAATGGAAAGCAGAGCTGAAAGCCGCATTCAGATACAAATTATTTGAATGGCAACACTGTGAACTGTACTTGTTTACAGAAACAAAGCCCGAAGTCACTTCTGTACTTCTGACTACATTCCTTAAGTAGCTTCACTCGCCAGAAGTTTAGTGGAAATAGCTGTGAAGTTTTCCATCTAGAAATAAGCTGAAGAGCTGCATAAGTTCTGTGTCCTGTGACTTAGAGAAAAGCAAAAAGCGCAGCCCCTTGACATGATACAAGAGCACATCAGGGCATCCTGTATCCCTGCTCTAGGATCAGAACAACAGAAAACAGGACCTTTCTGTGTAAGAGTGCTTCAGATGATCCTGTTAATTAAAATATGTAAAAAGTGGGAAAATTACTTTTAATATTGCCTACTACTAAGTTTACCCTTCTCTCCATACTAGTGGTAAAATATAAATGCAAGCCTGTTTAAGAAAAATCACCATTTCCTTCCTCTTAAGAACCTAGCTTAGTCATGCATGCAACTCATGCTGCTTTCAGCTGTGTTCTGTGGATCCTAAGCAGCACAGTCATCGTTCAGAATGACAGTACAACCGAGTCTGAAACACTCTGCAGAGAGCTCCATCCCACCTGGGTACGGCTGCCTTGAACTTTGTTTTCTCCTGTTTTTCAGGTGGTGCTTCTTTAGCTGCCAGCATTGCTAACGGCACTGTGCCACAGCAGATTTTGCAGTGAGGTTTAGAAATGACTAAGTCACGTTTTTCAGAGAAGCTCAGAAAAATTAAGTCATAAGAGGGAGACAAGAGTTAATGCAAAATTTCATACTAAACAAACTAACTGTATTCTCAGTATCCAGCTGAACTGCCTTCTGTCCTAAGTTCTCTGAGGGAGCTCATATGACCTACTGCTGCATACTGTCCTAATACAAATCCTTGCATGGCCTCTCCCTTTTGAAGTTTGCAGATTTTCTGTTTGTGCAACAGAGGGATTTAAAAAAAGGAGGGGCAGATCATATCCATGACTTGAGCTCTTCCACAGTTATAGAATGAAACTACTAAATAATTGCTAGGAGACTTATAATAAAAGACCTGCAGTCCTACACTGTTTCTTCCCTAGATTTGCCATGAACTGATGGTTTGTTTTCTGGTTTTATATAGGTTGAATATTCTGTAAGTGCAATCAGGAAATAGGATTTAATTATTTTCTATCCTTCTACTCCATACTGAGAGCAGTCCTGGACACCTTTTCTTATGGTGCATTTTTTGCCAGTTCTCTTCAAAGACACAAAGAACTGGTTGTAGTTTCTATTATTTTTTTTTTGCTATTATTTATTTTTGCAAGACATGACGTCAGTCTCTAAAGAGGAGCAGGGCAGCTCAAAGCTCTAAAAAACACCCTAAAAGTAAGTCAGATGTATCAGCCTAAAGATTACAAACTGCCTTCTGTCACTGCAGGTCAATCAAATGACACTGAGACTGAGGTCATAGCTTTTTCACAGAATCATTATCTGGAAAGGAGCTCATTTCAGCAGTTTTCATTACTGTTATTCACAGTTATCTGAAACATCCTGAAAGCAATACTACGCCATGCCATACACTTGCATTAAAAGTCTTGAAAGGAAACCTGCAAGATGAGGCTTGTGCAGACACAAGAACAACATTAAGTTTCATGAGGGCACAACAGCAACATAGAATTTTCTGAGAAGACTGGTTTAGCATGAGATACTGGAGAAGTATTATTATTTTTTTTAATTGAAGTAGTGACAGAGTGCATCTTACTCCTTAACATGTGGATCAAAAGATGCAATGGAGATAAGACGTTCTTCCAGGACATTGATTTTATATCTCATGTAGAAGGTCGAAAATATTAAAACACAGACACTGTAAGAGAAAAAAATAAGATACATCAGTTATGTCTATATGGGCACTGGAATGTCAGAGATACCTCACAAATGCAACATTAAAAGGCATTTAAATCATTGTCTGTACATGCTGTACAGGTACTGGCGGCATTCAGATAGTTTTGAAAGTCAGAACCTTGAGTATGGCTCTGCTAAGTGCAAGTAGTTAAACCCCCCAACAATTCCTGAACCAAAAACTCCTTTGCTTTTAGAAGTAAAGGGCCTGTAAAACAGGTCTATCCTGGCATTTCTAGTTCTGAAAAGATACAAAGGCCAAAATTCTCATCAATTTCCTCTTTTTCAAGCAAAACTGAGATAATATTAATCTACATTTAAAAAAATCGGAGTATCCCAACAATCTTGATATTAATTGTTTACTTACAGAACTGCATAAAATATAAGTATATGGTTCAGAGATAAGAGCTTCTGGAACTTAACTCTGTGGACGAATCTGAAAGGTTCAGAATGACCTGCTAGGGAAAGAACACACGTTATTTTGATCAGGAAACACCAAAGACACAGTGGTGTTCTGAAGCATACAACAGATAATATAAACAGAGAGGTAAACAAGGAAGAAATCTTCCGTATTACGTGAACTGACATAACTACATGAATTTGTCTCAGCTAACTTCAGCCAAGGATCTGCCCTTGATTTCCTACCATTTCGAAGGCAGTTTCTGGCTTTTCCTTCAGGTACCCATTTACTGCGTGCATCGGAACGGACAGACTTTGTTTCAGCCTTTGAAACTTTCAAGTGAGTCTGTGTCTCGACGACGTGGTAATCTGTCAAAAGCAAGATTTTTAATACAGCTGAAATATGAGGTCAAAGGAGACCATTTCTAGCTTAAGTTAGTCGAGGAATATGGCAACAGAAGGATTTTAAGGGATGCATTTTTGGACATAGATAGAAAGCAGCAGTTAGTTTTCTGGCCTTAAAATAATCCATGTAATAATTGCACATAATGACAAAGGAGGAAAAAAAAGCACTTGGACTGGAAGAGGATTATGTATGCTACATTTACATTTCCAGGTTGCTTAAGATAAGGCAACCTGTGCAAGTTTCACAGATTATCACTGAATTTCCAGTCTGAAGATTAAACAGCCACGAAAGCAAAAGGACTGAATATGCTACAGAGATGACTCCTAATGGCTTTAATATCACTATCAAATGGAGATACAGCATTGTTACTTTAAAAAGGAAGATTATAGCTTGCTTTCCTGACTTTTTTTTTTACATGCAGATGATATCTTGAATGAGATATTGAGTGAGATAGAACAGAAAAATCCAGTCATACTCAGTTCTGTTCATGTTTTACCTGCACACCCTTGCACATCTCTAAGGGATAACTGTTTTTTTTTCACTTATGAAAAAGAAAATTGAAAGGTTTGAAGTAGTTATCAGCCTCAAGAAAGCAAGACAGCAAGTTAAATCACCATTCAGAAGCATTCGTTCCACAAGTGGTGACACTGCAATTTCGTTACTCCTTCATAAATACCACCAAACAATTTAAAATACACACATAGTAAATACCAAATTAAACAACCCCAAACCATACCACTGAACAAGAGAGACACATGAAAAATGAAGAGTTAACTAAAACTAGGCTTACTAAAAATTGTTATTAAAAATTTTGTATCTGTAGTGTTTCATTTCAAAGTAAAGGTAAAAGTTTCTAATAGTTCAAATTCACAGCGTTCAGATGGAACTGGAAAAATAATGGAACAACAACATATTAGTATGTTAATATATAGTAATTGCGTAGCAGAATAACACTCCAGAATACTTTAAATAACCTACATAGATACCCTACATAAAATGAGTTTTGCCATATTTATGAACTTATGTGCACTGTGTTTCTACACAGCATTCCTGCTAACAAGGTGGAAAACTTGAAGTGCACGAGGCTACAAATAGCAGCGTTAAGAATGAACGATGGATGCTATCTTCAGCAGTCTTGATGACCACAAAGAATAGAATTAAGGTTTATAAAACAGAAACACAAAATCATGTTAAGAAACAGTTTTGATTCCTAAAATCCACCACAGTACATAATGTTTATTTGCACTGATTAGAAGACATTTCTTTGTAACTCGAGTCACTTTACAATACATTTTTTTTTAATTAAAAATGAAAAAGGAAGGGGAAGGGGTCAGGGAAAGGGAAAGGGAAAGGAAGCATGAAGATCTGCTAAGCCATATCTCTGACAGCATAATTGATAAGGCGTATATGAAATAAAGAATGCAATTGGAGTCAGGAGTGATAAATCAAGCCTGATGGTGACAAAGCCATTATTTAAATCTGGATTACAAAGCATAATATAACAAGGGAAATTCAGCTTTTGCAACTTGGAGGAAGACCATACATAACTAGTCTGCAGGACTGTGGAGAACACAGGTCCACCTCCACATCAGAAGGAATTACAGAAGCAAAACTGAGAGCTAAGCTGTTCCCATTTCCTTGGAGCTCCACAACCCCACTCACCTTGGAAGCGTTCTAGCTCCGGGGTCTGTGAGCCTGTGCTGCTGGACTCCTCCATCTCTTGTCTCTGCTCCTGTACTATTCCATCCAGATCAGAATAGTCTTCATTGAAATCCTGATGGGGAAACACCCATAGCAAGTCTAATTAACCTTGTTTCCTCTGACTTCCCTGTAGAAACTGAACTAATAATTACATATTTAAAACTGCCTGACCAGAAATAATCTTTGATATCAAGATGTTGAGATCAGGTTAGCAAAATAAGCAAACCACTTACAACCACCAGAATTTAAGCCTTGTTCCCTGCCTTAGTTTAAGTGAAGAGATTAAGTATGCCTGCAAAAGAAAGACTGCTAGACAAACAAGTCCAGAACAAGCACTTCTAGAGTTAGAATCTGGTCATCACGTGTGGAGACACAGCTCTTTCAGCTGTCTGAACTGGCTCACGGTGGAAGGGCTGTTAGAAGAAACACTCTGAAAATAGTTAATGCCAGAGGAAGCAGAAACTGTTAAGTAAGTACACAGAACTGTGAAATCTGACAGCAAGAGAAATATGTAGGGCATACACACCTTGTAATATATCTAAGACAAACACGGTATATATCTAATTAGATCAAACTATACCTATGCTAATCATACTCACTGCTTCTTAATGTTAAGAAGTTCATGGAATTTTTACAAACAGATGTCACGATTTTCTTTGGTCTCCTTCCTTCAGACATTGTAAGTAGGATTGGCAATGACCAGAGCAGTACAACAAAAGAACAAAAACTGAAGCTGTTTACCAGGGACAGAGTTGTAGGACGATCAGCCCTGAAGCTGTTTTCAACAGAAGATGGATTGGGACTGTTGCCCGTACTTGTATCCTGAAAAAAAAAGCAGCAGCTTTAACAAGAAACACTCCTAGCAATTGCCCAGCACTGAAAAGTGGGAAAGCAGTAATAATGAACATAAAGCTGCATTTCTTCATTCCCATTAGTACTTACCTCAAGATGTCTACATATAGATTTTAATAGCTTGTAGGTTGTATCTCTGGAGAGTAAGGAGACAAACATATACTGAAAAACAAAAGTTCCAAAATCATCTGAGAAAAGACACACAGTACAAGCTTCCTTTCATCTTACTAAAACTGATAGTTATCTCATCAGCAAAACCTGCTATTTTCAAGAACCTTCATGTAGCAAGGAAAACCTCCACTCCTTCTGAGACTAAGACCTGAGGTTAATCACAGGGAACACAGAACAGGCACATAAAACAACACAGTCCAGATCTATTATTTTAATTTGTTGGTTTGCTTATCTTAAAAACTTTGCATGCTAAAATAATAAAACAGTTGCTCAAGTCCAAAAACATTTCTGCAGAGAAAATGGGTTTGTTCTAAAGCTGCTCTTAGTATAATCACATTTTCTACTGATTGATGCAATTAGTACTGAGATTGCAGGGAGAAGCTGCATTTTGCTGCAGCTAAGGTATTGCTGATCAGATGAGAGACCCAAGAAAATGCCAGAACATTGTAAAGAGCTGCCAGCAAGGCAGATAACCCTCCCTGCATGCACTTCCCAACCCATTTGTTTCTGAACCATGAGTGTCACTACACAGAAGTCTTGGAGAACAAGGAATGATAGTTTACAGGCAACAGCTGACAACAAGAGGTTCCATTTCTTATTTTCTCATCAAGTCCTACATAGCCCTTGTCTGACACTTGAGGAGGCAGAAGTAGCTCAAATTATCTGGTAAGAAACCAGACCCTCTGGGATCCTAAATCTAAATGACTACATGTGACCAATTCCTCTACCTGCTTAAATGACCACCTGGCACCTTCAAGAATCTCTCATGATATGAGTGCCAGTAAGCAGAGAGGACAAAAGATGCTGAAAAACGAAAAAGAAAGCAGGCAGGGTACAACAGCATTGTCCTCTATGTACTTACTCTGTCTGTGACTGTTGCTATGATCAGAGCATTTGGCACAAGAAGGGCAGTCTTGGTTTTCTTCAGAAGTGTCACTGAGAGCACGGGTATGCTGATCTACAACAAGACCATTGCAGAATTAGTCCCAGTACGTGCATACAAATCTGCATGCTGTTCCACAAGCAGCCAGCCTACAAACTGTGATAAGCCAGCCTTTCAGTGCTCTCCATGTAAGGATTTCTCCTCTGTCTCCCTGATCACTGACAATTCACATGGAACAGGTAGGTTTCAGATTAATACTATTTCTTAACTATTTTTAGTTCTGTTTTCATCAGATGCTCTTAAAAGACTAGAAGCTTCATTCACTGTAGATCTGCAGAAGAAAGTAGTCTTAAAGCTAGGCATTTTGCTTAGGAACAAAAATCAGACAACAGCGTACTGAAGAATAAACATATAGCTCTTTTCACCACTTACAGATCCTTTCATTTGCAAGGAACAGCTGAGTAAACAGCTTGTCCACCAGTATCACTGAAAGATCCAATACCCACACGCCCTCTGACCTATTTATACTGATTCCTGCATGTGCCATCCAAACTGCCTACACTTACATTGAAAAGTTCCCAGATTTCCCTCCTGCTTTGTGTTTTTATCCAACCCCATTAGTAATATGCGTGGTGCCATATTTCAGAGTATTGCAGTTAAAATGCTCTGCATGGGTTCTTTCTGTAAATCTTGTATTACAAAGGACTGAATAGCTGGTTTGACTTGCAGTTGAAAAGCCTCAGGCTTAGGAAGTTAGGCAAATAAAATAATCCAAGATACACACGGATAGGCTACAGCTACGGCTGAGAATATCTTTGTCTCAATAGCTTGAGAAATTCAGAACTAGGATTAAAAGTGTCCAGAGATTGAGTGCTGAGTGAGACACAGAGCACAGAATTAAAAACACACTAATGAAGGAGAATAAAGTTTCTCTGTGCAATTTCATAAAGCTTCATTAACTTTTGTTCAGAGCAATAAGTGCAAAGCAATACCAAGCCATTCAATGAAAAAATATATATATTTTTTGGTGGTAACAAGAAATATGCTTCATCTGGATGCAAGGTAATCAGTCACTGTGTAAGTATGGCTAGCTACTCCTCTGTCACCTGCAGGCCAGAAAGTCATTCATTGATTAGTACTCAGTTTTATTACAAAATCTGTGAAAAAAAAAAATAAGGAAAAAAGAAGAAGGAAAAAAAGAAGGGAAAAAGAAAAAGAAAAAAGAAGGAAGAAAAAAGAAGGAAAAAAAAAGAAGAAGGAAAAAAAGAAGGGAAAAAGAAAAAGAAAAAAGAAGGAAGAAAAAAGAAGGAAAAAAAAAGAAGAAGGAAAAAAGAAAAGAGAAAAAAGCCAACCACAACAAAAGCCAATGCCTATAACTTTATGTCATTCTTAGGCTTATGCCTGAGTCTAAGGATCTGTAAGTCTGGACACAATTTTTTTTCTACTGATTATTCTATCTAATTCTATTTTGTATTGATTATTTATTCTGTCTAAACATGGCAATTCTATTTGCTTGGCTTCAGAGGTCAAGTCTTTTGAAAACGGGCTAATTAAATAGATCCTCCACTATACTTTTCCTGAACTGAATGTTTTCTTGATCCAAAAAGATTTTCCAACACTTCTGTTCAAAAAAGGCTATTTCTTGAGTGGAAAGAAGGGAGCAGATATGATGTTTGTTTGACAGGAAGACAAAACAAAACAAAACAGAATTGTCAGGTACTCAGAATACAATTTGCATTGCTTAAAAAAACCAACAACAACCATAACAACCACCACCAACAACACAATAAATGAAGCCTACCACTCCCAAAGACTTTTTCAGCAGAAATTCTGCAAATAGCAATGATAAAAAAAAAATGCAGCTTAGAAGTTTTCTAATTGGTTCAGTCCACCTCAAAGAACTTGAAGTAAGAGGTGTTAATGGCATTCTGCTGCATGCAATTTTGATGGATAACATTACTGTAATCAAGACTAAAGAATACTTAAGTGGGATTAAGTACTTGCTTACTGCACTCTTACCTAAGCATTAGATTAAAATGGGAAAATCACTGCAAGTATTCTGTTCCTATCTGGAGTAATAATTATTTCAGGAAACAAATTTATGTGCAGGCATCTTGAAAAGCAACTAGGATGACGCTTAGCTCCAGAAAAGACTGGAGGTCAGCACATATAGCCAAAACAGAACAACCTGGAAAGACAGCAAAGTCTTTCAATGCCTGTTAAGTGCTGCAGAAGGGTTCTTTTATTTCTGAACACGCAGAGTGTTTATATTGCAGATTCAAATCCCCTTACGTGCATGACTATTTCATCCACCAAAGGTTTTAATAGAAGAAAATCTGTAGGTAGAAGAACTTGTTGTGATAAACTTAATAGAACGTGCAGACCTGCTACTTCTCTCAGCAGATGGGTTATGACTAAGTTTAAATTGTTTCAAAGCCTGCGTCAAGCTTGATTTCCTCCTCCCCTGTTACACAATTCTTCATTATATGCCCAGTTTCCCTGTTGTTTTGTTGATGATATGTCTAAAAGTCTATGCCTGCTGTATGTGACTGAATCAAGCATTAAAGTGTGTGTGTTGTGGAGGCAGGGAAGACAACTGGAAGTACATGACCAGGCCTCTCTCTTTTCATTTTTCTCCTCTCTCAGTGTTTTCTAGAACAAGGACCCAGGACTGATTGTACTTGGAATATCACTACAGACACATTTTAAAAACGTATCTATTTTATCTTCTGTTTCCCCTTTGCATCATTTATATGAATATATACATTTGCTCACACTGCTGACATCTTACTAACATCATTTTCCAGTACTACATGATTATCATTTAGCAGCTTTTATTCCACGTCTTTCCATTCAACTTGGTAGGTTTTTATTAGATTTTAACCATGTATATGTAGCTAAGCTTGAATTTTAGAAGGTTGTCCCACAGTTTGGAGCAGGCCCATGCACATTCATTTGTGCTGTACAGGACACAGACAGCAACTTCAATTTCAGTGAAACCATCTGACAAGATAGATGCTATGAACTTAAATGATGCTATCCAACATTTCTTTGTTTGGCTTTCGCTGGCAAGCACACCAACACCATATGTATTAACATACTACCTGTACTTCATTAATATAATCCATCAACTAGGAAAAAATAGTCCAATTTCTCGGCCTAAGTAATGTGTTTTTAATAATTTTAATCATTTTTTAAAAACATATTCTGCCTTCTTAATGTCCCTGCCAAAGATATATTGTGCTCCATCGCAACAGCTGATAGCAAAGAAATAAGATAACGTGAACTCCCTAAAAAGCAATTAGTTCAGTGAAGTACTTAAGAAAGAAAGAAGCCAAACAAATCCGTACTGCAAATCATGCTGTTTCCCAATAAAAGATCAAAGACAGAGAAGAGTTTATTTTGACAAAGACCCCAAAACTTCCAAATCAACAAAAAGAGATCATGCATATTTTTGGGCGCAGTGGAATTTTATCTATGTGCATAATATTCATCAGCAGGGGATAAAACCTTATGCAGGTCATATCTGTACTGAGAAAAGAGTAATTAGGATTGTCCCAGCTGTTCATGTCCCATTTCTGCTCTTCACACTAGGCTCACAAGTGAAAACCTAACAGACTCTCTCTGTTCATGTAGAACAGAAGGAACAGATAGAAGAATCCCCTCAGGCCTTTGCAACTCCACTCTGAAGCCAGTTTTAGGTTTCTTTATTCTGACTGTTAATGGGTGTGCTTGATCCTTCCCACCATTTCCCCAACTAGTCCTTATACTTTTCATCCTGCCTCCTCCTCCTCTTTTCCAAAGTTAACCCAAGAGAGCCACTTTTGTACAGTTACTGCTGTGTGGGTTTGGCAGCCCTTGTAATTCCATGTCAAGTTCTATTCTTAAATATTTTTTCAGACAGGAAATCCTTAAAGCAAAGACTGGATCTTTGATAGTAATAGTACTCCTCTTCTAGAGAGACTTTTGGGCTTAGTCATTCTATTCAGTAACTCTTGGACGTATTAGAAGTTTTCTAGCCGTGCATAATAAAGCAAATTTCAAGTGATGACTAGATTTCTAAGGAACAGTATTACTATTTAGTACAAATGATTTTACTAACCTTAGTGTCTTTACCAAAAACCTTGGAATGGAAGCAAATCCAGTTTTCAGAAAGGAATAGCTTTCCTTGGTAAAGAATTTCTTTCTGGAGAGCACAGGTAAAACCTAAAATACAGTGACATTCTGTAATTTTTAATGTACACACAACACACATTCACATTTTTTTGCCATTACCTGTTTGGGTATATACCTTTGGATAAACATTGTCAAGCCATCCCTGATCACTGTGGGGGATTTGGACTAGGTGACCTTTAAAGGCCTCTCCCAGCTCAAACAATTCTGTGACTCTAAACCTTGATCTACTCAAAAAGTTTTACAAGTACAGAGAAGCTCAGAAGATTTCACAAGCTTTACTTTAATTCAAAATATATGAAGAATAAAGACTGAAATGTGTAATATGGAACAAGGCCCCAGAAGCCACGACTCTTTTTTGACAGAGTATCACCTAGATTCCTACAAAGCTTTAGACAAGCTTTCAAGCTTTACTTTGTTAAGCAGTACAGCGTGAGCTACAACACCAAAAGATGCTAAACGCGTGAAGAACAAAGAAATGTACATTTTACAAGACTGTAGCAGAAACACCCCTGCATGCAAACGAAGGCCTTGCCGCTCCGGGCAGCTGGAGTTAAAGGTTTTTAAGATTTGGGTAGTGCTTTTTGTATGCCACCAGAGTTGGTAGATATTAACAGTATTTTGACCCACAGTCAGCAATAACAAGGGTCTTAATACTTACTTTGTTTTAGTGGCTCATCAATGGAAACATCCAGAAACAGCTTATGAAAGTGTGCATTTGCCTTCAGCTAAAAAACAAAAAGGCCCACCACCAAAGACACATGCCTTGTTAGATATTCTTACAATTAAGTGACTCATACCACTTCCTATACTCCCATTTTCTTCTCCTTTTGCCCGTTTGTTTTACAGTAAATTGTCATTATTGCTGTATGCCTATTAAGTTGTCGTCCTGATCTAAGATGAATAAAGGAACCTACATCCTTATACAACCAGGAAATAGAATACTAGTAAACAAGGGTGCTCTTCCAGTTCTGTATTTGCTCTTATCAGTCAACAACAAAAAAAGTCCGTCTTCTCCCTACCTGATTTGAGATATGTTTTTTCCTTTCAATTTTGGAATCATTCTTGCTTTCCATGGTCAGGAGTGGACTTTCTGTACTGCTCTTTGTCCTGAAAATAAAAATAAAATAAAATAAAATAAAACCATGCCATATGAGATGCTTGACCTCATTTCATCTATCTTTTAAGTTATCAACAGGACATGTTTTTTCTGCGAAACACGTTAATCTTTCAGTAACTACTACCTGATTTTTCAAGTACTACATAGCAATGTATAGGAATCTGCCTTAATCTTGAATTAGGCCAGTCCTCCCTAATGGTCTATTTTTAACTTAGAAGGAATATTTTAAGCCACTGGTTGTAAGGAAAAAAAAAGTTCTAAGCATTTTTATAGGTTTAATGGATTATCATAGTGCCTAGCTCCACGTTTGTTTGTTTCCAGGAAACACAAGAAACACTAAGCACTTTACTTGGTAATGTAATAAAAGAAAGACAAAAGTTAGTAGCAGAGAGTTCAAGGTAGTGCAATCGAAGCTACGAACTTATACTACAAGAAGGGAGGTTATTTGGAAAGTGCAACAGAAGGGAAACAAGAATGCACAAAGAATGGCTACAAACAGTGTAGTGTATGGAAATCAGTGAGACAGCCAGCAATTCTGGAAGTGAAGTTTCCAATATACGAGAAAGAACTGTAAGTGCCCGTCTTATAGGAAGTTGTTGTACCTGTACACCCTTAGCAATTCATGCTGTAAGAAAACAACAACAACAACAACAAAGAACCAAACACATAAAAAAACCAAACAACTCCGAAGTAGAAAGAGGACAGAGGAAAATCTCTGAGGATGACTAGGAAAATAAATTCTGCTTGTTTCCTGCCTTGTTTCAGGGCTGAGAGTGAGAGGAACCTTAAATTAGTAGGAGTAGAAACTGTAAGGAACCTTAAATTAGTAGGATAGAGATTATACAGCAGGGAAACTGGCTGCGTTTCTCAGGTGGTCCCTCACAGAAGAAGCCTCCAATATATGTCTGTAGGCATATTCATGTTTCTGTGCAATGTACCAGTCAAACTGAATAGCTGGCTCTGCCTTATGCCAATCCTTCCACATAGCACGGAGTCAAACTGTATGAGAGAGACTGAACTGGAAAGGAGCTTTACATAAAAAGTTATCACTTCTGCATTAGCTGCCTAGTTGAAAGTGAAAAGAATGCAGAATTTGTCCTTCAGGTATTTTTTTTGTTTAATTATTACTTCAGATTCTTTAAGAGACACTGCTGTCATCTGGCACATTATAAAGTGCAGAGCCCAAAACAACTTTTTTTTTGTCATAGCTTTACTGTGGATAATGAGCACACTAGCAAGAAAGTATTCTAGGTATAGCCCAGGACTCAAACTGCAGCTCAGTTCGACTGCTTGGCAAACTGGCTGTGAACAGGATGTAAGTAGGAGTGGTTACAGTGCAGTGTATTTTTCCCTAGAACAGGAAAGCTAAGCCGACCCAAAAGTTCATACTACCATTGCTGCTGACATAGCAGCCTCTGGATGTAGGCTCTGCTCCCTTGTTACTTGCTTAAGGTGCAAGTTAACCCACAACTGGGATATCTGATAAATCTCATTTCTCAGCTCAGCTTCTCGAGTGGATTGTTAACCATTCTGATCTTTTCATTAGCAGAAACCTGACAATGTTCCTGACCATTACCTAGCAAAATCAACTTTCTTCCCATCATCAAAATGTTCCACTTCACTGGTAGGAGTCTGCAGCAAAGCAGCAGGTGATTTTCCTGGCTTTCTTCTTTCACTGGTTCCATTTTCTCCATCAGAACTGCAGGGGGGAAAAAAAACAACAACATGTATTTCAGGATTCATACCAACACCAAATGCCACTTCAACATGTTGTCATTATTGAACAAAATGAAAAACAAAATTATGACATCTTTAACACTGAGGTCCTGAAAAGTCTGTATCTACTGACTTGTCAGTATTATGTCAGGACTTTATATTCGTTAGAAAGATGTTGAAGTGTTCAGAAGCACAGGTAGTGTTCTCCTTGATCCTCTTGATTGGAGACTGGGACCCAGGCAGAAGGAGAAGAACAGAGCAGTTGAACAAAATGGCTATATGGATGGTGTAGCGCTGGGGCAGAGCGAGGAAAGGAATTGTTCCCCTCTACTCTGCCATTGTAAGGCCCCATCTGGAGCACTGCATCCAGGCTGAGGCCCTAGCACAAGGAAGATATGGAGCTGTTGGAGCGCACACAGAGAAGAACCATGAGGACGATCAGAGAACTGGAGCACCTCTCTTATGACAAACAATAGGGAGCTGTGCTTGTTTAGCCTGGAGAAGAAAAGGTTCCAGGAAGACCTCACTGTGGCAATCCAGTACTTGAGGGGAACAGGAGCAGGAGGGGGACAAACTTTGACATGATCTGGTAATCATGTAAACTTTACATGATAGGACAAGGGAGAATGGCTTTAAACTAAAAGGGGGGAGATTTAGCTTAGATCATAGGAAGAAATGTTTCACTCAGAGGGTGGTTAAGCCCTGGAATAGGCTGCCCAGAGAAGTTGTGGATGCCCCATCCCTGGAAGCATTCAAAGCCAGGTTGGAAGGATGCTCTAGGCAGCCTGATCTAGTGGATGACAACACTGCTCGTGGCAAGGGGGTTGGCAATAGGTGGTTTAAAGGTCCCTTCCAACCTAAGTCATTCTATGATTTTATGATTACACATCTCAACAGTTAAGAGTGCTGGAATTTCAGTAATGAGGAGAGCCAAACTGAAATCTTGCCACGGATATTACAGTGCTCATGACTTTTGCAGCTCTGGTTTCCTTTCCAAATGTAAAGTCTCACTTTGGAAAAATGCATTTCATTTTTAGTACTTAGATCCGATGACTAATGGAAATTACTCTGATTGGCAGGCTGGGAGATGAACATCCTGCATGACAACACCTAACTCTTAACAGAGTATTTGTGGTTCAGTGTTGCAGGAGGACGCTGGGTTGTATTTTGCCTCACTTACCTCTTCCACAAGACTTGATCTGCACAAAATTAACAAATGAAGGGCCCACTCGATGTGTCAAAAGTGCTATTTTTTCCTTACAAAAACTGAACTGTCACAGAGCACTGTCCTTTCATAGCACGTAGCACTGCCTCAGGAATGCGTACTAAGAAAACAGAGTCAGCAGTAAGCGACATGTTAAAGCCCTTCCCTCATCATTTTCTT
Source organism: Pavo muticus (assembly GCA_016647715.1). Classification (NCBI taxonomy): domain Eukaryota; kingdom Metazoa; phylum Chordata; class Aves; order Galliformes; family Phasianidae; genus Pavo; species Pavo muticus. The sequence continues at coordinate 994,211 of JACDJE010000278.1, forward strand.
ATCTTAGAAAACTTAGAGGAAAAAGCCATCACTAATAGCAGGTTGTGAAGAATGGCAACACCTTAAAATAAGACATGACACGTAGATACACACATATACACACAGCCTCTTATGGAAGACTAAACTTCAGCATGAAAGAAAAACTAACTATGCTGCCTGTAATCTAAATGCCTGAACACAAATGAGTGCATTTACAGACACTTTTCATTACAGTGTTTAATTTCTACAATTCTACAGTGACAACACAGCCACTGCCATCAAGCGACACTGTTGTGTCAATAATAAGTTTATTTTTCCTACTAAGGTAACAGTTTTGCTGACAAAGATTCCCATACTAATTCCATTTGCTTTTAGGAAGAGCATAAGATTTTCAGCTTTGATTATCCATTGCTCTTAGTAAGAGTGTAAGATTTTCAGCTTTGATTATCCATTAGTAAATAAGATCAGAAGATACACCTCACAATGTCTTACTGGAGATATAATTAATTCAGTAGTATCCTACTTCACAGCTAAATTAGGGTTAAAGCCATGGAGTTGTGCCTTGCTGATTCTGAGATTTGTTCTCAAAGAGTCTTATGCTTCCATACAGCAATTATCCCCTTTTCTGATCCTTCCTCACCACTTAACACCCCTCACCACAGGGGGACTGAGTTGACACTTGCTAACTCAGTTCACACTTTGTATTTACTTGAAAGGGTCACAGCACTAAAAAAGTTTATGAGGAAAAAACAAATTGTTCCCACGTTGTTTTATTCTTGGATTGGCCCTGCCTGACCACCAGGCATTGGCTTTTACTTTCAGCCAACATACATTAGAATTAAATGGTCCGATTTAGCTGGAGCTCAATCTTTTGAATGAAAAACACAAATAAGCAGTTTTATGTTGTCTAACATTTTATGGGGATAGAACTGTCAAACTAAGGTGCTTCCCACAGTCATAGGAGAGTCTGTATCCTCAAAGCTTGCAAATCCTGCAAGTATGAGGCCTGGAGAGCCTGCTTATTCTGACAAGGCAAAACTCCCGGCAGATCAAAGCAGCCCATGTCAACAACCACACTTACTACAAAAAGCTTGCTTCAGAAAAGTACATATGCCCTGGGGTTTGGTGTTCACTTACACTCACCAGCATAGTAAGATGTTTGGTTACTCCTAAACACGTTATTACTTACCACTCATACTCCCTTTCCCCTACCCATAAATTATTCCCTCTACCACAATTAAACCTATGAGGTTTTATATTCTGCCTCAGCTTGTGAGCCCCTCCCCTCTCTCCTAACTGTTGTTGTTCCTGAACTGCTACTGCCTGAATTCGTTCTCTCTAGCTGTTTCCAGATGCTAGAGAGCTAGGGAATAAGGCTAGGGAATCTAGACACGCTAATCTTGCTGACTGCTCTGTGCAGAAAAATGGAGCTATTCCATGCCAGCCTGGTCGCCTCTCCACAGAATCAGAGTCGTAGGGGTTGGATGGGACCTTAGGGGATCATCAAGTCCAAACTCCCCTTGCTAATGCATGTTCCCTACAGCAGGTTGCACAGGAAAGTATCCAGGCTGGTCCTGAATATCCAGGATTGTGTCCTGCAGTTGAGAACAGAAAGAATGTACTCAGGCAATAATTGCATCCAAAACATCTTAAGAGAGAGGAGATGCCCTCACAAGTGCATCCTACTGAAAGCAGTAACAGGGTATGCTCCTCCCAGCCATCACAGTCTTGCTATACTCATCCTTCACCCCCTTCACATTGCCCCTTCACATAATTAAACACTACATAAGAATTTGTCCTTGTATTTCTGGAACTTGTAGCTATACATAGTGGCTAATTTCCTAATAATTATCTTCGAAATGTCAGAAGGAATCTTATTTTAGTTGACCTTCTGGAGAAGGAAAGATCACGGCATGACCTAAAAACATCTTTTGTTGGGTCACAAGTAAATTAAAGTGCTCCTTACGTTTTCAGGTCTAAGTCAGGATTCATAAATGCTTTGTAAAAAGATCACAAAAGCCAGCAACCCACACAAAAGAAATAAACAAACAAAAAGATCAAGAGCACCACAGAAATAATATTATCCTTACTGCTGCTGTGAACAACAGTTGCATTTAAATGAATGATATTTGCAAGCATTAGAGCAAAGAATGTAAACTCTGAAACAACATCTGGTTGATAGGAAAATAAACATTTTTCACATTGAACATTGTGGACTTGATACTACCACTAAGCTGATATAAAATAATAGCTAAGAGAAAAAAAAAAGTCTCCAAAATCAATCAATCAATAAACCATAATTATAAGCAGTACAGCTAAACTTGTAAAAATGTGTGTTTTTAAAACATGCACAAAAAACGGATGTGAGTAATTTAAGATTAAATCACATAAAAGGGAAAATGCAAAGGAATACATTAATCATGGCAAATGCTTCATTGTAATTAAGAATTCAGAGCTGCGTTATCAGTAACGTATATCAGAAGTCAGAGGAACTTCATCTCTTCTGATCTGAATGGTTTCTGTGACATAAATGCTTTCTGACAGACAAGTCTGTTGAGCTGCCTGTATGGCAGAAAGCTTTCTGGACTTTCAACAGTTTTCCTGTTTGAAGCTAATCTTCTGCAGCACCTGAAAAACCCAGACTTCCTGTGAAAAGATGCTGTGTCCTATTAGCTCAGTGGGATCTTTTCATAGGAAAAAGGCAGAATTCTAAAACTTATGTTTTTTCCCCAGTTCCCTTCAAAACTTGTTTGAATGAGAAATGCTGGACAGGAGTAAGGTAAGAGAGGTGTGCTAACAGTTTGGAAAGCAAGCCTTAAAGAATGGCCAGCTTTTAATAGATACAGTCTTTACAGACATGAACACTTCTCAGGCAAAAGCTTCAGAACCGGATAAGAGCTGCTGTATTCTGACAACCTATAACCACACACACCTTCCTACAAAGCTTCCTAGAGCCATTCAGAGAAAACCCAGGCTACTTGTTCTGCGTGAATAATCAAAGCTGTTAGTTGCAATTTCAACTGTTTGCAAGACACAGCCAAAATAAAATTCTCCTAGGGTTTAACAGGCATCAGCATTGCTACAACATACCCTTTGTGGATGAACCGTATCTATTGGATTATCGTGTTATTTTAGAAGTCTCGTTGCCCTTCTTCATCACTTCTATACTCTAGGATTAATTTTGCAGCAGAAGTTAGAAAGATGTATTATTGGAAAAGATCAACCGAAAGAGCATGGAGTACCACAGAATCAGGATGGCCTAGGCTGGAAAGGATCTTAAAGATCATCAAGTTCCAAGCCCCCTGCTGAGGACTGGTTGCCAACCACAAGATCAGTTTGCCCAGGCCCCATCCATCCTGGCCTTGAATGTCTTCAGCAATGGGGCATCCACAACTTCTCCAGGCAACCTGTTCCAGTGCCTCACCACCCTCTGAGTAAAGAATTTCTTCTTAACATCTCACCTAAATCTCCCCTTTTATTTTGAAGACGTTACCCCTTGTCCTATCACTATCAGACCGTGTAAAAAGTCACTTCCTCTCCTACTGAAGTATAGGAATGCTGCAGTGAGGTTTTCCTGGAATCTCTTGTCTCCAGGCTGAACAAGCCCAGCTCCCTCAAACAGTAACTCCTTTATTGTCCACAGGCAGGCTTGGTACAACATATATGGAAATATTTATCACAAATACAATGGCATCTTGTATCTTTCAGCTCATTTAAGTAGTTTTGCATTTACTGGACAGCTACAAGCAGATCAAAGGGATTTGTCAAAGAAATTGAACCTGTGCACAAGCCCAAAACATTAATAGACAGTGTTACTTAAGCTATTCTTATGTGCAGATGTGAGTAAATTCAGATGAACCATTTATTCTTTCAAAAGCTAAAAATGAAAGGGAGAGGCTCAAGACATAGCAGAGACAGCCTTCAGGCAAAGATAACTGCAAGGCCGTATGATGAAATATGCCACTGTTTGAAAGGACACTCTGCAAAGTGTGCTGCAGTCAGAGGCCACCTCCTCAGCACAGATATTCCTTGACTTACCATTCCCCTATGGAGCAATCTTCTCAGCATTCCTTTCACTCAGCCTAAGCTTGCTTGAGTTGTAAATCTTCTTTCAGAAGCTATGTCCTGTCATTCCATTAAAACTCTTTTCTACCCCAAGCCAGCCTAAGCAAACCTTTTTTGGTCATGCAATTGGACTCTGAAGTGTTTCATCTCATAGGTTTGCATTCATACCTTATATAGTTGAATTATTTCACCCCAGGACTGAAGAAAAAACTTTTTTTTCTTTGTAAACTACCCTGCTGTCCTCTTCAGAGCATGTTAGAGCAGTTCTGGATAAACCATCAACAGTGCTCAAGGATTTTAGAGCTGTATGTTTCTACATAGTTTGGTCACTTGGGGGCAAAATGCCCACACAGACTCCAGTATCTGTACAGCCACAGTACAGTGCTACGTGGCACAAGCACTGTTAATGGTGGAAAGCACACCTCCTGAAGAAATATGCCACTGAATGCTGTTATGTTCTTACCTATTTCTAAGACCAAGTATCACTTCTACTGTGCGACTGGAAAGACAAGCATTGATTGTCTTTGAGATTCCTGAACTATCAAAACAGACAGAAAATGAATTACAGTTCTCCTAATCACAAAGCAACAGTGAACCGATTAACAGCTGCTATAATAGATGTTAAGAAGACATAATGCATCCCAGCAGAATACATTTGGTATTTGTGTATTTTGACATACTTAGCATACACCCTATACTTAAAGCTGAAAAGTAAATGGGTAAAACCATGGGTGTCCAACCTTTTGGCTTGCCTGGGCCATGCTGAGTCAATAGAAATTGTCTTGTGTTGCATATACGTGGGTAGTTCCGAAAGAAATGCCTCCTATTTATTACCATGGAAACCATAACCAAAAAACACAATAACACTATTTAACAGAGCAAATTCTCAGCTAAAAAACACTATTTTTCAACAGTTGCCACTGATAGCTGTGCATTTTCACCAGCAATGAACAGGAGCAACGAACGTGCCATGCAGCCACATCATCTGTACCAGGGGAGGTGCCCCACACTGTTGCCATCGCTGCTGCTGAAACGCAGCACCCACAGCCTTACTGTGCTCACATCTACTGCTGGGTGTCCATAAACATTCAGGAAGTACCGATGAATGTCAGTGGGTGCCATTTTTTTTTCTGCGTGGAGGAATTTAATTCTCCACCTTTGCTTCATCCGCGCTTCCACATCAGATGCCATTCTGTCAGACCGCCCCTCTACTGCCATCTGTTGCACAGCAACAACACGTAATAGAATACTGGTGGGAAGGTTCAACCTCCTCTGCCATGCTTCCAACATACACTTCTGGTGTCATAGGCCAATGGAATAAAATAGGAGACGTTGTATACAGAGCAGTACTCATAAAATATATAGTATTGTTGATGTATTTAAGTAACAAAACTTATTTTAATGTCTAATGTTTTTTATTAAAACAAAACAAAACAAAACAAAACAAGAAGGCAACCAATGCATAAAACTGATGGGATATATGACCTTCCTTTTGTGAAACTGGTCTGGTTCTGTGGTTTTGGCTCCAGTTCTTAGAGAGTTCTCAGAGTGTTCATCAGATATTTATGACAAAATTTTACTCTTCCTGTACTTCATCCTTGAAAACAGTTGTTCATGAATGTGCTTGCTGCCAAAAAGCAATGACACGAATAAGGTGTGATTGTGAAGCGAGGGATGTTATTCTGCTCTAAGAGAGGTCTTATAAAGGTATGGTAAAGACACGTGATCAAATTTTTCTTTGAGTTGAATACCTGAATGCAACTCTGTACATTCCATATCAGCAGGTAATTTATTTATGTTGACTGAAAATAGAGTTGCAAATTGCCAAAAAAGATCTTTTTTTTCTGTATCTTGAAACCAGTTCTCAAGTTCCCTTATCAGAAAATAAAGCAAGGATGCATATTTTTTCCCTATTCACAGGACTGTGTTTAGGCAGCGTATCAGAATGCATGCAACTATTTGCCATAACTTTATTTAGCACTGCACTGCACCCTTCCTGCGTCCCAGTTTCAGGACAGACAGTGGAAATTGCACACTGATGTGTGGTTGTTGGTGTGCAATGGGGGCATGCACAGGGCCAGGCTGGGCTGCTCGGTGGGGAAGGGCTTTGCCACGATGGTGTGGGGCAGGGGGTGGCTGCAGCACAGGTAGGGCTGGGCCATGTGCAGCCTGCAGGCCATGCGTCGGACGTGCTTGATGTAAACCCAACTGAGTTTCAACTACTTCAAGTTGTTCAAGAAGCAGGCTAATTTCCTTCTTAATAAACCATAGTCAAATATGGAATAATGGAGACAATATTATATAGCGGTATGCTAACTGAGTATCATACAGACATTGATGGGTGCATAACAATACATGCCACGTGTTACTCTAGGCATATCTTTGATGAAATGCATCTGTAGGCATAAGTGGGAACCCGATACCAGTTAAAACAGATTATTAGTAGTCAAAGTCATTTTTGTAGTGTTATTTTATTTGTCAACGTAATTCATTTCAGATTTATTTAATCTGCTGTCTTTCACAGCTATCTCTAGCAACACAACCACATGTGAGTGTTTCAGGTGTCTGTATCCCTTATGTATTTATTAAAAAGATGAATGAAATTTTTGAGTTAATATCGAAAAGAAACCCCTCCAACTTTGTTAAGAGCAGAAGTCAGTTTTTTTTCTCAGCTGAATAGACATTTCACATAATAACCGGATCAACTTCCACACTTGGACATCAGAAAGATCACTGTGACACCACAGACGTCATCAGCAAGTATGTAAATTCCCTGCTCCAAATACCATCTATTATTAACTGGCAGTATTCTCTGTCTAATCAAAACCAGACTGCTATCAAGTTCCACGGGGGGGAAAAAAAAAGAAACAACACAGAAGAATTCCCTGTGCTCCGAAAAGTGAAACACTATAACAAGATATTTTATTAGGTTAACATTAGAACAGGAACATAAGCCATTTATCTTTCTTGTCTTGTCAGGAGTTTCCATTTCAGGTATGCGCTACAAAAAGAAAAAGCCCCCTTGTACATGTATTTGCTCAATTCCACAAGATTTCTGAGATGCAATTTTCAAAGCAGTCACAGCAGGGTGCCCAACAACCATTCACCTGAATACTGACATGGCCAAGACCATCACATGACACAGATCTTCCTGATAGGCATATTTATGAGGAAAAAAAAGAAAAAGAAAAACGCAAAAGCCCCTAAGGCAGACATGTGCAACGTGTGGACCAGCACTGCAGATATAACGTGTCCAAATTAAACAAAAACAGGTTTGAATCATCACCAGTTCCAGGAGCTTCTTCAGTATGTCCCAGAACGTGAAGATTAAAAATGGCTCACAGATTTAGCACTTCTGGTGGATTTGGCTACTCCTTAAAGTGAATCAGACGTGCATCTTCAAAGTGAAAATGAACTTAGCTATACCACATTTCAAACCACAACAGTGTTTGAAGTTAAGTTACAGCAAGCTTAAGTTACAGCAAGTAAGTGTATGCATTTTGATGTGCTGGCTGAACACAGTCCTGTGTGCTTGGTGAGAAACATGCATCCTTGCTTCCCATTTTGATAACGGAACTTGAGAGTAGCTTTGAAGATTGCCAAAAAAAAAAATCATCAATTTTTTGGTATATTTGTGACTCCATTTTCAGTTGACGTAAGTATATTATCAGCAAATCTTCAAATGGAATGTAAAGAGTTGCAATCAGGCACCCAGCTGAAGGAAAAATTTGATCATGTCTCTTTCCTGGACTTTCGTTAAGACCCATCTTCGGAGAAAAAAAAATATCCCTTATTTCACAATCACACGTTATTCATGTCATCGCTTTTTGTCTGTACGTACATTTGTGAACAACTGTTTTCAAGGGTGAAGCACAGGAAGAGTAGAATTTTATCACAAATCTCTGACGAACACCTTGAGAACTTACTAAGAAGTGCAACCACTTCCACCAAACCAGACAGCGATGCATTAGTTGCACAAAAATATGGCCACCCACTGGTTTTATCTTTCTGTTGCTCTCTAGTTTTTATGTCTTATTGAAAATATCTATATTAGAAAAAAGTTTTGTTACTTATATACGTTAACTATGTTACATATTTTATATGCAGCCCAAGACGATTCCTTTTCACTCAGCGCTGCCCAGGCAAGCAGAAAAGTTGGGCACTTATGCCTTAGGGGAAGATGTTCCTTCATATTTGGATTGGAGCAAGCATTCTTTTCATTCCCCAGCTGGCTGGCAGCCTTAAGGTGGAAAGTTTTTTCTGATTACTAGTTCTGCCCTACCCAGCACAAGAGAGAATCCCAGAATCATAGTTTCTACTGAAGAAAAAGTATGCAGCCTTAGATTAGGCCACTTTGTTATCTTTAGCTTCCGGAGGTTATAGGAAGAAGGGATGAGAAAGTAGAATTTTTTTACCTATGATTTGTTCAGGATGTAGAAAAGAGGACAAAGGCACTTATGTGTCTGGGTCACAGGTATCTACGAGTTCGATCTGCTGTATAACTCAGGCAGAAACAGCGTAAATTTTTCTCTGGAACAACACAAGCATCCTTACAAGTGAGGCATGATCACTGGAGCAGAAGTCCAAAGGGTTGGCCTGAAGCTACATCTTTGTCGTGGAGAAAAAACACAAACATGCCTCCACACAATATGAGACTCGGCTGCCAGCATTAACTGTGTTTTTGAGGGAAGAAAATGTATGTAGTTATATTGGACTGCATCAGGATTTAAATTAACAAATAATCAAGCAAACAAAACCTCAGGCACAAGCAATTATATTAGTGACTACTACTAAGAAGGCAAAACTGTTATAGACTGTAGGAGAAGTTGGGAAGCAAACCTACATACACCTTATTTCCTAACCCCTGTCCTCATAGCTATAAACTAAGGCTGCCAGGAATCACTTGATCACTTCTGTTTCTTCTCTCTTTTTACATAATAACTCTATATGCTGCACACAAACTGTTTTAATAAATGCGTGGCAAAAAAAGGAAAAAAAAATTGATTCTTTTGTTTTTCAGTCAGGGTATTCGTGAATAGAAGTATGATGAGGTTTTATCATGCAGCAGTTTCTTTGATTCCTGGTGTTGACAACAGGTAATCTACAGGCACTAATGAGATTTCTCTGCACAAAAAGCAAGTATTTGTGCACAAAAAACTTCAAGGAGTTACTTAAAGGAGTGCCCAACTACAGCATTTGGTTTTGTGGGTTTTCCAACAAGAAAAGTACACATCAAAGCCTAATGCCCAATTGAAATGAAAATAATTATCTAATTGTGTCCATCTACCCTGTTCCATCACGCTTTATATTAAGGATGGACACTGACTGAAGTGAAGTAACTACTGGAGGCTCCCTGCTCTCCAAGGGTCTAACAATGCATATTTTCCCATAATTATCTCTGCAATCTATAATTCATGTATTTACAGACCTGCTTATGTATTCATAGAAAAGAACAATATAAATTTACCTAATACAAAAGTTATTGTTTCATAGTAGGAAACACTGTTACGCTCAACAATGGTTCTAACCAGCATTAATCACAGCAGCGCCTTTGGCTGTAACACAGCATATAAAGAATCATTTTTCTTTCACAGTCCTGAAAAATATATTATTAGAATCAGATGTAACAAATGGTGACCAGATCTCTGTTGTGCTAGGCTGCCTTTCTATTTTCTGCATCACAGGACACTGAGTCTGAATGCTCTGTAAATCTTCTCTATTTCACCGAGCATTTCCATGGTCTATACACCATTCTCCACGGCAATAATCAGTCCTTCCTATGCTGGCCTTAGCAAATTTACATGGACTCTAAGATTTCCAAAGATCTAATGGGCAAATATACAATTTCATTACACATTAGACTTTTGTACTGCAACACTGCTACTTGTCCAGAGGAAGGCCAAACAACACTTCAACTAGTGCAGAATAAGTGGCAATTACAAAACTGCCCTCAAGACTATAGGTGGTCTGTGTTTAATAGATAGGCTAAACAAAAAAAATAACAAGAAGTAAGGACAAGGAGTGCATTAGTAAACTAGCAAGGAGGAGGGAAGCAGAAGCTAGGCCTCTAAGTCTAATGCAGCACACATTAATGGCTTGCAAGATTTCCTTTCAAATTGAGTTAAAAATCACACTTTAAGAAGGAGAAAAGGTGCCAAAGCAGCTCACTTTCCCAGGAAAAGACTATACAGGTTTACCAAGGTATCTGACTGTACCAATTTGTTTGCCAGTATTTGCACCAGTAGTCTCAAACTTAACATTTCTTCCATGGCAAGACTGCCAGAAGGCTAAACCACTGAAGCGCCTGTAGGAATGGATGTCTACAATAGACCTACCTAGGAAGGACTGATTCTTAGGGGGCATCAGGAACTACTGTTTCACAGTGAAACATCCAGAAGTTTTCTACCAGAGAGGAGGAACGCTTCATTCTGCCTCTACATCCTCTGTCCTGCTGAGTTTCTCTGCTGCCCACCGGCAACTTGCACGTTATTTCCTGCTAGTTTTTCTGGGAAGCTTACTAACCTTCCTCACCTTCGTGTGTGATTTTTCAAGGACGGAGGCTGAAGACTGTCTGTGCCAGGTGGAAATTTTATTTGAGGGCTGAAGGTGCTTCAAGACGCAGTGAAAACACAGACCAGCCCTAACACTGCAAGTTTACTTCTTTTGTCCCAGTCTAGCTGAGATGATGTGGGTATAAGCTTTCCAGTTAACCAGTGTATTATACGGATGTGGCAACAACCATGTACAGAACATGGAGACTATTGGTCCCAGCAGTGGTATCAGTAAGCATGGTATCACCTGTCAAGCAACAGCAATCAATCCCAGTGCCTAACGCTTATCTGCAGGGAGTATTATGTGGCCAAGAAGCAGTTCTCATAGACCACAAATGAAGAGTAAAGGCAGCACATCTGGGAGTGTTTCAGGCTCACCAGTGATGCACTTCGGTACAAAGAAAAGATCAGTTCAGATTCATGAGATACGTATGCACTTACACATGACACAAGTTTGTTGTTTTTCTGGTAAAGAAAAGTTGCCTTGTAACTTAAGCATGTATATGCACGAACAAAATAAGAATAATAGGAAGAAAAAAAAAATAGGAGCAATTAAAAACAATTATCATGAACAAATAAAAGTCGTCCAGACCAGAAAACTCTATTATGTCACACCTCAAATTGGAATGTTTCACTTTACAATCGTAACCTTATTTTCAGGTCACACAGTGCAAATGACACTACAAAGAATAAGGAAGGGAAGAATTAAAAAATATGATGCATTGTGCTTTCTAGTATAGAGCATGTACGTAGGCACACACCTACACTGCCCTGCAATCCTTGAAAAACATCCAATAATAATAAAAAAGACCAAACATAGCAAACACGCAGTAGGAGTTTAGCTGCTGGAAAGGATCTGGATCAGAGCTTACAACTTCTAATAATAATTGCCACTTACTTCTGTCCTTTTTATACTTCTCTCAAGTCATTAAAGACAAAAGTTAGAGTTGTGTTTATGCGCAGGTCAGCCAATTAACAATCTTTTCACTTATCAGTTGGTAAATAGTTCTGAGGTAACATCTGTTATTGCAGCACAACACAGATAAAAGCACCATAAAAATCACATTCTCTCTTTTCCCAGAATTACATAATTTGAGTGCAAGCGTTTTTGCTGCTTTCAGTAGTACACCTTCCCCAGGACCTACACCCTATCCTGTCCAAAGAAAAAAAGGAAAAGTTTCCAAATCTCTCAGTGTTGCAAGTCTCAGCTCCTCATTTGTTTCAATTATACTCACTAACTGGATGTTACTTTGTGCCTGCAACATCATTCCATTTATGTCAGCAACACCTTACCGTTCAGTAATTCAGTACATTGCCCTAAGTGCAGACAGATTTAATGGTCTCGGGATAAATGCTACTTGTGGAAACCAGAAATGTCTGTCCTGACACAACATAATCAAGTACATGTGAAAAGAGAAAGATGCTGATGCTGAATACGCACTGCATGTTACTACATCTCTGCCATTTCTCCTTAATGCACGGCACTGTTTCCTGTGATACAACTTCTGTCTCAGCAGCAGTCCCTGCAGTGAGGCTTCCAGCTTCTTAGAGCAACATCACAAATGTTCCAAGAACATAAGAAATAAAATTCTGCTCTGTACAGTGCAACTGTTAATTCCTTTCTGGTGTTGCGCCACACACCAGCTATCCGTGCTAGGATACAACAGTCACTGATGACCACTTGGAAGTCTTTTCTGCCCAGGAGCTTCCAGTTCACTTGCAAAGATCTCCACAACAAAGTTTTGGCACAACACTACTTTGTGTGTGCAAAATAACAGCACACATCTTCTGTCCAGTGAAACCACCGGGGTATTTTGTTCTGCAAATGTCATGCAAGCTTTGTAGAGATTATGTGCCTATTACTGAATATGCCAGAGAATCCAATTTCCTAAATCAGGAGGAACATGTTTAAATTTTCCTGTGCAAAGTTTCCTGAATCAGAGGGCAGATAAGTATAATCCCAGATCGAATCTTTAAATCAATTAACTAAAACAAAAACTTCTGCAGCTTCAATCCATCAGAACCACCTATCCCCCTGGGAAACCACTATGGCTGCAGATGCATTTTGAGCTATAAAGTCCATCTCTAAACAGAACAATACTTTAAGCATACCCTCAGGAAGTACAGACAACCATATACATAAATCTCTCCCCCTTGTGCTTCGGGAGATGTTAAGATTCCATGGTCCTCTGCAACTCCGGTGGAATCTTTTTCAAGTAGAAGCCAGCAGAAGCCCTGTTGGTAGCACACTGTTCCCTGGCAGTACATGAAGTGAAAGAACACCCCCTCCATCCCAACATGCACACGCTTATTTATGATTTTTTTTAAGAAACAACTCTTCAGCAATTCGACTTCTTGCTAGCTCAGCTCAGAGAGAATCAAAACCAAGACGCTGCCTTTGTTCTTCAGCTGAACAATCTCCCTACAGTTGCACTTCAGTCAAACCAGTGTGACTTTGCTTTTGACATTCACTCAGGGCCAAATTAAGACAGCACTTCTTCGGGGATCCACTTATCCGTTAAAATAGGATTGGTAAATATATTCCAACTTTGTTTCCAGCTATTAAATACTAACACAATTTTCTAATTTAACATTTCAACATTTTCTGCTACCCCACTTCTTTCGTTCTCCTGTTGCCCAGGCCAGCATCACTCAACACTTTGTAGCCTGCAGAACGAAAAACCAAGAAGCTGCTGCCCCAAATGGTACCTACGTTCTAGGTGTAGGTACAAAAACTGATGGCTAGGAATCACAGAATTGCAGAGGTTGGAAGGGACCTCAAGATATCATTGAATCCAACCCCCTGTTAAAGCAGGTTCCCTATAATAGGTTGCACAGGTGGGGGTTCAGAGTTCTTAAGTATCTCCATAGAAGGAGACTCCACAACCTCTCTGGGCAACCTGTCCCAGTGCTCCATCACCCTTACTGTAAAAAAGCTCTTCTGCATGTTAGTATGGAAAACCCTATGTTCAAGTTTTAGGCCATTGTTCCTTGTCCTGTTGGTATGGCCTCATCCATTTGCCTCCCACCTCCCTTTAGATATTTATCTATCAGATCCCCTCTCAGTCTTCTTTTCCACTGGCTGAGTAACCCAGGTTACTCAGCCTTTCCTCATACCAGAGATGCTAAAAAGGAGTTTTCAACATTTATCATGCTGGTTAAGACTTCTAAAACTACACGAGATTCACCTCTCAAAGATGGGACAAAACAGAGCATCGTGCAGTAACTCCAACATTACATTTTTTCTATGCTGCCTGGTGCTCCTGGCCCCAAGTGCAGAATCAGACACAAATTCTGAATACCTGAACAACTTCATGAGGTTGCCATATTTCCATGTGGGGATGAGGACACAAGGCTGGAAGTCAGATGGTTCTAGAGGTCACGGAGCTATGTCTCCCTTGTTCTGTGAAGTCACTGACTTGGCTGTACCACTCATTGGACACTGGACACTTAGAATAAGCTTTGATTATTGCTGCTCTCTGACAGGCAAGTTATTTCTGACAACTGCGATACAAACTTTGGGAATACACCTGCTTGAAGACTGGGGATACAGCTGTTGACAAAAAAACACAGAACTTTGCAGACTTTCCCTCTAGAAAGGGAACTTATTCCTGGTAATTTCTTCTCCTTTTTCTTTCTATTTTTTTTTTCCCCCTGGAGATTACATCTGTTTGAAGAAAAATACTTAGGGGAGAAGAATTATCCCACATTAGGAGCAAGTAATGATTTCTTCCCTCCCTCTCTCTCTTTTTCTTCCTCTTTTACGAAAAAGCTGCAGATTTTCCAGTATCGCCTTTCCCAGACGCTCCACTCAAGCAGAGCCGCTGGGACAGCTCGCTCCCTAGCGAACCGGCAGCGGGAAAAGAACTCGACATCTGCTCGGTCTGAGCACGGTCATCGCCTGACGGTCACTCCCTGGCCGCAGAACCGTCCAAGCCACCCAAGGCCTCCTCGGAAGGAGAAGAACCATCCAGGAGCCGCGAGAATCATGCGGCGCGGACCGGCAGCCCCGGGGCAGCCCCTGGACTCCCCGCCTCGCGCTGCTCGGCCTCGGTGCCCTTTGACAGCCAGCCAGTTCTCCCTCCCCCCGGAGCACTTTTTCTGGGTTCAAGCCCAGCCCCGCTCGCCACGAGCACTTTTTGGCCGACTTGAGGGCTTCCGGAGGAGCGGAGCACAGCTCCGCAATCTGCCGGAAACAGCCTGGGACAGCGGCCGCGCTTCGGCGTGACGCTCCTCGCCACTTTCCCCTTAACTTCTCACCACAGCCAACGCGCACGGACCCCCACACCCCTGGGGCCGCCCCTCCGGGTCCGCGCGCCTCGCCCTACTCACAGATGTAGGGCGCTCCTGTGCTCCCGCCGGCCGCCCGCCCGCCCAGCCTTCCACTCCTCCGCATCGCACCGCTGCTCCGTCATGAGCACCATCGGCACCGCACTGCCCGACCCTCCGCCACCGCGGCGGGACGGCACGGACCGCGCCGCTGCTGCTCCCGCCCCGGGGCGGGCCCCGCCGCCGTGGAGCCGGAGCGCGGAGCCGTGGGCGGAGCGCGCAGGAAGCTTTGCTTAAAACGGTTCCCCCTGAGCTGAGTGGTGAAGCGGGCTCTGGGGTTGTTGTGTCCTCAGTTATGCGGGCGGGACGCTGCAGCGCGAGGTGCTGCTCGGACAAAAGTGCTCTTAATGCTTTATGCGAGGGCAGCAGAGGCGTCTTTGCACACAGCGAAGGTTGGAAACTCTCGTGCGTGGGCTTTGCCACCCACCCGACCGGGTCGCCTGCCTGCCACGCCAGCCATCCTCGCCCCCACGGGGGCTTCGCTGGCTGTGAGCCCGATCCACCTTTCCGGGGCCTTGGAGGATTTTCTGTGCTCTTTCTCTTCAGCACCACCCCAGGCTGGTTGGTCAGCAGTGGGAAACTGGGCAAAAATAGAAGAAATCTAGCAGGTTCCTGCGCTCGGTGCTTGTCAGGCTGTAGGGGAATCTTTGCACAGCCACAGCTGCCAATTGGCAACATTTTGGCGCAAACCATTTTGCATGACAAGCACAAAATGTAAGCGTACATACATGGGAAGTGCTCTCATTACCTGATTAAAGGTTGAGTGGCTGTTCAAAGTGGGGAGCTTCTAGTTTCACAAAACACCATCACGCAGGAAGAGTCTATGGCTGTAAGAAGGCGACCTGAGAAAGGCCAGTGTTGGCACAGAAGTTCAAAGTAGCATCTCTAAGGAAGGCTCAGTTTTAATGACTTAACGTCTTAGAATATATCCGTGAATTAATAATAGTTATAAAGTTTTCTTCATAGCTATCAGACTGTTCACTGGAATTTATGGGCAAAATACATACATGGGAGTGTTCTCAGTGGATATTAGGAAAGGATATAGATGCAAATAAGTGTTTCATTGGCACTACTAAGATTCATAGATTGCTTGATGCTTGCACAGCATAAAAGAGGAGGAGCTCGGTATTAAGAAATGTTGCATTATATTTAGGAACTCACTAAGGGGAAACAACAGTTAAAGGTTAAAAGGCTCAGGACTGCCACAACTGGTTGGGTGCACAGAGCCTGCAGAAAATGAGATTGGATGGTCTTAGCTAGACTGGATGTGTTTTATCTCCAGTTTAATCAACTGTAAAGAATACGTGACAAGCTGTGCAGGAAGGAAGGAATTTAAAACAGGTTATTTTCTGGGATAAATCATTAGCTAATATTTTTTTTTGCATTATTTAGTGTAGAAACCAAGGCCCATGTGGAAAACAATGACCTGTAGGTTATAGGAAACATCATCCACACCTGTTAGGTCCTGCACCTGTGAAACTCCTCTGTCTCATGCTCTCCTACTCTGTACTGAGCCGATTTAGCACTGCCTGCAGAGCTTTGCTCCCCACCTTACACAGCCTGTGGCTGTATAGCCGAGTCCCATTCATGGGAGAGATAACAGAACAGGTCTCACTTCAGCCATTTGGACTACAAATAGAGCAGGAACTTACTCATAAAGAGGGCTGTCTTCCCACATCTGCTAGGACCTAGGATCCTTTGCTTGGGTGCAGCAGCCTACGTGAGGCTTTGGGTTCCCCAGCAATAGTTCTCACTATCCGTGTGTGCTACCATGGTGTGCCCGGTATGTCTGGAATCAGTAGGAAAAGTGACTGCCTGCCCTCTGTCTTCTTTTTGAAGGCTTTTCATTACTGGGATGCACTAAAAATGCATCAGTTGCTATTTTAGTCCCCTTGTGTTGTTCTGCTCCCTCCGGCAGGATAATGCTGATTTACACTGTTGTGAGAATCTGACGTCTAAATATTTGAAGAAATAAAATCAGTCACCTCCTGAGTGCTTTGATTTTCAATCTCTGACAGATTTAGCTATGCGAGAGAAATGCTACTGCTGCCTGTTTTGCTCACTCCTCTCCAGAGGTCCATTCCTTGACCACAGTGACGTAAGAAAAGGAAGAAGTCTCTTGTCTCCTGGAGCTTTGTCTCTGTTCTAGTTTTGATCGGCTCCGTTACTGAGGTATGCAAAGTATTCTGTATTGCATAGCCAAGGTATTTGCTGTAAAAATAAAGTTACATTGAAATAAATGGATGCTTGCTGCCTAGGCATTAAAAGTGAATAATACTTGATAGCATATAATGATATCTTTACTCTTGTCAGAGCCTTGGTTCTGGCAATGTTTCAATTCTTTAGTATCTCTTTCCTATTACATTCTGTTAATGTCAGAGGAAGTAATAAGGGTTGCTCTAGCTTGTTCTTTTTGGAGGGTTTGAAAAAGAAACAGTGGCCAAGCTTCATCAAAATGTGCGTGGTGCAGCAACTCCAGAACAGAATAATGCATTCCAGAGTGAGAAAATTCTGAATAACAGGATTCTGAACGTGTTATATATTAAACTATTAAATAATGTGCAGCTGTTCATGTGGGTGGAATATGGTCAAAAACTTTGTTTTTATTTAGTAAGGCACAGTGAAGCATACATATGCAAAAAAAACTGCAAAGGATCTTTTACTGTTCCTGCCCTGCAAAGCCTGTGTTAAAGGGCGAAACACAGCAAAACAAGGAAGTAAGAAAAAGTAGAGCTGAAGTGGTATGAAAAGCTGTCATTGTAAAAAAATAAATTACATATGAAACCACAGAGAAACAAAATTGCAGCACACTGGCCGGATCACCGTTCACTATCCCAATTGCAATGTTTCTTTTACCATGGGTGCCCAACCATGGCTTGCCTGGGCCACATTGTATAGAGGGAATTCATCTTGGGTTGCGTATACAAAGGTCACTCCAAAAATAATGCCTTCTATTTATGTCCATGGAAACGAAATTAGATACCAAGAGCAAAATAACAGTTTGATAGAGCAAAGTCTCAGGTACGAAACACTGTTTTTTCCACATAGTCAACATTAGCTATGCGTTTTCACCAGCAATGAAGAAAAGCCTCCATGCCACGCTGATAAAAATCTGCACCAGTGGAGCTGATACACTGTCAGTGTCTCCACTGCTGAAATGCCCAACCTGTGCTCACATCCATTGTTTGGTCTCCATAATTTTTCAGCAAGCATTGAGAAATATCAATAGATGCAATTTTTTCTACATGGAGGAATTCAGTGACACACCTTTACTTCATCCATACTTCCATGTTGGACACTGTTTTGCCAGGCCACCCCTCTGTGTTGTATGGCAAAGGAATGTAACAGAATATTGGTGGGAAGGTTCACCCTTGGCTTCCATACCGCCACATCCTCCTCTAACATCATGGTCCAATATAATAAAATAGAAGGCATTACTTTCAGAGCACCTCATAAAAAATGTAATATAATCAATGTATATATGTAACAAAAATTATTTTCATGTTTAATATTTTTAATTAAAACAAACAAATAAACAGAAAAAGGCATCAAACCCATAAAACTAGTGGGATATATGACCTTGCTCTTGTGAAACTAATGTATCAGTCTGGTTTTATGGTAGTGGTTGCGGTTCCTGGTGAGTTCTCAGAGTGTTCATCAGATATTTATGACAAAATTTTACTCTTCCTGTACTTCATCCTTGAAAACGGTTGTTCATGAATGTGCTTACTGCCAAAAAGCAATGACACAAATAAGGTGTGATTGTGAAGCAAGGGATAATTCTCTCTCATAAGAGAGGTCTTATAATAGTCCAGCAAAGAAACACGATCAGCTTTTTGATTGTAATTCTATACATTCCACTTGAAAATTCTGAGGTAAGTTATCTAGGTTGATAGAAAATAAAGTCACATACAATAAATATGTACACATTTATTACTGTAAATGTTAGAAGATTTCCAGTGCCAAAACAGTGAGTTGTGCAATTCTGTAAAGAGTAAAAAGCTGTTTTGGCCACCTGATCTCTGTTCCCTACCTGGATTTATATTTAACGATTTATTCCTTTTTAGAAGTGTGAGATTGCTTTATAGATGATAGGTTTCACCTTATCTTTTTGCTAGAATTGCATCTACTTATCAGTTTCTGTTGTTGTTGTTGAAAGGAGCCTAGCTTACTGCAGAGGTTGTATTACCCTTTAGACAGGGAGGTAGATGTGTAAGGCATGTAAAGTAGACTGGATTCTTAGCTAGATGGAGAATTTCTCACCACAAATTGTGAGGACTGCTGAGGCTGTTTGTTGTGGCTGAATTCTGAAGCAAGTGAATGCAACAGACTACACTGCAATTATGCACTGTAGCACCCGGAAAGAAAAGCGGAGAGATTCTCTCACAAAATTTATGGAGTGTTAATGATGTGGTGTCAGCCTCCCTCACAGTGAATGTGTGACACATCGTATGTCTACTCTATCAACACATTTACTTCCATTTTGATATCCATGCCCTTCTTACAGCAGACTGCGAAGAGCTGCAGAATATACGCTGCATACTTACACAATGCAGGAAAACCAAATGCATTAAGTGCATTAATACACCATCATGGAGGTGGATCTTCCCCAGTTAGCAGCCTGGCCTGGCCCAAGGCATGCACCCATTGCTGAGCAACAGTCACATCAGTGTGTGATTGGTATGGCCTGAAATCAGGACATGGGGATGGTGCAACAATAAACAAATTTATGGCAACTGTGCATTCTGATATGCATTCTGATAAATTGCCTAAACACAGCCCTGTAAACAGTGAAAAGTATTCAGTCTTGCTTTCTGTTTTGACAAAGGAATTTGAAAATAAGCTTCAAGACTGCTATACATATATATGGCATGCTATATACATATATATGCTATGTATATATATGCTATATATATGTATATATATATAGTCTCTTCAACATCTTCATCAATGACAGACGATGGCATCGAGTGCACCCTCAGCAAGTTTGTGGATGACACCAAGCTGAGCGGTGCAGTCGATACACTGGAGGGAAGGGAAGCCATCCAGAGGGACCTGGACAGGCTGGAGATGTGGCCCCATGAAAACCTAATGAGGTTCAATAAGGCCAAGTGCAGGGTGCTGCACTTGGGTCGGGGCAATCCCAGGTATTTATACAAACTGGGGGAAGATCTCCTTGAGAGCAGCCCTGCAGAGAAGGACTTGGGGGTCCTGGTGGATGAGAAGCTGGACATGAGCCAGCAGTGTGCACTTGCAGCCTGGAAGGCCAACTGTGTTCTGGGCTGCATTAAAACAGGGGTGGCCAGCAGGGAGAGCGAGGTGATTGTCCCCCTCTACTCAGCTCTTGTGAGGCCCCATCTGGAGTCCAGGCCTGGGGCCCCCAGTACAGGAAGGATGTGGAGCTCTTGGAGCGGGTCCAGAGGAGGGCTACTAAGATGATCTGATCAGAGGGCTGGAGCAGCTCTCCTATGAGGAAAGGTTGAGGGAACTGGGATTGTTTAGCTTGGAGAAGAGAAGGCTCATACCTCATTGTCGAGAGTCAGTACTTGAAGGGAGCACATAAACAGGAAGGTGAATGGCTGTTTACGAGGGTGGATAGAGATAGGACAAGGGGGAATGGTTTTAAACTGAGACAGGAGAGGTTTAGGTTAGATATTAGGAGGAAGTTTTTCACTCAGAGGGTGGTGACACACTGGAACAGGTTGCCCAAGGAGGTTGTGGATGCCCCATCCCTGGAGGCATTCAAGGCCAGGCTGGATGTGGCTCTGGGCAGCCTGGTCTGGTGGCTGGTGACCCTTCACACAGGGGGCTGGAACGAGATGATCATTGTGGCCCTTTTCAACCCAGGCCATTCTATGATTCTATGATATATATTGTATACTTGTGGCTTCATTTTCAGTCAGCATAAATACCTTACCTGTGAATTTTCAAATGGAATGCAAGGAATTGCGATCAGATATTGAAGATTTGATCGTGTGTCTTTACCAAGCCTTTGTAAGACATCTCTTAGAGAAGAATAATATCCCTCACTTTGCAATCACGCCTTATTCATGCCATTGCTTTTTGGCAGTATGTACACTTGTGAACAACAGTTCTCAAGGGTGAAGTACAGGAAGAGTAAAATTTCATCAAAAATCTCTACTGAGCACCTTGAGAACTTACTCAGAATGGCAATCACTGATGTTAAACGAGACACTGATGCATTATTTCAGAAGAATCAAGCTCATATATCCCACCAGTTTTACGTTTGTTGCTTTTTTAATCCTTTAGTAAAAAATACATATTTTAGAAAAAAGGTTTTGTTACTTACATACATAAACTGTGTTTTATGTTTTATAAGCAGCTCAAGACAATTTCTCTTTACACAATGCGGCCAAAGCAAGTAGACACCCAAGCCATGCCCTAGATCCTCCATGAATGGCATTGTTAGAATTATGTGATGTGTAGATCTTGTCATGTGTAGTGGAAGTATCAAATCTCATGGCAGCGAAATTTGTGTTTGTTTTTTCTTTCTTTTTTTTTTTTTCCTACATTTATAACCAGCATATAACGCATTGGCCAGCTAAGCAGGAAGAGCTAAGTAAATGGCATCTGACATGGAAGTGTGGATGAAGCAAAGGTGTATTGGTGAATTCCCCCATGTAGAAAAATTGCACCCAGTGACATTCGTCGATGCTTGCTGAGCATTTATGGAGATCAAGCAATGAGGACAGTGAAGTAGAGGGTGGTGCCTTTCAGCAGTGGTGACAGCTACCATGATCACCTCCACTGGTGCAGATTTTTGCCAGTGCAGCATGCAGGATCTTGCTTATCACTGGTGAAAATGCATAGCTAATGGTGGTGACAGTGTTGAAAAGCAGTGTTTTGTAGGTAAGAATTTGCTCTATCAAGTAGCATTATTGTGCTCTTTGTGTCTGTTGTAGTTTCCATGGACTTAAATAGAAGGCATTACTGCCTCCTGAGTGTCAGCCAAGTGTCTCTGTGCTTAGATTATGTAGACAAAGTTTTCAAACCAAGTGCACCAAACAGTTTACAATCTAAGGCATCAGTTTATGTGTCTAATGAATAATCTGCTTGCAAGTATTGCAAGCAGATTATTATACAACAGATTATACAACTGAATCTGCGTGTTGTACGCTGATACCTCTTTGAAGGGATATAGATGCATTTACACATTCATCATACACCTACATTTTATGTTGCAAGCTGTTAAACATTTTTTTTTCTATTATTCTGCTATAGGCAAGATATTAATGCCCAACCAGAGCTGGAAAACACAAGCACAGTGTTTAATGGATTTAATAAGACACCAAATCAAGAGCAATGTTGAAGACACTTTTGGCATCCATTTCCATCACTGTGTCCTTAGAAATCTGAGCTTCTCCATGCAATACTTTTTTATTATTATTATTTTTCAGTGTTGCCACTCACCAGTGCTCACAGAACTTTTGGTCTGCAGTTCTGATAAAGCTGATCAAAAATCACATTTCCTCATGTTTAGTGTGGTTTTTTTTTCAGGGTCATCCTGAAGATTGCTCAGCACCACAAGGCTGGGAGTGTTCTTAAAAGTTAGAAGATATGAGTGCAGGATATTGGCTTGCACTATAGAGATGGGTTCCAATGGTTGAGATTTTTGTTTATTTATTTATTTGGTCAATGTTTTGTCCTGGAATACCGGAAAATCTTTTGTTCAGATGTCAGAGCGGCTCAATGCATTCACAGTGATAAAATGCTTCATATATGTGTCCGAATCTCTAAACAGTTATGCATGGGTGACACCTCAGCTACGGCTCGAGAGTCTTAATTTGCTTCTGAAATCAGTTCCTCTCGGTGTCAGGAATAACATGCTGCCATGGTGATAAGCTGTGAGCTTCCCTGTCTGAAATTGTTGATAACTTCCTGAATTCTGGCAAATTATGTTCATCTGCATGGTGCCAATTACAATGAGGTGCAAAGAGAAGTGTATAAAAGCTTAGGTATATAGTCAGTTTGGGGCCTCAGGCATGAATAATTAGGATGCGATCATTAATACAGAAAATTGTCTCTGTGGATACATCTTAATTTATGGGAAATACCTTCTCAGTGAGTAGGATTGTATTGAAAATATCAATTGAAACACCAAATCTCTTTTTCTGAAGAGTAGTTTCCCTGATTTTTCATGCGCCCTGTCTTGGATAAGCAAACTGTGACTGTGACAAGCACATGAAATGCAAGTTCAGTGAGAGTTCTGTAGGGCTGTTGAACTCACAGTGTGCAATCATGCGTGTTTCTTATTAGACTATCTTGTATTTACATCCTGTTATTCTATATTTGCTACTGTTGGAAGAATAGTTTCACACCGGGTTTTGTGATCACAAAGATCCCTTCTTACTGAAGCAGTGATTGAAGCTGGATGTCTAGAAGGTCTTAATCCTGCACTTTCTACTTGGCAGGCAGGTTGATTATTGAGAAACAGAAGTAAAAGGACTCTGCTCTTTTTATGGATTCGTCACATTGCTATCAGAGTATGTATAACTTCTTAGGTGCCAGTTATCTAATGGTGAATAAAAAGTGGGTGTCTGCTTGGTGTTCCACGCTGGAGAGAGGAGAGAGTGCAAACTTCTTATTGCCTGAATTGCAAACAGTTAAATATCACCAACTTGTGTTGAACTTTCCCTCCAGCATTGTATGTACTTATGTTTGATGCCTTATTGCATGATGAATCTAGAGAGGCATATGAAGAGCCATGTGGATGTTGTTTCAAAAAGCAGACTTTAAGTAATTACTTCTAGGTAGGAGCCCTCAAGACATCCGATTAAAACTGAATTCCTGGCTACTCATTCTTTGTTCAGACTGATGGACAGTAAAGTTGGAAAGAAAGACGTACAGGTAGAGTCTTAAAAAGATGTGAAAACATTTCACATGATGAAAAAACGGGGCCAACAGACTTATTTATACTATACGATTAGTAATAAGAGCTGTCACCCCACTACAAAGGAATGTAATTTAATCACACAGACAATATATAGAGGTGATCCCTGCAAATAGATACGTGCCAGTAATGCTTTGACACTGCATTTCCTCACTTATCTATGCTGTCAAAAATAGGCATGATTTGTCCAGAAATCTCCCAAAAGTGCAGCTGTAAGCCCACAGTCAAGCAACTCCACACTTTAAAGAAAAGAGATTTCACCTTGAAACTTGTTTGTAATTGTTCTATCATAAACCCTTGAAGCAATCTTAGCTTGCATGACCTGTAGGCCAAAACACACATGAAAATATTTTCTCAAATTGTGTTCTAACCTCGTTCAAATTTGTTTTATACAGAGATGCACTCAAATATCAGAGATATTACTTGATGACCCTGCAGAGGTCGTTTTAAGACTTGAGTATATTAGTGTACTGTACACATTCAAGGCCCTAAATAAGTGTCATAGTTACACAAAGAGAAAACAACACCCTTCTGTCCTTTCTTACAAATCTCCCATTTACACTCACTATTACTCTCCTTTTTGCAGGGCAGTCAGTAACGGCAAGTTGTACGATCATCTCTGCATGCATTGCCTTCAAAAATTAAGAGATATTTTCACCATCGTGTTTGTCTCTTCGTCCCAGTGCCCTCCTGTGCTGCTGCACTTTCCATCCCAGCATCAAGTATGTATAGAGTACTCAAAAACCTCCGAATTTACCTTAGAAATACTGATCCAGAACTCTCTGTAGGGCTGACTGGAGAGTTGCTGCTCGACTTTCGGAAGCTGCTCTGAATTTCAAAAACGGAGTCATCCAAAGAACTCCCTTTTCTCATCATTTTAATGGAGCTAACTGCAGAGTTAGGCAACTTCTGGTTGGTCTGTAGTGATCCTTCAAATGCACAGCCTTTCACTGCAGTGGGAAATGCACTTCTGGTCTGATTACAGCTCTGGCTGGTTTTTAAAATCAGTTAATAAGTGACAAATTCATGTGACATGATAAGCTAGTTTTCTCTTTTATCTGGAGCACTTCATAAGTTCACTTTGTAATAAATCTCAACAAGTCTGGGGGTAGCATGTCAGCATTAATAGCAATAAATCATTTTGATGAATTAATAAAGAGAATATAAAACAATTTCTGATTCAGATGATGGCTCATTGACAGACTTTTACCAGTAGTGTTAACTTTGGCTTAGGAATTCTGCTCTGTCTCTAATTATCCATGTTTAAACAATATAGCAGTATATCTTTCAAAAGTGACTGTATCCACCTGTTCTGACATGTCAAAATTATTAGATTGCACTCCTGCAGTAATTTATTTTTGCAAATGCCTGCATGTGGATGCCATAAAATAAAGCCAATGCTGTTAATCTTAAATATGGATAAGCTTTTAAACCTCAATGCACAAAACACCTACTGGACAAAACCAAATTGCTCAATATTTTTTGAATTGGCAAAGGTTAACTGCAAATTTGCATGGATTGCTGTTTGTTGAAGATGGTTATAAATGATAAGGTTAGTTGAAGAAACAATAAGCAAGGTATAATATCGAGTTAACATGGCAAGGACTCCCGAGCTTCTGCTAATCTTCATTGCAGATCTGCACGGTAATAAGCATTTGCAGTGAGACGGAACCAACATGTGGAATGTAGCTCTCTCTGTTCTCAGCCCTGACTTTCTTTTCTCAGCATCTACAAAGAAATGGTGAAGCAGTATGTTTGCATTTGGAATGTTCACATGTTTTATTGGTGAGCTGAAGGAAATCTTGTCAAACTCTGATGTCAACCTGGATATTTCTCTCTCTGATTTTTTTTTCCCCATTATTAAAAATTGCAGTCTTTTTTTTTTAATATAAATTTTATCTTGAGATCATTATTAAGCAATTCATAATGAAATCTACAAATGGTAGAAAGAAGAGGAACTAGTTTAAAAGACAGAAACAGCATTAGAGTCAAGAAGCACACATAAACATGAAACTGCCATCTTCTCCAAAGTGAACATTCCCAGTAAATGATTTTCTTTTCTTGAAAGAAAAAAGGGAAAGAAAAGAATGAAATGCATACCCTAGATCCGTTCAGATGTCTTCTGTGAGATGGAACAAATCAGGCCACTTGTATTTAGGAGCAGTGCTCAAGCTGCTTAAAATCTTCCTGAGTTAAATTTTCAGAATGGCTACCTCTTTCAGTAGCTGTGCTGCATGTATTTGGGTCCTGCCACCTGGGCCTCTTGGTGATTCTGGTTCTACCTGATGCTGCTTGATTGCAGATTACAGACACAGGGCTGGGGAGCCATGCAATATTTCTCTATTTTATTCCTATATATTCCTACTCTATACAACAAGTGTTATAAACTTCAACAGATATATCAAAGGAAACCCTTTTCCTCTTCTAGTCACAAGGAGAATCAGCCTTGGCTCCATTGTTCTGTTGACATCCTCCCACTTGTGATAACAAGTCCTTGTTCTTTTTAAAGAAACAAACATCATTATGACTGATTAGAAAGCCGAAGTGGTATAGTGAACTTGTAAATCATTAGTGAGAAATATTTATATCTGAAAACTATTTATATGTGAAAATGTAACGAAAACCTTCCATAAAAAGTCAGAAAGACAACTGTGCTCCCTCTGGACATTAGAAAGCAAATACAGAAAAAGTGCAATTGATTTTTTCTATGACTAGATAACTGCAGGATTTTTTTCAGCAAGGAGCCACTGTGGCTTTATTTCCTTTCCTTAAAGTTTATGCATGCATGCTGCTGTTCACTGAACAGATAAGTTCTCTTACCGAGCACCCTGACTCTTTCAAAACTGCTGTTTTCTGTCATGTGCTAACACAGGTTAGGTGTGTGCCTTCCAGCCTTCAATAACATGATCACATTGAATATGCTTACAGAATCAGAGAACAGTAGCATGATTTGGGTAGGAAAAGATGTTAAAGCCCATTTACTTCCAAATCCCTGCCATGAGCAGGGTTGCCACCATCAGACACCATCATGCTGCACAAGATGTCATCCAATCTTGCCTCGAACACCTTCAGGGATGGGGCATCCACAGCTTCTCTGGGCTGTTTCATATCCACACCATCCCTTCTGTAAAGAATTTCCACCTGTGTTTGTACCTGGGTTTCCAGGTTTCCCCGTGCTGGTGCTATTCCCACTAGATCACGTGCTTGGCTGCTGAGCTAAATGCTCCTGTGGCTACACAGGTGGTATTATCTGACCACATGGACTTTGTTGCAGAAACATAGGCATTATGTACAGCCATGAGAACTGAAACAAATGTGTGGGATAGTACCCTCCACCTTGCAGCTGATGATTGTTAAGAGAGCTCACATTAAGAAATCATAGAATGGTTTGGGTTGGAAGGGAACTTTAAGATCATGTAGTTCCAACCCCCTGCTATAGGCAGGAACACCTCCCACTAGACCAGGTTGCTCACAGCCCCATCCAGCCTGGCCTTGAGTGTTTCCAGGGAAGGGGCCTCCGCAGCCTCAGTGGGCAAAATGTGTGGCTGTTGGCAGCAGTAGTTGCCTGAATTCATGGAAAGAAGGGAGGCAGGCCTACAGAAAAGATTTATGGTGGAATTAGTGGTAGTACAATGTTGGGATGATGCTATTATAAGCCTAAGACTTGGAGCGTTCCTCTCCTTACTATCAGGCTCATATGAACTGAATTTACTGTGGCATCCTAGTGTCTCTGTGCTACTGTGAGCATATTTTTAGGAGATTGTTTTGGAGCTGGAAAAGAAGAAGATGGTGGATTGCAGTTAGGAGTTTACAAGGCTAAGTATGAGATGAAACCTGAATTCGTGCTATTTTTATTGGAAGGCACTCTCAACGGCAAGGTCAGCAGGAAGAATGCCCCAGCGTGATACATGTATGTGCAAGTACTGTACTTTGTAAGTATGGTGCCACTTCTTACAGCATCCACTCTCACTCTGCAGGGGAGTTTTAGGTTGCTACACACTTTAGACCTGTGAGAGCTGCTCTGAAAGTGATGCCTCCCATTTTATTAAGTTGGTCCACAACGTCACAAGCGGATATTGGTGGTATGGCAGTAGAGGGTGAAGCTTTCCACCAATATTCTATTACATTTTCTTGCTGTGCAACAGATGGCAGCAGAGGGGCAGTCTGACAGAATGGCATCTGACATGGAAGTGTGTATTAAGGAAAGGTGTGGAGCTGAATTCCTCCATGTGGAAAAAATTGCACCCATTGACATTCACTGATGTTTGTTGACCATTTATTTTGAGCACCTAACAATGGATGTCAGCACAGTGAGGGGGTGGGTGGTGTCTTCCAGCAGCGGAAGCTGTGACAGTGAGCCACCTCCACTGGTGCAGATTTTTACGAGTGTGGCATTCAGGATCTTACACATCACTGGCAAAAATATATAGCAAATGGTGACTGCTGTGTTGGAAAACAGTGTTTTGTAGCTGATGACTTGATCTATCAAGTAGTATTATTGTTCTCTTTGTATCTGCTGTAGTTTCCATGGTAGGACTCATTACTTTTGGAGTGACCTACATATATAGGCATGTGACAGAGACAGTACTTTGTTAAGCTGTTTCTTTCAGATCTCTTAGCAGTAGGTAAGGGACACAAATTTTGTCCGTGTATCTTTCCTTGTTCTGCGGCGATGGATCGGGTGTAGTGAGAAGTTGATACTCCTGATGTTGTAGCTATCTGCTGTGGACACACAGATGAAGCATTTTGTCACTATGAATGTGTTGAGTTGCTCTGACTTCTTCCCAGAGAATTGTTCGTGTTCTCAAGAAATTGGTAGCTCACGGGTGTGTAAGCTTGAATACATTGTCTGATTTTTTCTTCAAGGCCTGCCACAAAAACAGGTTTTCTCTCTTTATTTATTGTTTTTCTTCCTCTAATCTATTTTTTCTTCTTCAACCCTTTACCTTGCCAAACATATGTATATTTTACTCAAACATCGAACTATATCCTTTAATTCTGACCTTTGCCACTGACACTCAGTACTGCTCTCCTACTAGACTATATGTTGTGGAGTCTAGTGCTGTTGCAGTTGCTTCTGATAGGTAGATAGGAAAAAAATAAGTCACTTGTGTCCTTGAACCTTATACAATTTTGTTCTGTCTGCGCAGACAACACTGAAAGGCTACAATTTCTCCTGAAAAATCTACAATTCTCTTTTATTTTCGATCCTCATCATGCTGGGAATTTTTCTCAAAGAAAGTTAATATAGTAAAAGAAATGTTGGTTTATTTTTGCTTTCTCAGTTCCCAAAGCATTTCTTCTGGGTAAAGACATACCATGAGATACATTAGCAACTGCAATTGTTTTACATTTATTCTAAATCACTGTGTGATGATGAAATAATATCATGTTATCAGATAGGAGGAAAAAAAGTGATGAAATCTGGGTATTCTGAGTGAGAACTTTGTTTATGCCGAGAAAGAGATAACTGATGAACTGCCTAAAAACTGCAGGTTAAAGTGATGATAAAAGAAGAGTTCGTTAGACAAACAAAGAAAAAGAGATGTCTGAAACTCCATTCTGAAGAAAACACTCAATTTTACTACCATTCAAGAATAAATTAGAACCAGAAACCAGCTGTTGTATTCGTGGCAGGATATTATACTCGTGACTTGAGACGGCAGCAAATGCTTTTATGTACAACTTTAAGACAGTTTATGTCTTGGCTGGAGTGTAGCAACAAAACTTTATAGATTTTACAATAAAGAGCAGGAGAGTTGATGAGGCGGTGTCTTATCAGCTTGTCCTAAATCTTAGAATTTTCTGGCCCTAAATGTGGAATATCCTTATGGATAATTAGTCTGTTTTCATCCCTAGAATCATGGGGGTCAGCGGAAAGGTGCACAGAGCCACATCTATCTAATGGCATTGGCTTTGGCCAAAGCTGTGCAAAAGCTAGCCATTTTTCTCTGATTTTTACATTAAAAAGTGAACTTTTCTTTTTATTCTTTGTATGGTGACTGTGAGGATGACAGCCTGCAGTAAAACGCTGCTGAAAATTGAGAAGAGGCTTTATCTCGCCAGGCTGACGACTGCTGAGGTGAATGACATAGGTTCAATGAAAAGCTGAAAATTTCATCCTACCCACAGGATTGTCATCATATCTAAGGTATAAGCATAGCTTATGCTGGCTGTCTCCCATTTAGACTCTGTTTTATGGAACACTGCCATTTGTAAATGAGGTACTGGTCTGCACAGTGTGCAGTGCTGTCACTGGCCCTCTTTTGAGGGCTATATGACTCAACATAGTGAATAAAATATCAAAATTCCAGCAGTGTTTTTCCAGTGTAGCAGCACCAGGATGGTGCATGAGCCAATAATAACGCGTGAGACACAACATGAGATAACAGCTGTTAATATAGCTGTCAGAGAAACAGCAACGAGACCATAACAGGAATAAAACTCTAGCAAGGCCAGCTCTAGAATGTCAATACAGCAAATTGTTAAAATGAGATGAGATTTCGTGGCATTTCATAGAACTCCACTGAGGTGAACAAAAACTTTACATATTTCATCAGGCTTGTAGTCAGGTCATTGTCAGATAATCCTTTGCTGCAACAGCGAGCCTAATAGGAGGAATGGAAAAAATTCAACTGACAGGAGATGTCCCACAGTCTGAATGAATGATAGATTTGATTGCTTTGATTTTCTCAGAAAATGATTAGACTACTCCACGAGAAAAATAAATATCCAGGAAACATACAGGAAATTTAAACCTGCTTTTCTGCTCTATCAGAAAGATGGCAGCCTACTACTCTGATGTCCTGTCTTAATATGAGCCCCACTGTTAAATTTCCATACAACCTCTACTGGGTATTTTTTTTATGCCTAACACAAGCACAGGAAAGAATCAGGGAGACTGACTCAATCTTACATGATTGTACAGTAGACTGTTTCCTAAAGGCAAAATAAAATTATGTCTGAAAAGCAAAAGAACCATTTTCCTCTTGAGTATCTTTTCAGAAATAAATTTCAGTCCCTGCATAGGTAAGATCTACTTTAATCTGCTGTCCTTCTTCGTGCAATTTTGTTAAAGGCAACACATTTTTTCTAAACTATAATAATTAGAAGAAAACTTATTGGAGCAAAAGAGGAAGCAAGATTGAGGTGTGGCTCTTTTCCCTTGAAGATTGAAGTATGGTGTGGCTCTTTTCCCTTGAAGATTGAAGTATGGTGTGGCTCTTTTCCCTTGAAGATTGAAGTATATTTAGCTATGTACAGGATTTAAATTACTTAAGCCCATTGTCTTTCCTTCTTGGGAGCAAAGATAACCTTAGAAAATGTACTGTCCTGAAGAGAACTATTTCAGAAGCAAACACTGTATCGAATACAGGATTTTTGTTTTGTTTTGAGTAGACTACGTATTCAGGTCTCTGGGGCCACTTCCATTCCATTATGTAGGGAAGGCAGCGCTGTATCTGAGAGGAGGGTTCTGCTGGAAGGAGTGGGTTGAGGGGCTGGAGCCACCACACTGTTGGCCGAGCCCCCTGGCCAGCAGCTCAGGCTGTGTGATGAGGCTGCAGGCTGCAGCACTCTGCTGCTGGTGGCTGAGATGTTTACCAGCTGTGTCCAGATTTTCTTTTTTATCTTTTTTTTCCCTTTTTTTTTTCAGCATAATGGAAAGAATTTCTATGACACCTGACCACGAAAACTGATTGTTGTACCAGTATTTATCACTTAGAAGAATTTGCCCCATTTTGGCTACATGTAATGAAGTTGGAATTGTGCAGTGATAGGTTATAGCAATAGTCCCTCATTAGTCAAAAATGCCTCTGTGGATGTTCTAATGAGAAGCTTAAAACACTGTACAAACACAAGCTAATGAAGTTAACACCACGTTTGAGAGTTGAATAACAGTACACCTGTTGTTACAATTACACTAAGTGAAATTTGAAGATGTGAGGGTATTTGCCAAAGGCTAAGAGAACTCAGCTGATTTTATCTAGTCTCTGTTACCAATTAATACTGAGTGTTTGAGAAGCCTGTTCGAACTGCATATGTCTCTCACCTAAGTAAGGTGGAGAAGGTCTTAAAATTTCTTCTCTTCAGTTTGTCCAACAGTGCACACTGTTATTTTATGTTTGGAAAAATGCCTACTATAGTGAATGAAACACTATCTAGCTATCTAGAAAGCTAATAGCGTAAGAAATGCTGAAAGAAGCCTATATCCTTAAAAGTATGGTTTAAGTTTACTATTTTATACCAGCATTTTAAATTGTGATCGTAACTTTACACATGTAAGTTTTCTTCAGCAGATTGCTTTCTGCTTTCACAAAAGCACTGGAACTGTTCTTTGCCTAACATTGTCCTGGTTTCAGCTGGGACAGAGTTGTTTTTCTTCATAGTGTCTAGTATGATGCTATGTCTCTGCTTTAGGAAAGAAAACAACAACACAGTGCTGATAACACGCCTATCTTTTAGTTGTTGCTGAGCAGTGCTGTACAGTGCCAGGGACATTTCAGTTTCCTCAGCTTCTTGTACTATCCTGCCAGAGATAGACCTGGGGACACAAGTTGCTGGGAGGAGACAGACCCAGGACAGCTGACCTAAACTGGCCAAAGGGATATTCCATATCATATTTCACCATATGACATCAAAAACCATTAAAGTGTGGGGAGCTGGCCAGGCTGGGGGCAGCTGCTGCTCAGGGACTAGCTGGGCATTGGTTGGCTGGTGGTGAAAAGTTGCTTTGTGCATTACTTATTTAATAAATATACATATATGTATATATATTATCATTACTCTTATTTCTGTCTTCTTTTCTGTCTCAGTAAATAGTTGCTATCTCAGCCTACAGATTCTGCTTTTATTTTTCTGATTCTCTCCCCCATCCCACCAGGCTAGAGGGGAGGGACCGAAAGGCTTTGTGGTGTTTAGCTGCTTACCATATTAAACCACAGCACATGTGTTCAATCTAACTTCAGGGTTTATCTTTGCTTCTGAGCTTTTTGTTAGAAACATATAAGTCTAATGGGGCCCAACGGGATTCATCCTAGGGCGCCTGAAGTGCTGCCTGATATCACCACAGGACCTCTCTATGGTTTTGCAACAGTCTTGGAAACCTGGAGAGGTCTCAGTTGACTGGAAGCTGTTTAACTAATTTAATCTGCTTTTATGACAGCGTTATCCATCCAGTTAACAAAAGCCAGTCGATGCAATCCTCTTGGATTTTGGAAAAACTTTCAATACTGTTTCTGACAGTATCCTTCTGGACAGAATGTCCAGCCTACAGACAGACAAAAACACAGTGTATTGGGTGAATAAATGGCTAATTGTTCAGGCTCAAAGGGTTATAGTAAGGGGGTTATATCAGGCTGGCAACCAGTCACTAGTGGGATTCTGCAAGGCTCCATTCTAGGGACAGTTCTCTACAGTGTTTTCAACAATGACTTTCACTCTAGACTTGAAGGTATACTGAGTAAGTTCGTACACATCATGAAGTTGAGCTGTTCGGAGAGGCCTTGCAGAGAGATCTTGAAAAACTGGAGAGCTGGGCAATCATCATCAACATGAAGTTTTAATGAGAGCAGGTGCCAGACCCTGCACCAGCAGCAGGGTAGCCATAGATATATGTACAGACTGGGGGATGAGAGGCTGGAGAGCAGCTCCACAGCAAGGGACCTGGAGGTTCTGTTCGGTTGCACACTGAGTCAGCAGCGTGCCCTGGCAGCCAAAGAGCCTATTGTACCCTGGGGTGCACAGACCCAGTACTGACAGTGGGAGAGGGACTGTCCCTGAGCTGGTTCAAGGAGCATTTGGACAGAGCTCTCAGATATGGGGACTTTGGGGTCATCCTGTGTGGAGGTAGGAATAGGATTTGATTCTTTTGGGTCCCTTCCAACTTCGTCTGTTCTATTAACTAGGAAAAATAGATAGTAATCTGATAATCTACATCTTCACTGACCATCTGCAAATGCTGTCTTGAATTCTCCTCTAGCTTCATGTAGACCTTCATCAATAAGGAACCTATTTTCTAAATTCTCTTGAAAGCAAAGCTGATTAAATCTCCACTGTTGTCTCGTTATGGCTCTTCTCTGCTGCTCTATTGGCTTAGAATTTTCCACGCTTTTCTCCCCATCACCCTTCAGAAAACTTACCCATTATACCTCTTAAAACCATGTATGTTCAACTTTTTCTTCTGTACAAAATTACTAACTAGCCTTTACACCAAATTTTTCTGAAAATGCTATCTTTTAATTTTTTTATTCTTCTGTTTTCTCCATCTGGCCAAGACATCATCTGCCCTTTCTGATTAGTGACCCTTTTTCCTCCTCGTATTCCCTCAAGATTTATGGACAGACACAGACTATTAATTTGAAGTGCAGACAGAATACAATAGGCTGTCTTCAAATAAAAAATGAAGTTTCTCCAGTGAAGCTGTGACATTTATCAGTGTATAAATTGACAGAAATGCAGGAAACAAAAAGTCAAGTTCTGTTACCTACTATCTAGTTCTGATTTTTTTTTTTACTTACAATGAAAATTAGTATTTTCCACTTAAACTATTTTCAAACGTCAACTGTCTTTGAGTTAATAAAAACTAAGCATACTTCCTAATGGTACAACATAAGATTTGATTGAATATTAGGAATTATCACTAGGGTGATTTAAGGCTTTAATTATTTTAGAGAAAAATAGTTAAAAATGAACTTAAAAAAACTTGACTTCCTAATTGTGGGGCAAAGTTTAATTCTCTTACCCCATTTTCTCAAGTAAAGATGTGATGCAGCCACAGCCACGGAGCTAATCAGGTGGCAGCTGATTCAACTTTCCCCGGGAGCTTCATCCTCTTTTCTTGTCAGTGAAAACTGAAATTATAAAAATAAAAACGATCTCCTCAAACCCTTAGCAAAACGTTTTCCAGTTTCTCGGGTTTTTTTTCTTTCTTTTTTTTTTTTTTTTTTTTTTCTTCCATTTTTGAGCACAGGACACATTCCCACCTCTAACCATACAAGCACTTCACAATACNCTGGCGGGGGGCCGCTCCCTTTTAATGGCTGCAGCCCTCCCGCTACCATAGACGGTAGCCAACAACGATGACTAGCCGTAGGTTCCGAGTCAGCTTGGAATAGTACTGACTATTATTATTTTTTTTTTTTTTGTTACTGTTTAGGAGAATTTAGCACGCTTACTATTCCATTTATTGTTGTAGAACGATTATGTTGACATTTCAATTAAAAAGCATCCTTTACAAATGTTGTCCATATGTCAGTGTGCTGATCTAGGAGGAGCTCTTTGGTTATTGCTGCAGTGCGCTTAGCAAAAGCTAGTCGGGTTCCTCAGCACTGATTTAAGCAACTTATTTTCCAGCGTGATCAGTCCTTCTGATTTTCACAAAATGAAGTTTAACTACAGTTTGTTTTTGCAAGAAGATAAATTAAGGGTTTTTTAAGAGGTTGAGCTAAGAATGCTGGAACAAATGAGGAAGTTGTGATCTGGAAGTAAATTCTTACTGTGACTTTTTTGCCGTTTTTAATGGAAAATGACAAAATGTAAGGCATTTACAAATTGAAGTCAGATATATTTTCTCTATGGAAGAACACGTGCTGCTTTTAATTCAGCACTGTCTGCACTCTGACAGTATTGTATTTTTACACCTAAGATTATTGAATAATAGAGTTGGACATGTTATATGAGTACTAGTGAGGTCCTACTGCCTCAGCCATGTGATGTGGATGTATGCGATTTGTTAATTGCAAGGGAAGATATACAAGTTATTGCAAATAAATCAAGCACTGAAGAGTGACTGCAGTGAATAATAGCTTTTATGAATTGATATTCTGAGCCTACAAGAAAAGAAGAGGAAAAAGGGGGAGGGACTGCAGGGGGTGTTTGTAGTTCTGGGAAAGCTAGTTAGTGGCAAAGCTGCTGAGTCTCTGCTCTGCATTAGCTCCATCAGATTGCAACATCTAGTGTCTTTTTTCTTTTCTCCATAGACCCCTATGGGAGGAGGAAGGAGGATACTTCTCAGCATTCGACTGACATGCTGTCTTGCTCCAATTTATAGGAGGGAGAGGAGGTTCTTTGATATATGTATGCCTGACGTGAGATTAAGAAACAACAGTTCAAATGTTGGTCTGACCAGTTTATTACAAATCCTAGTAGTTCAAGGAGATGGGGAAGGGAAGAAGGGCGATGGAAAAGATACGAAATAGAAGCAAGGAGTCTTTGTAGGAAGCAAGAGGGAGATAGTTACCACCATGGATCCAGCGTGGTTCGTAGTTCAGTCGCTGATCTTCAGTAGTGGTGGGTTGTCAGGCGTTGCTGTTCCGTTGATGACGATGACTTTCCAATGGCAGTACGAACTTATTTATAAGTCCAAAGTGGTTGAGTCAGCTCTCTTTGCAGTGACAGCTTCTGGCTCTGGGATCTCAGCAGAAACTCATTTGTTCCTGTCTTCCGGGCCTTGCCAGCAGATGAGAGGGAGCAGGGATGCCCACCTGCATCCTGTTTTTCACAGGACAAGATGGTATCATTCCCCAGTTTTCCCATACTAAGCTGGATTTATTTGGTCACAGGCCAGATCTTCTGCCAGTAAACACTCCTGAGCACTCCGTCCTGTTTGGACGGAACATGGGCTATTTTCTGTAAACCCTGGGCAATTTGTTCAAGTACTTTACCATTAGCATTCAATTTTTAGACAACAATTAGAGTCATTCAGTTTGCCAAAGACACCACCCTGTGACTCTTCAGGAGTGGTCACACGAATGTTACATAATGAATAAAAGGTAGGAAGTGAAAAGAGACAACCATACATTTGACAATAACCTTACATTTAACAATAAATAAATAAGTAAAACAAACAGAGTTCAAATTAACATTAAATTGATTTGTGTCAGCTGCTTTCCCCACCCAGGAAGTCCCAGTGTCTGTGAAAGGATGGTAAGCCAGGATCCAGATGGGAATTCTTCAATGGAATCTGTGGTGTTTATGAATAGCCATACAATATTACACTTCAGTTAATTCACCAAAAGCACATCTAGTCCAAATTGGCAATACGTGGACTTGCCATGCAATGTTCTCAAAGATGATTTAGTGTCTTGAGAACTTTCCACTTGGGCATTTCCAAAGCAATTCAAATGCTGAGAGATATAAATACTAGTTTGGCGAGTTCAAGTATTGTTATAGTCTACAGAACTTCTCACAGTACAGTGTGTGTAGGATACCCCACAGTATAAACCATAAGGAGGGTAATCCCAGAAACATACACATCTCTTATCAAAACTTAGACACTTCCCAACAACCATGTTTTGGATGGAACTCCTGGTCTGGTGTGACATTGAAAAGCATCAGTGCAAAGGGCTTCATGATAGATTTCTTTTGTGACCACATCTAACAGATACGAGACGGGTCCTTGGTTCATTTCCCAGTCTGTTAGGAATTTGGAAACACCATGGAGGAGTTACATGCAAATCATAATCAGTTTGATAAAAAGGAAAGAAGGGGTCAAAAGGAATGGTATCACTGTGCAGGAAGTACCAGTAAGCCAGGATGACCTGTAAAAACCCTGAACCCAAGTGTGAAATTTAACAGATCCAAGGACTGATATCAATCACCACCCACACCCACGACAACACAAAACATAACACTATTGCAACCAAAATATGTAATCAAGAGGTATATTCAGTATTCTAGCATGGTCACATCTTCAATTTTTCTGTCGCAAAACACAAATGGTTAAAGTCAGCTATCAGCCTTTCTGTTTTCAGTCAAGATCCCACGGGGATCTTCTGTAAAATAAAACAAGACACAGACTTGCCCTTTTTGGGCTTTGTTAATATGACTAAAAAATGAGAGAGCAACCCAGCGAGAGTTGATTTTATATTCCTTTTTCCAGGTGTCCTTAGCCTTAGCCGATATTTGTCGAGGGATTCCATTAAGGTTAGGGAAACTGGCCTCAGGTTAGCTGAGTCAATCTACACAGGCTGGCCAGGGAGATAAGAAGGTTTCCCTGGCTTATCAGCCACTGGATCGTGACTCACAGGGGTAATTGGCAAGAGTGGTGAGGCCTTGGGACAGAAGGCGTTAAATTGAGGATCTTGTCCTTTTGTTGTGAGCTTTCTAATGCATCCATCCTTCACCACCCACCCCACTCACTTGGGGGGGGGGAGGGGTGAAGACATCAGTTTTCTAATGGCTTGGGAAGCCATTCAGGTTCCTCGGGAGAGGCACTAGGAGCTGGGGCTTTGCTTTCCTCAAGATTAGTTGGCCATCCAGTCACCAGCATCTCGAGTCTATCTGTGTTAGTCCGTCCATCAGATCTTGTGGACCACCCTTTTGCCAGCCTAGAGTCCAAAGTCCATTACATTTATGATCAATGTTTTGCCTACCCATTTTTACTAGGAATGAGATCCTTCCAGTTCCACTGAGCTTTGGGTTAGGTGGTCTGGGGGCAAGGGTGGCTGCTGCAAGCCTCACTCCCCTTGGCTCAAATTTACTGGAAACCACCGGCCCATATTTTCTCCCATAGCTAATTAATTCTTGAGCAACCTTGTCCCATGTCCATACTTTGTATCCTGACAGCAGATGGTTAGAGGTTGCTGCTCGAGATTTTTCTCCCTGTGACATAACCTGTATCTTTCCTTGCAGTTGTATGCCAATGGGTTTCACTGATTCTGGAAGCCCTCTGATTAAAGGGGTCATCCCCTCAGGATCAACAGGCATCATCATAGGTGATTCATGGTGTGGCTGCAGCTTTCTGTCATACATCATTTGGAGGCAGGCAGCCTTTTGAACATTCCTTACTAACTGATCAACTGTTCCAGTAATGGCAAGAGGGTCTCCCCTTTCTAAATGGTAGAGATGGCCTGCCCAATAAGCAGCCCTCTGTGTTAAGGACCAGGGAGCATGACTGTTGCCAGTAGCTAAAAATACGTGGTCCCCAGTATCCTTCCACTTCTTTTTCAGTTAACACTATTTGGTCTCCACCAGTGAGGCTAACCCTCCATCCATGCTCTGTCTCAGATTCCTTTGGAGAGCGGCTAAAATCTCTTTTCAAATTTGCTAATTCAGTGGCCAAAAAGGGAATTTCCTTAACATTCATCTGAGGATCTCAATCCTCACTGTTATCAAATGTATATTCAGTTTTTATCAAAGGACGCAATGGGGTTATTGGGGTTTCTAATTTATCTAGCCTGTCCTTCATTCCTTGTATTTCCCCCTGAGGATAAGTTCTTGAGGTGCACTATGGATAACAGTGTCGCTGGTATCCTTACATGTTAATAGTTCCTTAAAAGCCATTTGCAACAAAGCTGAATTATGTTTCTCTCTTCCTAATTGCCCCTCAAGGTTCACTATTTGATTCTGCAGAGTTTTTACCAATTCTGGTGTTACTTTAACTGATTCCTGCAATGCTTGTATAGTTTGGGTTTCTGCCGAATGCTTTTCATCTCGGAACTCCACGCCTGCTTTTAAAGCAGCCCCCATTACTGCACAAATAAACCATTTTCCTGTTCCGGCTCGGGTACGAGCCTCATTTTGTAGAACACTAATATGGTCCGAAACGCTCCTCAAGTTACGCCAGTTTTGCCATGCCCAATCCGCCCCTGATAAAGTGGGCCGAGCACCACGCTTTTCTAAAAGGTCAAACACATCTTCAGGTTTCATAGTGACAATACTGTCGCTCATTTCTCAACACGGTGATCTACACTAGTGATCTACACTGAGGGAGGAGGAGGTACACGTATTCAAAAGCTCAAGTAACTCCTTATCTCCTCGGGGAGACAGTCCCTTGTCAAACAAATGCAAATGCTCAAAGCACTCCTCCCTTTCTTCGAGTGGAGCGCACAAAAGGCAAAGAGGCTAAAACAGCACCTTTTAGGTTTCAGTATGAGGAGTGCCTCCCCTTCACTGGGAAATGCCTCAGAAATCAAGCTGTGAGCCAAAAACAAAGAAGGATTCGTACACATGCAAGAGCTTTAGAATACCAAATCTTTGGTACATTAAATCATACATCTGAAATGAATTAAGGAGAATGATAAGTAACAGATCCTTGCTTGATCTGGTTGTGAAATGTAGAAGTTGAATGTGACCCGAAAATGATAGGGAAAAAATATAATCAAAGGAGGTTTAGCTCTGGAATATAAACGTAATCCATATTTTGTCTGCTTGTTGGAATAAATAAATAAATAGCAAGTGCCTCTGCATGTTGCATATGGATAGCTGCACAGTCCATAGGCTGCTAGCAGTCTGGATTGCTAGAATTGTTAACCTCTTCATTTGAATCCTATTTACATTATGCATTTTATACTTTTAAGTACAAGCCCCGAGTGCTTGGGAGACAGCAGTAAGCAAGCTGCAAGGAGTGAATGTGCCCGAGCTCTATTACTTCAGAATCACTGAATTTTCTTTGTTATTTCGATGGTTCTGGGACTGGACATCACTGCAGACACATTAAATGTATCATGGAGTTATTCTTTAGATTGCATCTGGAGCAAGAGACTTGAAAAAACGCAAAAAACTTTGCCAAATATTTTCCTATCGAGCTATTTGTATACGTTTATTCATTATTCCTGTAGGTTTCTTTCTCTGAGCTTTTTTCACAGGCTAAATTAGAAAGAATAACGTGCTGGGAGAATAGTGCTTAGAAACATGCTTAAAAAATTGGGACAATTTTTTAAATTGAGCAAGTGCTGTAGTGATGAGGAAAAACATGCATGGGTGGTGAGGCACTGGAACAGGTTGCCCAAGGAGGCTGTGCATGCCCCATCCCTGCAGGCATTCAAGGCCAGGCTGGATGTGGCTCTGGGCAGCCTGGTCTGCTGGTTGGCGACCCTGCACATAGCAGGGGGTTGAAACTAGATGATCATTGTGGTCCTTTTCAACCCAGGCCATTCTATGATTCTATGATTCTATGTCAATGAATTATAATAGCAATGTGAAACAGTAAAATGGAGCAGTTTCCAGCCCTCAGTCTACCTGTATATCCGTGTTTATCTTCTGTGATGGGGAAATAAACTCTATAAGAGCTTATCTGGAGCTCTTTTCTTTTAAACTCTCTAGCTGATGAAATATCATATCTGTCTGATACTCATAGTTTACTTTGGGAATTAACATGATGTGAAGAGTTGTGTTAGGGATATAAATAATCTGTTCTGTTTGTCATGCACTTAGAGGCCTATCTGGAATTTCTGGATTGCACACTGTCTAAGCTTTAATGAAAAATTCATTTTCTGGCTGGGATTTTCCAAATTTAATTGGAAGAAAAGAAAAAGGATATATACCAAAAGCATGCACGACACCTACTTTGACAGTGTGTTACAAGTCCCTGAGGAAAAAGAAATATTTAGATGTCATATACTTGAACAGCTTTAATTATTTTAAGTGTTTTAAGTATTTTTTTTTGTTGTTTCTTTATTTTGTTTTGGCTTTCTTTTTTCTTCAATTTTTATTTTTGTCTGAGCTGGACACAGTGGACATTTTGACAGTGTGCTTTCAGTGTACTGCAGCCCGTGATCCTGTTGCAGTTTAGGAGAATAATATCTAGTGCCTTTTAATTCTTTTCTTGAGGAAAGTAGTTCTTCAGATATTTCTAGTTGCAAATCACATCTCGTCCCCTGCATCTTTTTTTGCTGCTGTGTTAACAACTGGATGAGCTGTTACACGCTAAGAAAGGCTCAAGGATGTTTGATTTCATAGTGTTCTTGATTTTATTATGCAAGGCCCCTGTGCACAGGAAAGCAGAAGAGGGTCAGTACACTTCCTCAACAACAAGCACTGTTAGCAAGAAAGGACATTAGATGTGATAATGCTTCCCATGTAACTTATTGAATGGACTTTATTCTAATAAATACAAACCTCTTCCCTCAGCTACCTGTCCATCAAAATGCAGGCATTTGCTTCCTATTAGAAAACTGGTCTTTCTTCTCATCCCAACCCAAGGAAAATAATCCAAAGCATGCAGGTGGTGATATGTGATCTCTAAGGCCTGTCATAAAGCCAGATAAAGGTAGCTGAGCAAACCTGTGTTTATTTCTTCTCAAAGGAGCTTCAGTTGGCTGTTAAATTCCTGTTGCTTTGTTTTCCTCCCAGGGAAAGGCTGCCCAGTGCATAAAAGTGAAAGAGGTTGTTGATGAAATGTGCAAAGTTTGCAGCCTCTGAAGGAAGTGCCATTCTGACCTGCAGTACTTTTACTGAAGGTACACAGCGAAGGCTGCATTGGGTCCTGTGCTGCTTTTGGGGGGTGCAGCACTGTAATGCATGCCTTCCACACGTGACTTCAGCTTTTGTTGCTAACAACTGGTTTAGTCTCTATATCTCTATGGGTTCCTATGAGGAAGAAGTTTCGTTCTTGCTGCATTTCTCAGACTAATTATCTTTGCAGAGATATGACATCCTAAAGATAGAAAACTAAACGAGCAATGATGGATTGAGAGCTATTTGGAGCTTCTTTTACACAGGAGTGCAGAATGTCAAACAAAATAAAATTGAAGTCTGACATATGAACAGACAATGATTTTATTAGAGCCTTTAAAATCGTCTCCGCATTTTATAGGCAGTGATATCAGCTCAGTCTCTAGGTGCAGTGCCAACATGGTTCCAACATGCAGTGCCAGCATGGGTTCATGAAGGGCAGGTCCTGCTTGACCAACCTGATCTCCTTCTATGATCTAGTGACCCGCCTGGTGGATGAGGGAAAGGCTGTTGATGTAGTCTACCTAGACTTCAGCAAAGCCTTTGACACTGTCTCCCACAGTATTCTCCT
Source organism: Pavo muticus (assembly GCA_016647715.1). Taxonomy (NCBI): domain Eukaryota; kingdom Metazoa; phylum Chordata; class Aves; order Galliformes; family Phasianidae; genus Pavo; species Pavo muticus. The sequence goes on from JACDJE010000278.1 coordinate 1,036,791, forward strand.
GTAGAAACTGGCAGTCCGTGGCTTGGACAGGTACACTCTTGGCTGGGTAAGGAACTGGCTGGAGGGCCGGGCCCAGAGAGTGGTGGTCAATGGAGTTAAATCCAGCTGGCGACCGGTAACGAGTGGAGTTCCCCAGGGGTCGGTGCTGGGGCCTGTCCTCTTCAATATCTTTATTGATGACCTGGATGAGGGCATTGAGTGCACCCTCAGTAAGTTTGCAGATGACACCAAGCTGGCTGGAAGTGTCGATCTGCCTGGGGGTAGCGAGGCCCTACAGAGGGATCTGGACAGGCTGGATAGCTGGGCTGAAGCCAATGGGATGAGGTTTAATAAGACCAAATGTTGGGTCCTACACTTTGGCCACAGCAACCCCAAGCAACGCTACAGGCTTGGGGCGGAGTGGCTAGAAGACTGTGTAGAGGAAATGGACCTGGGGGTGTTGGTTGACGCTCGGCTGAACATGAGCCAGCAGTGTGCCTGGGTGGCCAAGAAGGCCAATGGCATTCTGGCTTGTATCAGAAGTATTGTGACCAGCAGGAGCAGGGAAGTAATTGTCCCCCTGTACTCAGCTCTGGTGAGGCTGCACCTCAAGTACTGTGTCCAGTTCTGGGCCCCTCACTGCAAGAAAGACATTGAGGCCCTGGAGCGTGTTCAAAGAAGGGCAACAAAGCTGGTGAGGGGTCTGGAGCACAGGCCTTATGAGGAGCAGCTGAGGGAGCTGGGATTGTTCAGTCTGGAGAAGAGGAGGCTCAGGGGAGACATTATTGCTCTCTATAACTACCTGAAGGGAGGTTGTAGTGAGCTGGGGGTCGGCCTCTTCTCTCGTGTAACTGGTGATAGGACTAGAGGGAATGGTTTCAAGCTGAGCCAGGGAAGATTCAGGCTGGATATTAGGAAATACTACTTCTCTGAAAGAGTGGTCAGGCACTGGAATGGGCTGCCCAGGGAGGTGGTGGAGTCACCGACCCTGGAGGTGTTCAAGGAACGTTTGGATGTTGTGATGAGGGATATGGTTTAGCGAGAACCATTGATGATAGGTGGATGGTTGGACTGGATGATCTTATAGGTCTTTTCCAACCTTAGTGATTCTGTGATTCTGTGATTCTGTGAACATCTCTGCAAACGACACAAGTCACTGTTATGCTCAGCTGTTAAGCCTATGAGGGCACAGAGCAAGGCTGAGCAGGTTATTTTGGTAATTGGGTGCAGCTAACGTTTATCCAGATGAAAACTAGCAGAGTAACACCCACATGAAGCAACTTCTGGACACTGCTAAGGAATTGGTTTACCTGGCTCATTCAGTCTGAAAACAGTGAGAGCTCTTTGTCACAATATATATGTGGTCCATGGGAAAGGACAGAGGCAGAATGAATTAGTACATGGAGTGTGGGCCATTTTTTTCCATCTGGGGTTATTTGTCTCTGTCCACCTTTCCTGCATCTTGACCTGTTGCGAAGAGTCCTTGGAACTGTCGCCAGGCTGAGGAGTGTGTTGTTGATAATGATAGCACTAGGACTTCGCTATGCGTGAAACTGATCATTCAGTGCTGGCATTTAATACATCGGTAACTTCAGACTTCTGTTTACTTCCATGGAAACTACAACAGACACAAAGAATACAATAACACTACTTGATAGACGGAGCAAAGGGTGTCCATGTGGAAAAATAGTGTTTTGTAGCTGAGAATTTTCTCCGTCAAATAGTGTAATTGTGCTTTTTGTATCTGCTGTAGTTTCCACTAAAATAAATAGGAGGAATTACTCATGAAGCAACCTATGTATTTCTTACACTGGGGGCCAACTGAATTGCCTGCAACAGTACTGACAGGATTAGGTCAATAAGGGTATTTTGGAGCTTGGCAGTGAGGAAAATTTGGCACAGAAAAAGATGAGGCTGCTCCCAGTGCTGAAAGCCATGTCTGGAGCAGGTAGCCTGCATAGCTGCTAGACACGTGAACGGAAAAGTGAGAAGTCCTGCTGGGAAAAAGTGCTTTAGCACAGCAGGCATAATGTGGTGTGGTGAAATAGCAGATCCAGTAGAAGGAGCCTCCTGGTTGCTGGGTGGGATTTGGCCTCTCTATTGCAGTAAAGTAATGGGGAAGGGGAGTTTAAATTCTTCCTGTCTCCTGCTACAGCAGGGTCTGAAAGAGGCAGAGTTGCACGTGAAGATTTACAGGCTCTTCAGATTTCAACAGTTGACTTAGAATGTTGCTTGGTAGCTATGGACATCCTGCGTACATATGTCTGCATGTCCTGACGAGCAGCTGCCAAGGGACTGTCTTTCTCTGTAGAAGCCATTCTGCATGTGGGTTGAACATCTAGGCTTTGTCTCAGGTGGCTTTCCTTTAAATCTGGGTTTAGTGACAGTGCAGATGGTGCTCAGTTTTTTTAGACCAGATGAGGTGGTTTGCACCATCAAAGCAGATGGGGATAATCTCCCTTAAAATACAGGTTGCAGTAGAAGTATAATTAAAAAAATCTGAAGAAGAGTTAGCTGCCATCATTTCAAGAACAAAAAAGACAATGTGATAACAAAGAATTTGAATCACACACAACAAACAGGAGTGTTAGAGAAGATTCTTAGGATCCTTTTAAACCTGAAGTTTAGGTTACAATGTAGGGTTATTCTGTAAAAGTCATGCTTATGGATCCAGGCTGTTGTCCTGCGTAAGTATCTGGGACCTTACAATCAGTATGGTAGACACATCTTTTACCTATCGAGTGGAAAAATCTTACATCAGGATGCACATTTGCAAACCTCCATAGAGTTTTCCCAACACGAAGAAGTATCGTGGACTGCAGTGTAACTGTCATAAGGTCTTTTTGTAAGTGTAGCAGACCACTCCTGAAAAATGTGCAGTACTGTACAATGCATCTAGCTGTGAGCCTAGAGTGGATGGTGTGATGTGGTTGCTTTGTGTTTGTTTGGTTGTTTTAATCAGCTATAAATGGTTTAGTGCTCTGAAAGAAGAGAACAGTGGTTTTAACAATACTGAGGGCTGCCTTTACTCCATTGATATAAAAAAAGAGAAGTTTACTTGATTTCAGAAAACTACTTTGTAGCTTGTGAGGTAAGCAGGACTAGACCTTTTATAAGCAAAAAAGAAATAGGGACAAATGTTATGTGAAGTGACTCTGAGAAAAAGAACACACTTCTTTTAGAGACAGTCCTTGTAAGACAGAGCCTCAAAGTAGCTTCCTGTCTTAAGAACTCAGACATGGTAGCTGCAGAAATAAAAATACAGTATCTAAAAGGATCTGGATGTTCTTTATATGTTCCTAAAAAAATACATAATTTGATCAAGCATCTAAGCAAAAAAATACAAGGGTAATAGAAGGTGTGGACTCAAACTTGTCAAAATTCCAAAGGAGAAATAAGTGAGATAAGAGAGCCTAATAATAAATGTATATAGTATTATTGTATGCTATTAATTTTTATTCTTGTGTGTGAGAGGAGGAATTGCACAGTACACTTCAGTTGCAAAGCATTTTCTGCAAAACAGCTCATTTTGGTTAGAAACTAAAATAATTCCCCTTGAGATGAAACCTGATTTCTCTTGAGTGTGAAAACAGAGTCTTCAAGGTCTGAAGAGTCCCATGCTACCAACTCATGTTGAAACTGTTCCCTCTGGAAGCAGTAATATCGTTCTTTTTGAGTATGCTCTCAAGACAAAGGCATGTTGCTAGGCATCTCAAACAGCCTGAGCTTTACTGATGAATTTAATAGGTTTGGCTACATGTATTTGAAATCATTTGGGGCTGGAGCAGAAATGCTGGGGAAATATTTCTCTTCATAGTTTGCAGTGTGTAGTAGAGAGGCTTGTGCTAAGTGTAGGGGTAGGTTGGACAGTTCTCAAGCACTCTAAAAGGCTGTTTCAGGAATAATACATCGAAGCATATCATATCTTCATGTATGGGTAAGCAAGGACAGGCTCCTACAGGCTGCACTTCCTATTGTATCTTTCACAGGTTTTTAGAGGGATTTTTTTGGTATTTTGTACACTTGCACTGTACACTGAAGAATAACTGCGCTGATGAAAAAGTGATAAGCATTTTGGGTTTACTTTCCAAACTTCCAGGGGTCTGTGGAGCCTGAATCATATGCAGATAGGGGCATTTCATGACTTATGTGGAGCAAAGAGCTCTTAAAACTAAGGCCATTGAAATTTGTCCTTGAGAATTTAGTTTCCTTTGCACAGTCATTTTGGAATCACGGTAGGTCACTGAAATCATACTCCTAAAAACAAGCTATATCTTATTGAATCACAAGGATTATACTATGTTCGTTTGAAAAAGTTGTCATCCTTGTGTTAACTTTGACGTCAGTGCTTTATTTTCTCATTGATAAAGAAATCAAAATATCCTTTCACTTTAGCGAGCATCTGAGACAGCATAATGAGTGGCACCTCCTCGTCTCCCTTGCACCTTTCTTAAAGAGCTTATATTGTTCCATTACGACTCTTGAGCCATGGGAGACATCTGCCCATCATAGAAGGGCACCAAACTGGTGAGGCATGAATATAGTGTAGAGTAAGCTAAGTCTTTGTAATAGTTTTTCTAAAGTCTATGGATATATACTTTTTTTTAATTTTTTTTGTAGTATGAAATAAACAAAATTCTAGCATTAGGAAAATGAGATGCTACAATAAGTGCTCAACATTCCCAGTGTAGTTTTCCACTGTGATAAAAATGGCCATAGCATAGAAAAACTTGGAAAAGGAATGAGAGAATGCTTGGCCATCAGAATTAGTTCCTATATTGCTCTAAACTTATCCAAGCACTGTGGAGTATTAAGAGGCAATTTGTCCTGCATCTAAACCAACCTGATGATCTTTAATGACTAGGTTTCGAATCCTGTAACCTGAATTTACTTCACCAGATAACAAAATAGTTGAGGTTAGTTCATTTAGAAGGTAGAATGGAGTATCATCTCTTCATATTTGCAGCTTTCTGCCTTTCTGTGTAAGTCACTCCAAAATTAATGCCTCCTATTTATGTCCGTGTAAACTACAACAGATACGAAGAACACAATAACACTGTTTGATAAAGCAAATTCTCAGTGACAGAACATTATTTTTCAACATACTTACCATCATTAGCCATGCATTTTTGCCAGTAATGAACAAGAGCCTGCATGCTGCACTTCTAAACATCTGCACCAGCAGAGGTGACCCACTGTTTCACAGCTGCTATAGTGGCACTGTTGCTAGGAAAACGTTGTTAATGCAGTCCAACTTTCACTGTACTAACATCCATTGTTTGATCTCCATAAATGTTCAGCAAGTGTCAGTGAGTGTCAATGGTGCAATTTTTTCCACATGGAAAAGTTCAATTGCACGTCTTTGCTTCATCCACACTTCCGTGTCAGATGCCATTCTGTCAGACTGCCCCTCTGCTGCCATCTGCCTCATGGCAACAAAATGCAACAGAATATTGGCAGGAAGGTTCAGCCTCTACTGATGCACCACCAGCATCTGCCTCTGATGCAGCGGGCCAACATAATAAAATTGGAAGCATTACTTTCAGAGCAGCCCTTGTATTAGTATGTGTGGCTGTATGTTCTCATAATTTCTGTTACAGATTTTCTTTCAGATTTCATATGGCTATGGCTTTTGCCATAGCAATTAGGTCTGTGAAGAGCTTTTTGTTGTCCTAGGGACTGAGGGAAAAGAAATTACAAAATGCTGAATAAGACAAAATGAGTTTTGTCCTCCTGGTAGTTTAGAAAAGCACTAAAGAAAGTTAATTAAGTTGAGAAAATAGGCAACAAGATAATTAAGATTAGGACTAATTCTGCACAGCAAGCATTCTGTGCTGATTTTTAAGAGACTAAAGGGATATAATGTAAAGAAACTCCGGGCTTTCAGTCAGACTCTGGAAAGATCATTACATCTGCTGTCAAACAGTGAGACAGACTGAAGTGATAGGGTGTATATTTGCTTTCACCTTTCTTTAAAAGCAAAAACTGTGCCATAAATGTAAACAAGGTGTAAACAAGCAGCTTATTATCTCTGGCAGTGAGATACATAAGTGAATCTGACGACGAAAAATGATTGACGTTGGTTCTGTTGCAGTTTCCTCCACCAGGTTAAAGTCTACCATGCTGTGCTGAAGTTTATTATGTTCTAGAAAACTACTGAAAAAGATCTTTTGTTCAAATTAGGCACACAGGATTTATTTTTCCTACCACTGGGGATCTCCAACGTACCCCATCTGTTACCTCGCACTACTAGCTTTCTAGGACGAGTAAGAAGAAGAAGATCTATGCAGAGGCTGACATGAAATATAGTTGTCCTCTTACCTACATCAAAATGTTTTATGAGGTACACAAGAAATTTCAGTAAGGAAAACGGTCATTTTGTAAACAGTTATGTATAAATAACTGCACTTCTATTTGGAGATGCGATAGCTCAGTAAAAGATTGCCAAGCACCTAGTTTTGCACATAATTAAAATAGAGACTCTCACGTGGATTCTGACTCTGTGTGCATATTTGCTGCGTGCACTGGGCAGGAACCCCACTTAAGATAACACTTTTGTTTGGAGATCAATAAACACTTTATAATACGTTGCATTATATCATCAAATATTTATCTGATTTCAATCCTGAAATTGAATATTGGGAAGAACACCGTTGCTATCAATTTTTTGTACTTATTTGCAGTGCAGTTAATCTTTTTAAAACATCTATACTTGCTGAAGCTCTTAAGTGTGTAGCTCTTATTTCTACTATGTAAAAATATAACCAATTGTGCATTTTCTCTGAAATGTGTGTGCAAATTACACTAGAGATTTGGGTCTCCAGTGAATATCTGCTGAATTATTTCCCACTGCGCTGAACTTTTATTAAACTGTAAAATGAAATGTGCAATTGCAAATGAAAGTCATTCCATTGGAATAATAACTAAAATCCAAAATCAGTATTCTCATCAGAGCTGGACGATTTCTTCTCTTAAAGTCTAATAAAGATCATGTGTTTTCTTCTCTTCTTGTTGGCACTGAGCCTTGAGTCCCCTTCAGAAAGGATAACATTTACTACCCGCATGTGTGTATATCTACGTGTATTTGTCTGTTTGACTATCACCTGAGTGTATTATAGCATTTATATGGGTCTGTAATTTAGATTAGATTTTGATCGTGAGCATGATCATGCTTATGTGCATTATGATATCCATCAGTAGTTGAAATAAACAAGTTTACTTGTCTGTGGCAAGCTGGGTACATGTGCCAGTGCTTGGAGTATTAGTGCCTTAACCTTCTGTGTAACACTGTTCTAGTTCAGTAGAACTCAACTGTGTGTAACAGAGTTTGCACTTGAAGTAAGTCTGAACTGAATGAGTTTGGAGTAATTTGCTGGTGCTTTGGAAGTAACAGGAGTTTCTGAATAAACCCTTGGTGGGAAAAAGGGTTTTTCTTCTAGAAATGCCTATTTTGGTGTCCTTTTTTGAAAAGAAAACCTTTTATGACATTTTCGTCCAGGTTGGATTTAGTAGACTGCTCAGGAACCTCATTATCTAGGCACTGTGCAGAGTAATACTGCAGGATCCAAGATTCTCAGACTCTAAAGATGAGGGTATCTCAGTTATATTTAAGTTGGTGCTGATAAGACCACAGTGGCCCCAAAGCAGTATGGGCTGCACTATTGGTTCCTCTTGTACGAGCTTAATCTGTGTGCCCTCAGATCAGCCCTCTTTCTATTTCTAATCTCTGCACTTTGCACTAAGGAACTGCCCTGGGTTCTGATATCTCAGTGAATATTAAGTGTATTTCTTGTGCTAAATAGTACACTAAATCAGTCTAGAGTTACACGTCTATTTTTTTTCCTCCTGTGAAGTTAAGAGACAATGCAACAAATGAACTTTTCCTTCTATACTTTTCAGCAACGCACTTCAGTTCCCTCAAGGACAGAAAAGGAGTTGTGAGTAGCTACAATAACAGCACTTCACATTTCTGTTTCAGCTCATAAATCTTTTGCATTTACTGATTTTTGTGTTGCTTGCTACATGAAAAGCCCGGACAAACTGTATCGAGCTTTGATTATAATCATGTTTCTTCAAGTGTTTGCATGAAATGCTGCGTATTCAATGCTGCTCCACCCTGCTTCTCCCTTCCATGATTTCTTGATTATTTACACAGTTTAAGTCATTCTGTCTCTCTTCCTGGCCATTCTCCAATGGGATGCTAACATCCTCTGTTGCTTTCTATACATAAGAATAAAGAGAGCCCACTAATGACTGCTGTAATGATTAGCTAAATCCTAAACAGTTCGTTTTACCTAAGATGAGGAAGGGTACTCTTTACTCACTGTTGAGCAGTATTAAAATCCTGATGTAAAACAAAGAACCATAGAATCATAGAATCATAGAATCACAGAATCATAGAATCATGGAATGGCCTGGGTTGAAAAGGACCACAATGATCATCTCGTTTCAACCCCCAGCTATGTGCAGGGTTAAAAAACACCAGACCAGGCTGCCCAGAGCCACATCCAGCCTGGCCTTGAAAGCCTCCAGGGATGGGGCATCCACAACCTCCTTGGGCAACCTGTTCCAGTGCGTCACCACCCTCTGAGTGAAAAAATTCCTCCTAATATCTAACCTAAACCTCCCGTCTCAGTTTAAAACCATTCCCCCTTGTCCTATCTCTATCCACCCTCGTAAACAGCCATTCCCCTCCTGTTTATATGCTCCTTTCAAGTATTGGAAGGCCACAATGAGGTCTCCCCAGACCCTTCTCTTCTCCAAGCTAAACAAGCTCAGTTCCATCAGCCTATCTTATAGGAGAGGTACTCCAGTCCTCTGATCTTCAATTCTATATAAGTACACCATGTGCTAATAAAAAAAACTCCACTTCAGAAATACAGAATGCTAACTGGTTTAATTTTTGGCTAGCTTGAATAATGATATTTTGGATATGACATATCTCAGTTCTATCTTTGACAGATAAGACAATAAACATATACTGGCTGATGTGCAGCTTTTGCACATGTAACATTTACCATGTTCTCTATTATTTTTCAGTGAAGTGGTTTCACTTTGCTGAAGGATATCCACAGAAAGCAAAATTATATTTAATCGTGTTTGCTTTTACATCTTGTTACAGAAAAGGAAATTAATACTGTGATACAGTATGCAGATGAGCTTGTGTCATTATTTCTAATTTACACCTGCATCTTCAGGTGCTTTGTGGCAAAAGAAAAGAATACTTTGGAACTTTCTAAGATTCTCTGTAAACTTTAAGAAAAGAAAGTTTGGGCAAGGGCAAGGTTGTTTTTTTTATGATTAGAGGAGACAAGAAAATTTTGTGGTAAAAAGCATGCTTTCTCAGACATGTTTTTCTCACAATTTCTGATGCCAGAAATGTGAGACATAGAAAAATCTATTTTGACAGAGCAATAGTTCTTATTTAAGGAATGGTTTGACTGTTCCAATGAAAATTGCTTTTCCTTTGGGTGTGCTACAAACTATACTTCCCCACGGATGCCTCAGTGTTCTGATTTATCATCAAGACTTTAGCATCCAGCAGGACAAAGTAAAATCCTAGGAGCTGCTGGATACTGAACTCTGAAATCTGACCACAGTTGAAAATGGGTACCTAAGAAATGCAGCTTTTCAATTACACACGATGATTACAACTATACTCTGTCATTGATATCAAGGTATACCCTGAGAATGGTACTTGCATTTGGCCCTAAAAAGACTGTCATCATTTCAGTACAATACCAGCTTTGCAGAGGACTCAATTTTTGTCATAGTAAAACACAACCCACTCTAACATAAAAGCCCAATGATGGGCTTTTTGTGATTACCTGTACAAAAATCAACAAGAGAACTGCATAATGTTTCCAGCAATTATGATGCTTCTTCCTATGATTACATTTAGTTAAAAGGCAGTCACTGGTAGATATACGTTCATTTGAATAGATGCAGCATTTCTGTTCACGACAGAAATATATCAAATGACAAATGCAGGGCACTTGTGAATGTAGCAAACACAGCATGTTCCTGGGTGATTGGATGTCTTAAAGTTGTTAAGAAGTGTTAATCATTATTTAGCAGTGAGAAATTTTAAATAGCACTTTCTTTTGCTGATTCTTTCCTTGGGCATATATAACTTGGTCAGGAAGCAGTGCAACTGATGTTAAATTAAAGTATATGTGAGATGTCACCTGTAGAGATCTAAACAGGCTTGAGTAGTGGGCGCAGGAGAACCTTGTGAGACTCAACAAACTCAAGTGAAAAGTTCTGTACTGGGTAATGACAACTCCTGCTACCAATACAAGCTGGGGGGTGAAATGTTTGAGCACAGCACTGCTGAAAACGGCGTGGGGGTACTGGTGGATGGCAAGCTGGGAATGATACAGCAATGTGTCCTTGTAGCTCAGAAAGCCAGCCGTATCCTGGGCTGCTTCAAAATGGCCAGCAGGTCAAGGGAGGTGATCCCGCCCCTCTACTCTGCACGGGTGAGACCTCATCTGGAGTACTGAGTCCAGATGTGGTGTTCTCAGTACAGAAGAGATAGGGAGCTGTTGGAGCATGTCCAGAGGAGGGCCACAGAAATGATCCCAGGGATGGAACACCTCTCCTATGGGGACAGGCTGAGAGCTGGGGCTGTGCAGCATGGAGAAGAGAAGGCTCCAAGGTGACCTGAGAGCAGCCTATCAGTATCTAAAGGGGGTTATAAGAAAGGGGAAGATGATAAAATTTTTAGCAGAATCTGTTGTGATAAGACTAGGGGAAATGGTTTCAGACGAGAACAGGGAAGATTTAGAACGGATATAAGGAAAATGTTTTTTACAGTAAGGGTAGTGAGGCACTGGAACAGTTTGCTCCAGAGAGCTGGTGGATGGCACATGTTTGGAGACACTCAAGGTCAAACTGGATGTGGCTCTGAGCACCTGAGCAAGCCGTAGATGTCCCTGCTCACTGCAAGGGAGCTGTACTAAATGAGCTTTAAGGGTCGCTTTCAACTCAAGTGATTGTATGATTCTGTGATTCTGCATTTGTTGTGTGTGCACCAGGGTTGATTTGAAGTCTTTTGGAGACTTGAATGATTGAAATAACCTGTCACAGTTCACAGTTATTTTTTTTTGTTTTTTGTTTTGGCAGTGATTAGGCTGTTTTCTGTCATAATTAAATGTGTTCTTCAACTAGAAGAAATTACTTAGGCAATGAAATCCATTCATTGATGAAACAAGAGGGAAATATATACTTGGTTGTGAAAATGCAGTTAACAGAAGAGAAGAAACCGCTCAACAAATTCACCCATACACTAGCTCTGACTCTAGATCTTTTACACTAATGAATTAAGTGGAATCAATTGGGAAACATCTATATTGCTCCTGCTTTAATGTCAGTATAGTATCCTTTGTTTTTAGCAGGAAGGTGCATTAAAAGAAAAGAAGGCTGTTAGAAAATGCGTCTGTATGACATTCACGACTCCAAAGTACTGCATTAAGGCCCTGCTATAATAGAAAATTCATTTCAGATGAGCTTTTTCTTCCTTAATTCACAGTCACTCTGCCTTTCAAGTGCCTCCTGGACTCAGGTATTAATGGAAATATGATGAGTCCATTACATCTCAATTTTCCAGCCTTAACCTTCAAAGGAACAGGAAAACTTCCAAGCCATGCAGGTAAAAATCACAAATAGAAAAGATTCAGTGAGCTTTTTAAATTAAATTATCAGGCCACAGTGTATGTGCTCAAAAATTTGGCAGATATATCATTATTAAATTCTTCCTTAACTTACGTGCCATGTGTTTGCAATCGAATATTTAACTAAACAGTCAATACTAAAATCAGATTAGTAATACTGAGGAGGGAAGTTAACCACGTTAAGAAAACGTGCTTTTCTGTTAGGAGGTCTTGAGAAATCACAGCCACAAAGTAACTTTGTTGTATAAATTTTTTTGCTCTCTTTCATGGTTGCTGCTACTACCAAAGTAAATGTAAACAGAGTTAGTAAATAAAGGAAATGTTCTAAGATTAGTATGAAGTTCAAATTCTTAAAGTGTGCTTGATGGATTGCTGAACTGAGCCTAGCTGGGAAAGAGTGGCAAAAGCACCCCATTGTGGTTGGCCTGGAGGTTCTGTGTGTCCTTGGTACAGATTATCAGGAGGGGGTACTTCAAGGACCCAAAAGGGTACCAGTGGGCTTTTGGTATAGTGGCCTTGGAGATGGAGGCCATTAAGGAGTTGTCTACCTTGCCCGGTCACTCAGAGGACCTTTCTGCTTGGGACTGCAGAAGAACAGCAGGTGCTGATTGCTACCACAGTGGCACACCAGCCAAAATATAGCATCAACTGAGACTCTGAAATTCCCATCCATAAACTGACTTGTCAACTGTAAAGCCAAGTAGTAAACAGCAAGATGCACTCACACTTTAACAGTCCCATATGGCCAGAGTGAAAGTTCAGTAGAGAGTGGAGGCTAACGATGGACTATCATGGACATAATGATGTCACATCACTGCTAAGCGCTGCTGTGTCAGACATGCTAGAACTGCAATATGAATTGGAGTCAAAGGCAGCCAAGCGGTATGCCGCAAGTGACATCACTAATGCATTTTTCTCAGTCTCTTTAGCAGCAGAAAGCAGACCATAGTTTGCTTTTACTTGGAGGGTGTCCTGGTTTTATCAGCATTTTATATCATGACATCATGCGGCAGGTTATTGGGTGTAGAGGCAAAGTGAACTGTGGAGCTATACTTACTGGTCCTGTGCTCTCTAGCAGTTTCATGTGAGTTCTAACTCTTCAAGAAGAACTGCTATTCCCAAAAGCCTCCAATGTTCCACACGTGATCTCTGATTCTGGGTGATGCCGTCAAGGTCTTCCGGGTTCCAGCAGCACAGTGAGCAGTATAGTTGTATCCATCTTCTCTCTTCCACTGGAAATGGACTGCAGGAGAAGCTCCTGAGAACGTGCAATACACCGGCGACATAATTGCATGGGATAACACAGCAGAAGTTTTTGATAAAGGGAAGAAAATAATTCAAATCCTTCTAAAAGTCAGTTTTGCCATAAAGAAAGATAAGGTCAGGGGACCTGCACAGGACATCCAGTTCTTAGGAATAAAATGGCAAGATGAAAGTCATAAAATCCCCAGGGAGATGATCAAGGAAATAACTGCTATGTTTCCACTAACTAGCAAGAAGGAAACATGGGCTTTCATAGGTGTTGTGGTTTTCTGGAGAACACATATTCTGGATTACTGTCTGACTGTAAACCTTCTCTATCAAGTGATGCAGAAGAAGAATGACTTCACATGGGGCCCTGAGCAACAACAAAGCTTTGTGCAAGCTAAACAGGAGGTAGTTCATGCAGTAGGCCTTGGGCCAGTCTGGGCAGGACCAGATGTAAAAAATGTGCTCACTTCTGCAGCTGGGGAGAATGGCCCCACCTGGAGCTTCTGGAAGAAAGGCCCAAGGGAGAGCCGAAGTCAAGCCCTAGGATTTTGGACTGGAGGATACACAGAGGATCTGAGGCACCATACACTTTTACTGTGAATGACATATTGGCAGCATATGAGGGGGTCTGAACTGCTTTGGAAGTGGTTGGTAGTGAAGCACAGCTCTTTTTGGCACCCTGACTGCCTGTGCTGGGCTGGGTGTTCAGAGAGAGGGTCTCCTCCACGCATCGTGCAACTGATGCTATATGGAGTAAGTGGATTGCACTGATCACCTAGCAGGCTCAAACAGGGAATCCCATTTGTCCTGGATCTTGGAAGTGATTACAGACTGGCCTGAAGGCAAAGATTTTGGAATATTGCAAGAAGAGGAGGTGGCATGTGCTGAAGAGGATCCACTGTATAACAAATTGCCAGAAAATGAGAAGTATGTCTTTTTCACTGATGGGCCCTGTTGCAATTTGGGATAGCACTGGAAGTGGAAGGCTGCTGTATGGAGTCCTACATGACAAGCTCCAGAAGCTGCTGAGGGAAAGGGTGAATTGAACCAATTTGCAGAAGTGAAGGCCATCCTGCTGGCTTTAGGCATTGGATGAGAGAAGATGCCAGCGCTCTACTTCCACTTGAGTGCTGGATGGTGGAAGCAATCACAGGATGGCTGGAAACATATCCTATGCCCCATGCCACCGTCCAAAATACTATCCTGGGTCTTGAAAAGCAAGTCTCGTGGTGACATGGCACCCCAGAAAGAATTGTGTCAGACAACGGGTCTCAGTTCTGAAATAACCTCATAAACACCTGGGCCAAAGAGCATGGTAGTGAGTGGGTGTGTCACATCCCCATCATGCACCAGCCTCCAGGAGAATCTAATGTTACAATGGGCTGTTAAAGACTACACTGAGAGCAGTGAGTGCTGGAACATTCAAACAGTAGGGCACACATTTAGCAAAAACCACCTGGTTAGGCAACCAGTGCCAAATCCTAGTGATCTGGCAGTTGAGCTAGTCCTGTCCCATCAAACCTCCTACATATTGTAGACGGAGAAAAAGTCTTGGAGGTGCAGATAAAGAACATGTTGTACAAGACAGACTGGGATATTCCTGCCTTGTGCAAAGTCAAACCTATTTCTGGGATTACTTTTGCTCAAGAACCTGGGTACACATGGTGGGTAAGATGGAAGGATTTGGATGCCCGTTGTTTAACTGAAGATGACAATGCTGCTTGACAATAGTCAATAATTTAACTTGTATGATGTTAAATTACTACACAGTACTTAATGTCATCATTATCGTGGTCGCTATATGTCTTGTGGACAGTAGTATAGTAAAAATAATCCAGGTTAAAGAAGAATGAACTCTCATGGAACCTGAACCAGCTTAGGCATGCAGTAACCCAATACTGTGAATCACCCCAGGGACTGTTATGATAGATGAAGCCCAAAGTTAAGAAATAAATGGATACCATGTTCAACTTACATAAATGGCTATAGGCTATGGGAAAAATATGTGAGTGTATATATATCAAAAAGCAAGGTAGGTGGTGGGACCTGATCTTGATGTAAAAGGTATGGAATAAGTGGTGGATATTGTCTTAGTTTCATCTGGAACAGAACTATTTTCTCTGGAGATGCTATGTTTTAATTCTAGGAGAAATACAATGCTGATAACATCTTATCAGTTACAGTTGCTTCTTAGCAGTGGTGTACAGAGCCAGGGCCATTCTCAATGTAGTGCCCTAGGAGCTGAAAGGGAACAGATTTAGAACAACTGACTTAAACTGACCAAAGAGATTCTCCATACCATATGACACCAAGCGGAAGGAGTTTTGAAGGGAGTGGGAGTACATCTTGTTCTCTTCCACTGCTTGTCTCGTGAGCTCATCCTGGTGGGGGACTTCCGAATATCTGTTGCAAAAACCACACAGCAAGCTGCAAGAGATCCAGGAGACTCCTGGAATCCATTCATGATAACTTTCTGGTTCAGGTATTGGACAGACCGACCAGAGGTGAAGTGTTGCTGGACCTGCTACTCACCAGTGCAGAGGAGATAATTAAAGGCATTAAGGTTGGAGGCAGCCTGGGCTGGAGTGACCATGCCCCGGCTGAGTTCATGATCTTGAGGAATGTGGGCCTGGCAAAGAGTGGGGTCAGGACCCTGAACTTTGGAAGAGCGAACTTTTGGCTTTTCAAGGAATTGTTGGCAGAGATCTCCTGGGATGCTGTCCTTAAAGACAAAGACATTGAGGAAAGCTGTCTACTCTTCAAGGATGACGCAAGAGCTCTCTGTTCCTCTGAATAAGAAAGCGGGTAGAGGAGGCAGGAAACTGGCATGGCTCAGTAAGGACCTGCTGGGCAAACTGAGGGCAAAGAAAGGTTCATACAAGCCTTGGAAATGAGGGTGTGTCACCTGGGAATAATACAGAGATGCTGTCTGGACTTGAAGACAAGCGATCAGGAAAGCCAAGGCGCAGGCAGAACTGAACTTGGCAAAGAATGTGAAGAGCAATATGAAGACATTCTACAGGTACATTGGCCAGAAGAGACAGCCCAAAACGAATGTACCTCCTTTGGTAAATATAAAAGGAGAGCTGGCTTCAACAGATGAAGAGAACGCTGAAGTACTGAATGAGTTCTTTGCCTTGGTCTTCACTGGCAGCCAGGATTCTAATATTTCTCATGTCCCTGCACCCTGCATCCCAAAACCTCTAGGTGGGGACTGGGGGAGCAAATCCCCTCCCTCACTGTAAGGGCAGAGCAAGTCTGAGACTGTCTCATGAGACTGAATGCTTACAAGTCTATGGGGCCAGATGACATGCATCCAGGGTTCTGAAGAAGCTGGCTGAGGTGATTGCCAAGCCACTCTCCATCATATTTGGAAAGTCATGGCTGCCACGTATGGTCCCAGATGACTGGAGGAAAGGTCACATCACTCCCATTTATAAGAAGGAGAGCAAGGAAGACCCAGGGAAATACAGGCTGTTGAGTCTCACCTCTGTGCCTGGGAAGATCATGGAACAGATCCTCCTGGATGACATGCTTGATCACATGAGGAATGAGCGGGTGATCCAAGACAGCCAGCATGGCTTCACCAGGGGAAGGTCATGCCTAACCAATCTGGTGGCCTTCTATGATGGAGTGACGGTGTTGGCTGACAAAGGAAAGGCAGCCAGTGTCATTTACCTGGACTTGAGCAAGGCCTTTGACATGGTCCCCCACCACATCCTTATCTTCAATTTGGAGAGATGTGGATTTGATGAGTGGACCACCTGATGGATAAGAAATTGGTTGAAAGGCCACAGACAGAGGGTGGTGATTAATGGTTCTATGTCCAGGTGGAGGCTGGTAATGAGTGGTGTCGTCCAGGAGTCTGTCTTGGGACCAGTGCTCTTTAACATCTTTATCAATGACATCGATGACAGAACTGAGTGCACCCTCAGCAAGTTTGCTGATGACACCAAGCTGCGTGGTGTAGTTGACACAGTTGAAGGAAGGGATGCCTTCCAGAAGGACCTCAATAGACTTGAAAGGTGGACCTGGGAGAATCTAATGAGGTTCAACACAGCAGAGTGCAAGGTTTTGCACTTGGGCTGGAGGAATCCCAGGCATATATACAGACTGGGAGAAGCAGTCCTTGAGAGTAGCCCTGCAGTGAAGGACCCAGGGGTCCTGGTGGATGAAAAACTAAACATGAGCCAGCAGTGTGCTCTTACAGCTTGGAAAGCAAATGATATCTGGGGCTCCATCGGAAGAGGGGTGGCCAGCAGGGACAGGGATGTGATTGTCCCTCTCTACTCTGCCCTCATGGAGCCCCATCTGCAGTACTGCTCAGGTCTGGGGCCCCCAGTACAAGAAAGACAGAGAGCTACTGGAGAGGGTCCAGAGGAGGGCCACAAAGACGATCAGAGGGCTGCAGCACCTTCCCTACGAAGACAGGCTGAGCTGGCCTTGTTCAGCCTGGAGAAGAAAAGGCTGCGGGTGACCTCTTTGCAGCCATTCAATACCTAAAGGGAGCCTATAAACAGGAAGGGAGTGAACTCTTTGAAACAGGAAGATAATAGCAGTACAAGGGGAAATGGTTTTAAGTTGAAGGAGGGAAGATTTAAGTTGGATATCAGGGGGAAGTTCTTTACTATGAGAGTGGTGAGGTGCTGGAACAGCTGCCCAGAGAGGCTGTGGATGTCCCTGGAGGTGTTCAAGGCCAGGTTGAATGGGGCCCTGGACAGCCTGGTCTGGTATGAAATGTGGAGGTTGGTGGCCCTGCCTGTGGCAGGTGGGGCTGGAGCTTTGTGATCCTTAAGGTCCCTTCCGACCTGGGCCATTCTGTGATTCTGTGAGCTGGGCGTCAGCTGGGGGGTGGTGAGCCTTTGCATGACTTTTTACATATATTGATATATGTATATTATATATATACATTATATATTATACATATTTATTTATAATTGTCAAAATTATTATCCTTCTCCTTTTTTTTTTTCCTATCTTAGTAAATATTTTTATCTCAACCCATGAGTTCTACTTTCTTTTATTTTTTATTTTTTATTTTTTTTTAATTCTCCCTGCTGACACAGGTTGCCCCAGGAGGCTGTGGATGCCCCATCCCTGGAGCCATTCAAGGGCAGGCTGGATGTGGCTCTGGGCAGCCTGGTCTGGTGGTTGGCGACCCTGCACATAGCTATGGGGTTGAAACGAGATGATCATTGTTGTCCTTTTCAACCCAGGCCATTCCATAATTCTATGATTTCACTGGGAAGGAGGGGAGTGAGCGAATGACTGTGAGGTGCTCAGCTACCTGTCGAGTTAAATCACAGCAGTATGAAATGTTTCTTCTTAGCTTAAAATTGAGAAGAAGCCTCACCCTTTCTGTTTTAATCTTATTATAGTTCTGCTAGAGAGGTGTAATTAAATGGAAAAAAATGATGTCTGACATACCTTCCTGGCAATGAAAGATGTTTGTGGAAAAGCAAGGAGCTGAACCTAGCTTTCCTCACTAATAACTTAGTGGCTTTGCTGATTGAAAGAGATGTGGTTTAATATAGCTTATTAATTCAGTTGAATAGATCAAGATATTTCTGTTCTATTGCATGTACTAGTGCAGTGCTATCATTGTTTTAATGAAGCCATGTTTTTTGAATCATTTGTTGTGCACTATGGACCAGTAATTCCAAAGGCTCAGACCAGGTTGCAGTTGGAATGCAACTGACCTCCCTGCGAGAGGAACATCACCAGTGTGCAATGGTTGCATACACTCAGACAAGCCAGCATCCTATCTCTCATTCCCATTTCAATGTATCTTACCATTACTTGTTTTAATTTCTCTTCTGAAGTATGATTAAAAATATCTCTGCTCTCAGATCAGAAAAGCCATATTATGGTGGAATATTAGATCTCTTTTTCTTTTCTTCCTAGTCTGTATCAAAGATTATCTGAATGAACATTTTAAACAACCTGCATGAGGTTAAAAGAAAACGGTTTATCCTTTCTTCTTGTTTAACACAATGAAGTAGCAGGACCCTTTTTCTTGCAACAAAAAACAAAGTAGCAACAAGGAATGTCTATATTTATATAAATCCTTCAGATATATCTTCAATTCTGATTCTGATACCTGGATTGCCTGTAACTCTGGCCGTTCTGATTCATCTTTGTTTTATTGAAGGCACGTTTAAGGTCAACAGCCACTAAATATGCTGTTAAATATTGATTTAACAATTTGAATTAATGCAATTTTCAGTTGTTCCTCCCTACTTAATGTACAACAGCACTTCAGTGACTCTGTCAATAAAATCAATAGCACTCGTGAAGTTCAGGCTACGGCTATCACTGACTTGCTCTGCCCTTAACCTTGCACTGCTCACCCAGGGTCAGGCAGGTTTCAGCTAATGCACAGTCTGCGTTCCTGCTAATAGGTTGTGAGACTTCTGTAGCTAGATGTACTCTATGCACACCAATTACTTCTGAAGTAGACTGTTTGGTGCCTCATACTGGTTTGTTTTTTTGGTTCATTTGTTTTGTCATGCTGCTGTTTCTCCTCTTAGAAGAGAAGACATATAACAATGAAGGCATCTTTTATGTTTTGCTTTAAACTTTCTGTAAGGCCCTACAGAAAAGTTAAAGACTTCTTATATAAGAAAAAGTGAATAGTTGATCAAGTTATAAATATCAAGTCCTTCTTGATAATGCTTGTGTGTCAGTGTCTCAACTGCAACAAGATCTTTGAAGACTTTGAAACATTGGGGTTGACTTCTAGATGTTGTGCAGGCATGGGCGCATGGAGAGAAAGCTTCTTTCAGATCTCCAGACTGCAGAACTGAAATGCCAATATGGAAGATGTAAGTGTGTCTGTCCAAGTTAGGCATGTGCTTTAAGTATTTGGTTAAATATACAGGCTTTGTGTACTAACAGTTCGGAGAACTGTGCCTTAATAGGACTGAAAACATCTGGGGAGCCAAGCATTAATCACTCAGTCAAAATAACAATGAAAATACAATCTGCCTTAGCATTAGATAGATAAGTACATGCGGTTGCTCTTATTTCATGAATGTACCATCTGTGGAAAGAAAGAAGCCACAACTGGCCTGTATTCGATGGTAAACAATAGGAAAGTGTAGATTTTTGTGTGTATGCCTTCAGCTGATTTCCCTGTGAAAAGTCTTCAACAGAGGAGAGAGCACCTATTTTCTTGATCGTGTCTCTTCTAAGCCAGAAGTACATGCGCATAAGCAGACAGAAAGTCTGTGTGAAAAAAAGCACAGACACTTACACCTAATGATTTTGACCAATTTTGAGAACAACAGAGATTATATCTTAAACAAGGTAATGATGTTTGTATTTTCATTTAACAAGATAATGATAGCAAATCTTACAACTTTGAAAAAATAATAATTGGCTTTAATATGGTTTGGCAACCCCCCTCATATACACACTCTTTTGCTTTTCTTATCTGGTTCAGAATGAAGTGTAGGTCCATGTCATGATTGCCTTCCGTTGTCACATGCCTTCCTTATGCTCCTTCCACAGTGCAGTGTTGTTCTTTAGCCACTCACATGCACCTGCGAAGGAGGTCTCCTGGGATGTCCTGCACTCAAATCACCAGTGCTAAGGCATGATGAAGGTAAAGTGACAAAGAGCAAGCAGGAATTTAGTGATGGCTGAAGCCATGTAAGGAACAAGCATGGATAAGGAGAATCAAGCTTTTTTTACACGTATGAAGTGTATGGAATGAATAATGAAGTGTGCATACTTTTTTGCACTGACTGACTCTTGCTGAAGATATACTTTGAGAGACGGACTCTTGATGGCTTTCCTTATGTATTTCCCTGTGGATCTGTTTCCTTGAACCTGCTTCTCACAAATCCATTCAGATGACACTGAAATGAAAGAAGAAAGAATAAGATGTCTTAGGAAAATAAAATCTGAGAAAAAGAACTGGTTAAGTAAACTTGTAGGTATATGGCAGGAGATGCTAGCTTGGCAACTACTCATAAATTCTGTTTGATTGACAGGACAAAGATAGCCTCCTCTCCTCTCCTCTCCTCTCCTCTCTTACCCCTAGGACTGATTTCTAGAAGGCTGCTAAGGCATCATGATTCATTGGCTTCTTCCAAAGCACCGGGTACTGGCTGTGAAAGAAAAGTGAGTTTAGATGAGTCGAAGTTATGCATTTTCACAAGGTTTCCAGCTGCTCTTCTGTAATCTGGGAATGCNCTCCCCTCCTTAAATTCCTTCTGAAGAAAATAGGAATCACCTTCTTTCTGTAAATAGTATTTCTACTTTTTTTTTCCCCCAGTGTTTCCCCCCGTTTTTCACTGTTCTGTAAGCTGACCAAGAGACCTGATGATTAAAAATTCTCATCATGCCCATCTGTCTGTGTGCTCTGTTCTTCATCATTTGGCAGCTGGGTATCAAAGCAGTATCACCCATGTTCTTTGAAAGCTAAGTAGGTTGGACATGCAATTTAGGCGAAAAACAATTACAGTGTGTTAGTCTGCTTTTGGCAAGAGTATTAGGGCTCATCCTGGATACAGGAAACAAAAGCAGCACTTCATGAATTTTAAATGAGGCAAAGTGTGTGTGTGTGTGAGAGAGAGAGAAAGAGAGATGTCTGGCAGAAGTTTTCCCACATTATCTTTTTCTAAACAGTTATTTTCTCTCTAGAATATGCCCAAGTCCACGCTACTGGCACTTGACTGAAAAAATGTGTATTTCCCTGAAATGCACACAGTGCTAACAACTGTCTCACATATTTTTTTTTCCTTTCACCTTTTTATCCATTAACAACAAAAGGCTGTACACCACTGTAGAGCACTAAAATAGTGGAGAAGTCATATTACCTTATTTTGAAACATCTCTTTTTTAAAAACCACTGTGTGTGTGTGGAGCTTACGTTTTTAAGTGATCGTTCTCAATTTTTTAGATTTTTTTAGATATTAGCAAAGTTCATGGAAGTGTTTTTGATTACAGTACTAAACTGAAGGTCATTTTCTTTCCACGAACATCTAAGCAAATAACGTGACCTGTTACTGGCTTCTGAAGTTCTCCAGGGTAAAAGAAGTGTATGATGGAGAGCTCTAACTGTGGAGAAGTTGCTTTTTAAGGGAGCATGCAAGTAAAGTTCGTTGGTAAGCATATATTTTACATGTATTTAATTTTCTTGTTAAAATTCTGTTTTCTGAATGGGGGCAATAATGTGTCCTGCAGATTCTGAACTATGTCAAAAAGATTACCTTCCTTAAGAAAGGTCTTTGCTCTGAACTCTAGAGCTAACCATAAAGAAATTCTCATCACATTATATTAACCATTTGACTGAAACAAAGCTTGAATTACAGCTTGACAGTACTGTGCTGCAAATGTTTGACAAAGACAATATATTTGCATTAAAATTAAGTATAAAACAGTCTTCTACTATCTTTTTTTCTTTTTATTTTTTGCTTCTTCAGTAAGTAAAATGCTTAATTTGATGTCACTATTACAAACTGCTTTTTTTTTTCTTCAAGATTTCCTCTTTTCTTAGAAAATTCTTCTTAGACTTAGAAGAATTGGATTCTAGAAAATTCTTAATAATATTCTTCTGATTTCTATCTTTGCAGTGAGAAATATAACCGAGTCAGTTACTTTTTACTCCATCAGTGTCTGAAAAGATGCTTCAAAATTGGTCTGGATATCTTGTACATCCAAAACTTTACATCTTGGTCAACTTCTGATAGGAATGTTGCCACCACAGGCCAGATGGACTTCTGCATCAGAAATTAGTTGCCACACCAAGCATGGTGACTATCGCTGCATGGTCCAGACTGGATACTTTTGTGTGTTGACTACCACTTATTCAATTAGCTCAGAGGTTGTATTCACTGAGCAGTGACAGTTACGTGGTTTTGCATGTGCATGGAGAGTCTGTTAAGTGTGAGATATTTTTCAGTGCCCCTTGACTTGTTAACAGTAAATGCAAGTGCCTACAAACCACGTGGGTAAGAGTGGAGCCTAGCTGATGTTATAACATGGTCTGTTTCTGCAAGCAGGAGCAGCCCTAGCTCTGGTCTGACTGAGGGCTCTACAGCTCTTAAAGGGGGACTGTGTCTGCCTGCCAAGGATACATGCATTTTGTCACTCAGTAATAAAGCAGGATCTGCTGTCTGGCAAATCTTCAACTACCTATTGCCAAAGCTATGCTAGGGGAGATTTGGTTCTTGAGCAGCCTCTTGATATTCTTCAGGTTGCTAACAGTCGTGTCACTGATGACTACGTGAAACAGCAGCAGGGGGTAGCAATCCATGGGACGCACAGGGTCTGGCAGCCTCTTCATCTCATCCTTGATGCAGGCCCCTGGCAAGCAGCAGACCTCTCTAGACAGTGGATCAGGATGACAAAAGGGTGCCTCTGTACCCCTCAGAAGAGAATAACCCATCACTATCACCCGTCTCTTTTTCTTTGTTGCAGTAGTTGTTATACAACTGCGAGCTGGTCTGACTGCCTTTACTTGGCTCCGACTTACCTGTTTCTTTTTCCTTCTCAGTCTGCAGAACTGTGAAGTGGTTCTGCAGAGGCACCTGAGGCTTTGGGGCAGGCATCTTCTTCTTCTTGTGAGTCTTCTTGTTAGTCCTTCTGTTAGATTTTTCCCTCTCCTTTCCCACCCTCTGCTGGAGAAGGGAGAGAAGAAAAAAAAAACAGAAATGACTCAATTGAGATAAGAAGAACACTAATCTGCTAAAAACAGCAAAGGAATGTGAGATAATACAATCTCCAAGGAATTAAGAGCAATAAATCAAACGAACAAATGGGGAAGATGAAAATCTTCAAAATCATTCAGCTGATCAGCAGAAGAGAGACTGTCCTTCCAAAGTGTGAGCTGCTTTATATACTGGAACCAGAAAACACGGAAGGATTCTGGGAATTGTAGTTCCCAGAAATCAGGAAACCACGGCTCCTTCTTCCCAGAGCCAGAAACCAGATGAGAAAAGTACTTGAAGCATTCTAGGAAACAGGAACTGCAGATCTCCTGCCCGTTCCCCCAGCTTTGCCAGATCACTGCATGATGTCATGATATGGAATACCTGTGTAAAACCATGACACATTCCAGTTTCTTTTCTCCCATGCCTGGCAACATCCCAGAGCAAGCTGCTGCTGTGTGTTCTCCTGTCTTTCATCTCTAATTTTATTTCCTTTTCCTGGTTTAACCTAATGTAGGGCAGACATAGAGATATTTCTAAGAAAAGGCTATGAAAATAGACTGCAAGAAAACACAGGCAGATGACTTCAGAGAAAAGCATCAAGATTTTAAGAATGATCTGTCTTGATTCTCTGAATGGTTTGAAGAAAACTCAGTTGTGAACTGTCAAGATTTCTTAAGTAAAATATCTCTTGGAAAACTCATTTTGTTGAGCTTTTCTCATCACAAGTACAGAGATCAAATTCTCTGAATAAACAAAAACAGTGAGTCTCCTCTAAAAAGCAGTGCTTATATTTAAAAATTCCAAACCCTTTCTGCAACTCTATGTATCCTTACAAAAAGTTAAGGTGTTGAAATAACTAGACAGTAGTTCATAACTCAGAGCTCAGGATTTCTTTTCCTTCTCAGTTTCTGTAAGGATAATTTCACTGCTTTTCTGTTGTTTGTGTGACTAAAAGATTAAAACAACTTTTACAAGAACATATTAATGATCTTTCTCTCTCTACTTTTCCCTTCATCTTACAACTGTTATCATAAAACAGACAACGAGGAAACTCTCTATGTGGGAGCGTTAGAATGTAGGCATTCTTTAATGTCAGTGGTGGATGTGTGGGGGATACTCTCCTGTTCACGCATGTCTTGCACAGAAAGGTCTTTAGTTTACATACATTCTGAGTCCTTCCTGGAGGTACATACATATTCAAATACAAAATCTAGCAGAACCTTCCTTATCTATTCAATTCAATACAAAGACTTGCAGAACCTCCCTTGTCTATTCAATACAAAGACAGACCCTTCCCATTTTCTAAATGAACTACAAGGTTATCCATTAAGGGACTTATCAAGCTGCAACTTGTATCAATCCCTCCTTTTCTTCTGAGGGTTTGTAGCTAACATGCTATAATCCTCACCGTATCAATTTATTATATCTCCAACAACAATCAGAACAGTAATTGCAGCACTGTATCATTACACACACAATTATACATACAACAATAACAAAAACAATTATCAAAACCAGTTTCTTCAATCAAGACCCATCAGGTAACCATGTGGTAAGCTTATGCCAGACCTCCTCTAAACCTCATGAGGTGTCATCAAGGAATGTTTGTTAGTATAGCTGTAGTTGTTGTTGTATTTTCTCTGTATCTTCTTCTATTCTGCCTGATTCATCTACATAATGAAAATACAAAGTATTAGTAACTGCATGTACACCACCCTGGCTAGCCAGTAACAAATCCAGGGCCATCTGGTTCTCTATGCCTGTTTGTCGGATTGCCCCAGTTTCTCAGTTTTACTATGCTGTCTATGGTGGCATTAGAGAGCATCTCTAAGGATGCAGATAAGTTAACTACTTTCCATTGCAGTGACTCCCCCCATTGGGAAGAACTAGCAGGCAAAAGAATGGAAGTGAGCTCTCTTCTCAACTAAAGAATTGCTGCTCCTTTTCAGTTTTTCTAATACTTTGCATCTCAGTAGTATACCCCAGTCATTGCATTGCTGGGAATATCTCCCCCACTGCACAGGATATACGTCCCTGATAAAAGGGCATTAGTCTACAAGCAAATGTACTTTCATTTCCTTCACATAACCAGAATTTCCCAGCTACCAGTTGGTTCCTGTAGAGAAGCATACAATTGGGCCTCCAGAACCAATGGTGCCTATAAATGTCCTTTCTCATATCTTTGGTGTCTTGTTTGTTTAGGCCTTGTGTAAAATTGCCAAATGAAGGCATAGAATGATTCAATCTTGTTCTCCATATGGATCTGCCTGGTAGATTTACCCCAAGGCATGCACTGTTTTTTCTGTTCTCTCCCAATAAAACCATAGCAAAGGAAATTGATGTGTGTTTCCAGTGCTTAGTTCATGTTTTTTTGTATGCCATATCAACACGTTCCAGACTGCTGTTGTTGTCAGTTCTATTTATTTCCTTCCAGTTTAACAATATTCCTCCTAGTGGCTACCCTATTTGCATGCTCTTTGTTAACTGGGTACATATTCATCAGTCTAAGGAATTAGTTACCTTATGTAGTTTTCCCACTATTTGTAAATGGACATTGCTTTTCCATCCTTCACAGCCTACAAAGCAAATTCCTACCATCAAAATTACTTTATACATTATACTTGCTTAATTATCTTAACTTTCAATGGCAAGATAGTCTGTTCAGTTTTCCCTGTAGAAGGAACCTTCTTAATCTGAGAACAATGAATCCAGAGTCCTTTTCCTTTCACCCGTGCTGCAGCGCAGTTGGCCAGTAGGGCTTGGAAGGGTCCTTTTCACTTCTTTTGCAGTGTTTCAAAGACCAGGATCTGACATACACCCAGTCTCCTGGTTGGAATGCAAGTTCTGGGGAATCAAGATTCAGATTTAAGACCACATAATTATTTATCTCCTACAGCACTTTCCTGAGACAAATTAAATAGTTTCTTGTACGATTTTCCCCCTGTATTTGCATCTCTCCTGTAATCCAGGAATTTGATATGGTCATCTGTACATCAATTTGTATGGGCTAAGGTACCGTCTATCTTGAGGTTGGACTATAATTCTCAACTAGGCTAAAAGTAATATCTGAGCCGAAACTGTAGAAATCTCTTGGCATATTTTGCTCACCTGTGCTTTAAGCATTTGATTCATCCTCTCCACTTTCCCACTAGAATGGGGTCTATAAGGGTATGCAGCTTTCACCTGATGTTTAGCAACTCATTGATTTCAACAACTACTTTAGCTACAAAATGCAGACCTCTGTCATATGACATTCCTACAGGTATTCTGAATCTCAGAACGATTTCTTTCAACAGCATTTTCATCACTTCCCTGGTTTTATTAGTGTGATATAGAAAGGCTTCAGTCCAACCAGTAAATGTATCCACTAGGATTAACAGATATTTCACTCCTCTAGTCCTAGGCAATTTAGTAAAATCAATCTGCCAGTATTCTCCAGGTGCCTGTCACTCTGCTTCTTTTCTGAATTGAATTTTATTCTGTGTTATAGGGTTATTTTTTACAACATATTTCACATCTTCCAGTAATTGACCTAACCACCTCCGTCATATTTTGATTAATAACTAATATCTGTAGACATTTATGTATATCTGAGTCCTTCCTGGAGGTACATTCATCTTCAAAAACTTGTATCACAACTTCACCCTGTCCCAAGTTATACTTCAAGGCTGTCTGTACTCTGAAGACAAGAGACTCCTGGTTTTCCATCTTATATAGTTCTACAAGATCTCTCCAAGGCAAATAAAGCCAAAATTGTATGTGTATAGCATTATATATTTATATATTAGACATATATATAGATAGTAATTTTAAAAGGTATCATTCTTAAACTTGGCAATCATTACATCAGCTTAAGGTATGCAAAACTGCACGCCACCACCTGCTATTTAATCAAAATTGTTTTAATGATTATTTGGTCTTCTTTCCCTTTTGAGTCATGTCTTCACGTTCTTCTTCCCTTCCCTTCCCTTCCCTTCCCTTCCCTTCCCTTCCCTTCCCTTCCCTTCCCTTCCCTTCCCTTCCCTTCCCTTCCCTTCCCTTCCCTTCCCTTCTTTTCCTTTTCTCTTTTCTTTTCTTTTCTTTTCTCTTTTCTTTTCCCCCACTCCACTATATATTGTTCAAAAACTAAAAATAAAATTGAGAGTTAAGTTTCCTGACTAATTCGCCAATTCAATAGTTAGAACTTTTATAAGGATCATAGAATCATAGAATCCTTAGAGCTGGAAGAACTTTAAAGGCCATCTAGTCCAACTCCCCTGCAATGAACAGAGACATGCACAGCTAAATCAGGTTGCCCAGGGTTTGATCCTGCCTCACCTTTAAAGTCTCCAGGGATGGGGTATCAACCTGTTTCAGTGCCTCACCACCCTCACTGTATAAGACTTCTTCCTTATATCCAAACTAAATCTGCCCTCTTTAGATATTGAAATGCTGCTATCAATTCACCTCAGAGCCTTCTCTTCTCCAGGATAAGTTAACATCAATATACTGTATTTCTGGGGCCAGACATTTACAAGTGGCAGAAGACAGGGACACAGGCAAAGCTTCTTATGGTGTAAATTATAAAGCTGCCTGAAAACTTCCATTACATGGGATATGAATTAGTTCTAATGCAGGAGTAAAAAAAATCTGAAGAAAGTGATTAAGTGTATGAATGAGGAAAACAGAATAATCCAATGGCAGTGCTATTTCTGTTACCATACACTGATAGGTAACAGGACTAATTTACCTGATAAACCAGATCTGAGTTGAAACATGCCTAAGGAACTATTAGGGAAATCTCTGCTCCAAAAGGCTAGCTCAATCTTCTTTATCACAAAAAGAGGCAGAGGAGTCTTCAGCTTTCCTTATTTGAATAAAGGGAGAGTCTGCTGGGGTGTGTACGTGTGGGGTCTGTCAAAGTATTAGGAGACACAGCCCCTCTTTTTCCCTGTACCCTGACACTAGTGAGCTCTTCTCCCTTTCCCTACTGGCTGAGAAACTTGGAGTTCACAATTCCCAGTTGCCTATCACACACTCACTCCTCCCATTAGGTACCTCCCTTTGTTTCCTTTGTTCATAAATACTTTGTAATCTGGATTCACAGTTTGTTGTTTTGCCCAACTACCAACTATCTTTGGATCCCCTAAAGTCTATGACTCTTTGTTCCGTCCAAAAAACCAGATCTACACGCAAATGCTAAGCCAGAATCTCCTGACATATACTTGCAAGATAAGTTTGTTTAACCAGATCCTTGTGACCAGAACTCTTCTTCTCAACTTTATCTTGTTTTGCAAGAAATGTAAGATATATTTAAATGAATTGGCACTGCACAATGCAATAATTTCCTTAGGACTATGTTATGTTCAGAAATTGAGTATCATCTTTCAGAGAAAAAGAAGACAAACTGTTGATGATAGTAATACAGGATGAAGTTTGATGGCTTTCCTCCTGTCATCAGTCTCTCTCCAATTCCAAATTTATTTTGAGAGGATTTTAGTGACCCTGGACATGAGATAAAATGATGTCTCTTGTCTTGGGATCTGTATATGAGATATGCTGACTCTTACAGAGAATATTTTCTCAGAGAATCTCCCAAGAGCCTCACCTTTATCACTATTTAAAAAACAAACAAAAACGTGCTAACATTAGTGTCCATAATCTTCTTGTACTGATGCTGCTCCCAGGAGAAATAGCATTGCCTGGGCATATGCAGAAACTACTGTAGACAGAGGATCAAAATGTGTCCAAATCAGTACAGATCTTCAGCAGTAGGAAAAAAAGAGAATATGAAATTGTCCAAAGAAGAACTACAAAGATAGTGAAGGGTCTGGAGGGGAAGATGTATGAGGCATGGTTGAAGTCCCTTGGCTTGTTCTGCCTAGAGAAGAGGAGACTGAGGGGAGGCCTCGTGGTGACCTACAACTTCCTTACAAGGCAGTGAAGGGGCAGGTGCTGATTTCTGTTCTCTGGTGGCAGGGACAGGACCTGAGGGAGTGGCATGGAGTTATGCCAAGGGAGGCACATTCTGGGTACCCAGAAAAGGTTCTTCACCAGGGATTGGTCAAGCACTGGCACAGGCTCCCCAGGGCATAGGGCAGAGCTTGCAGAAGTTCAAGGAGTAACTGTCTCAGGACACTGCTCTCAGGCATATGGTCTGATTTTTGGGTGGTCCTGTGTGGATCCAGGAGTTGGACTCAAGAATCCTTATGGGTCCCTTCCAGCTCAGGATATTCTATGATTCTATGAACCTTTCCACTTTTTTTTCTGTGCCACGAGGGGAAAAAAAGGCATCCCAATGTTGCTTTTGTTGTTAAAGATGAAGAAACAAGATTGGCAATATCCAAAATCATGCAAAGTCTAGAGTTCACAAGCAAGCTGCTTTGTTCCCTTACTTGGTCCGTACTTCATCCCTCAGAATTAAGGTAGGAAGGCTTTTGAGGAACCTTTTTCGCTTAATATTCTTTTCTTCTTTTCAAGCTATGCTGCCTGGATGCCTGTGGTGTTTCATGATCCAGACAAATTTGTCTGCTGCAAGCTGAAAGTTGATCTTTCTTGTTGTTTGCTCTGTGATTTCCTCTCTTTGTGTTGCTGTTGTAATGAACTTCTATAATTATAATTTTGAAAGTAATAAGATACCAACAGAACAAGAACACCTAACACACTTTTGGTATTATAACTCATGGCTTGGATTAAATTACCAATATTTTTGACATAGATCATCAAGCTTCTAACTGCGGTATCCTTACCTCACAAGAGCCTGCAGGAAGCTTTCCATGTACTTCTATGCATATACAATTCATAAAGGAACCCTTCAAAGAGTACCCCAGGGCAGCTTTTTAAAAATTATTTTATTATTATTATTATTATTTTAATCCTGATTATTTTTATATTTGATGAGATAAATGCTGCATTCATCTCAGGTTCTGATAATTGTTTTTGGCTTCATGGCTGACAAAGAAAATCAGTAACTTTCTTCAGTAAGAAGCTGAACAAGCGATTTTAGCTGACAAAACCAGGGAGTATAGAGACCTACAAGTGTAATTGCCTTCTTTCTACTGGACCAAAAAATAAACTCAATTTCCACCACTGGAAGAGTTGTGTGACTTTATTGAGGCCTGACTCTTGTTCCTCATCTAAAATTTACTTAATTATTACTCTTTCTATATTAACATCTGGATATGACAAAGCCTGTCAGCTGATGCGAGGACTGGATGGAGGTCTTGTCCTCTTAGCTTACTCTCACCACATCTCCTCTTTCTCCATTCTATGCTCATTGCTTGTGTAGAGCTCTTCCCAATGCATAGGATAATTTGCACAATTTGTTCTTGCTGGTATCTTAACTGGTTGTCTGTCAATAAACAAAATACACAGGGTTAGGAAATAGGTGTGCCGTTCCTTTAGAAGACGTCTGACTTTATTGTGCAGGAGCTTGCGTATTTCTGAATCCATCAAGGCTGGTTGACATTATTCCCAGTTTACAGGGAAGTCACTGGCAGACATGAGCCTAATCCCCTTATCAGATCACAGAAAAACACCAATATTGGATTAAAAAAAAGTATAATTGTTTACATTTTTTTCCCCACATATTTCTGAAAATAATTTGTACTGCATGTATACCTTCTACAACTTTGGTACAGTATTTGTGCACTTTGTTTCATGTATGTAACAAGTCTAATTGAAGATTTGAGAAGCTACTGGTATTTATTTAATAACATTCAATTGTATTCAAATTTATTTAGAGGGGAAAATATTTTCACTTTGTATTTCGCAATACAGTAGCCTAATAACACTAAGATATACATTTAAAAATATTTTTGAGTAAAATATAGTGACTCATTTATTTTTTGGCCTCTAGTAACTGTTCTATTTCAAGATCAATGAGATTTCTTTTTTGCTTATCTCTGAATCTTAAGATAATTCTTTCTTTTTTCTACTTCATTGCTAAAATACTAGTACAAGTCATGGTTATTTGTTCTGAACCTGTGTATGGCAGCTTCTTCCTCTGCTCTGATGAAGATTACTCTATGCATGACGACACAGACATAGATGCAAATTTCCAGGGTGTAAACACACATTGTTAATCTCAAAACACAGTTTCTCTGCAGTGGACGGTACAAAGAATACAGGGAAGAAAAGTGGCACCACTTCTTTGCTGCTTTCTGAGTACTCAAAGGCAGTCCTGAGTGAGTAAAATAGCCAGATTTCTTTTCGTGAAGATTGTCTAACATTCTTTTAGTGTAAGTCAAATACTTCATCACCAGATGGCAATGTTGTATGAGACTACCGACTGTGTTTCCAGAAGGGTGTAGTGAGACCTGTGGAAGGAGGTGGTGCAATTTGTTCACAAGAAGGAGCAGCCATTTTTGGCAAAATTCTTTTATCTCCTTTGAAGTACCTGCAGCGGAGGTCAGAAACGATAATTTTATTCTTTGTCAAGTACAAAGAACGATTGGAAGAAAGTTCTTGTGAAATTCAGCTCAAGCAGAAAAATTAAGCACACCTTTCTTAAAGAAATATATGTTCACACTTCTCTGCCCTTTTTGCAATTCCTTAGTTATTTATTATAAAATAATTAATGCTCAATTTGCTAAGTTAAATCAACTGCATGCAAGATTTTTGCCAGTTGGGATTTCTCAGTCAAAACAACAACAACAACAACAACAACAACAACAAAACCTGAGAAAACAGATTCTATTTGCGTGATCATCAAAGCTCTGAAATTATAACTTTTACTAATTTTAAGACATCAGCTGACTGTATATTTTATGGCCTTGCATAATTTTAAAAAGTTGTGTTACTTTGTCTCAAAGTTGCTTGTTAATTTAACTCTACATGCATAGAATTTTTCTGGCTTGCATAGATTATTTTTGAACAGAAATAGTGTCAGGAAATATTTTGCATTGAAAAATTGTTTGAAATCTCTGCCACTTCAATCTACTTGTGTTATCTACTATGCATTACCAACACAAATGACCGAAGGAGTACTAGTGTGTTCCACGATGTGTCCATAATATTGAGTACAATGTTAAGACTGCAGTAAAATAGCTTACTTTTAAAATCTGAATATTAGGAATCTAAGTTGCTGAAACAGGTGAGAACACATTTTATGTAAACCAAAGGCAAAGTCTTATTGTGAAAGCAATTCTAAAGTTCAGTTTTCGTAGTAAGAAACATAATTTAAGACAGGTACACTTAGTTAAACAGTGCCTGCAAAAACACAAAATGTTTCTTTGCATTTCTGGTAACTTTTCTCCATGTGCATCCCACAGGTGAAGCTGAAGTAGTCATAGCATCAGTAAATTGGATGTGGTTTTGTCTCAGTGAGTTCCTTCTTGCCTGAGGTGCCCATGGTAGATGACTTCTTGCCTTTGGGTACCTCTTTAATCTTACAGGTAATTCTGCCCACTATTTTCCTTTATTGACTCCAGAGGAAGGCTACTATGTTGTGCTTACTTGATTAAATGCTGAAAGTCAGGATGAATCTGTGCCTAAGGACACACAAGAATTACTTATAATTATTTTCTTATTTTTCTATAGTTTCTTTGCTGTTCAAAATATTCCTCTTTCTCTCTCTGTTGGAAGGCAAGAAGACAACAAATGTTGGTTACCAGTCATACGTTTTCTCATTGAGAACTTGCGATGCTACTGGTTACGTGTTTTTCTGTACCTTTAAACTTCATTGTTATAATTACAGCAAAACTGTAAGATGAGGTTAAAATGAAAATTGTCCAGAGACCAGAGAATTACAGTCAATTCTGAGTGGTTATCTTGCTTTGTTCTTCTCAAGTATAGCTTTTCGGATGAATGCTGTTAGTTCTGTGTTCTGGTTTCAGCTGAGACACTGTTGATAGCACAGTGATATTTTTGTTATTGCTAAGGGATGGAAGAGCACTTGAAACCAGGCCAGGTTTTGAAGGGGAAGAGCTGCTGCCTTTACGGTAGAGGGCAGGGGTTAGGGCAGAGCCAAGACAGCTGGCCTGAATTAGGCAAGGAGTTATTTGATACCACATAACAGCATGCAGAAAGCTATAAATCTGTGGAGGAGTTCACCGTGTAGTGGTTGGTGAGACTTTGCATTGCCAACGGGGTGTTGGTCAGCAAAAAGTTGTATTGTTAACTGGGTGTTGGTCAGTGGATGGTGAGTAAATGCATTGTTGGTGTGTGTATATGTATATATATATATATATGTATATATATATATATGTATGTATGAATTTCAGTTTCCATTTTCCTTTTCGAACTTTGTAGATAGTTTCCAGTTTTCTCCCTCAACCCACTTGCAGGGAAGTGAGTGAATGGCTGTGTGGTGCCCTGCTGCCTGGCTGAGTTGAATCATGACAGTATTTGGGGCTGGAAGGATTGAGATCTGACCAGAACATGTTAAAAGTAAATTGTTAAAAGTTATATTAGTTTAATTGTTACTGGTCACAATTTTATGTTTTCTATTTTCAGAGATCAGTCAGAGCTCTTTCATGGAAACCTCTTATTTAATACCTTTCTCACTACATATGATCCCTGCTACATTATGTACCATTTCTGAGGGATGGATTAAGGTTATCATTTTTCTGCATGATGTCACACTGGCAGTGAAACTAGTCTGGTGTTAGTATTCAATATTGCAGTCATCTTCATGCTTGAGGAATCTTGGAACAGGGTATGGGGGAGACAAACGGGAATGTTCAAACCAGTATACTAATATTTCTTTGCCTACTAAATGTGTCTCAGTATTTGCATCAGATTAAAAAACTATTAACAAATCTCTTCTTGGGTCTGCCCTATAGCTGGATATTTATGAGTGGCAGGGAGTTTGGGATGGTATAGGCAGGCGCCTATAACAGTGGACTCACCTTCACCATTGAAAAACCACAGAATCCTGAAAATATTTGGAAAATGTATGCTATCACTCTGGCAGTTCTAGAGAGACAAATCATTGCAACATGCTGGGGCCTGGCCCATGCCTACGGGGCCATGTTCAACGCTAGTCAGCACCCTAAAGGGAAAGAGGTCTCTAGGTGTGATAACTATGTATTAGGCCCCACGGTTTCTTCAACCCCTGCAACAGACCCTGCAGTTCAATCGGAGAACCAATCTGTGCCAGTTGAATGCATACAGGAGACCAAAAAATGGCTGTCAACCATGACTAAACAAGTCAACTCATTTAGAAGGCAAACTCCTACTAAAATGAGGATAGAAGAAAAAAATGGGCATCATGAAGATGGGATGAGGAAGAATCAAAAATCATAAGTGAGGAAGTAATCATCTAACACATAAGTAGATGTAGTAGATGTGAGCTGCAAGGTATGTGAATAGACTTCAGACATCATCCAGGAGAGCGTGTTGTCACCTGGCTGCTCCAATGCTGGCATAGTGGGGCCAGTAGCCTGAACACAGTGGGCAATGAAACCTGGAAGCTGGGATCTCTTTCTAGGGGAAGAAGCACTGACAAAGCAGTTGAAAAAGAAATACAAGCCTTCACTCTCAGGAGGCATCTCCTGTCAGCCATGAAAGAAAGATATTGCATTAACAATTATCTGGTATGTTATGATGTCAGATGGAGCATCATGGAGAAAGGTATCCAGTACTTGAGGAAACTGGCTGTGTTGGAGGCGATGTATAATATTTACCTGAAACATAATCATCTACCCTGAGATGCTTTCGATTTATGTGGTGGAAATTTGTACATCACTGTGTGTCAACACTCTAGCAGCAATGGTCTGGAAAGATAATGAAAAACCAACAGTGGATGAAGTGGCTAGCTTACTTCAGTGATAAGAAGAAAACTTATCTTCTTCCCTATGGTCCTGTGTCTCAGCTGTGGAAGAGCTGTCATGGAAGTTTCAGCAATTCAAAGACAGTATGCCCTACTCCCCACCAGAGCAGGACCAATACCTCAGCTATAAGAAAAAGCATTCCTCTGCTTGAGGGAGAGGTTATACTGGGTACACACCACATGCCACCCTGTGGTTTTATCCGCATTACCATGGAGAGGATAGGAGGAAGTGAGATAGAAAATCCACCTTGACCCTAGAGGAAGAGGTACATTAGTTGCAAGAAAGAAGATTCAGAAAAGGACCTTTTTCTAGGAATATGACTGCTTCACTTTCCAGTGGGCAGCCTCCAAGATAGAGAAGTTAGTCTGATCCTATTTCTGAGGTTGATAATGAGTCTGAGAAATGAGTGATAAATACAATAACCAGGACTAGAGAGGTTTATTCCAGCCTGGTGGAGGAAAGGGACAGTTGGGTTTATCAGACTTTGTGAATTTGGTGTCCTGGTACATCAGAACCACAAGAGTATAAGGCTCTAGTGAACAGTGGTGCGCAGTATACTCTAATAACATCAAGTTGTAAAGAGGCAGAATCCACCTGTATTTCTGGAATGACAGGGAAATCCCAAGAGCTGAATGTTCAGTTGCCTTGGAGAACAAGAGCATTAAGCAGCTGTCTACCTTGCCTGGTCTCACAGAGGACTCTTCTGTCATGGAGTTATTCAGAGTAGAAGAACAGCAGGTGCTGATCTGCAACAGTGCACCAGCAGCAATATCTCACTGAGAGTCTGTGATTCCCATCCATAAACTGACCTGTCAGCTGGAAATTCAAGGAGTAAACAGCAAAGCTCATTCACCCTTTAACAGTCCCATATGGCCAGAGTGAAAGTCCAGTGTAGAGTGGAAGCTAATAATGTACTATTGTGTCCTGAATGAATCATAGAATCATAGAATTGCTCAGGTTGGAAAAGACCTTAAAGGTCATCAAGTCCAACCACACCTAACCATACTACCCTAACTCTAACAACCCTCTGCTAAATCATGTCCCTGAGCACCACAAGCAGTTTCTAAACACATCCAGGGATGGTGACCTCCCTGGGCAGCCCATTCCAATGCTTAAAAACCCTTTCAGTAAAGAATTTTTTCCTGATATCCAACCTAAACTTACCCTGGCACAACTTAAGGCCATTTCCCCTCATCCTGTCACCAGTGAGAAGAGACCAACCCTGCTCTCACTGATTATCACCAATGGCGTTATCTGCGTGGACACATGTAATTGAGACCACATTGTGCAAGGTGCTGCACAATAAAATGTCATGAAAATGACAGAAGTATGCATGTCTTCTGATACTCACAAAAGACTCCACTTAAACAAATGTTTGTGGTTAGCCCAGACTTTATTTTTCTACAGCTGAATTCACTGATTTAACTTTGATTAAACCTTTCCCTTTCCCATTTCCATTCGTCTTCACATTCTCCTTTGCCTTCTTCTTTTTCCTCTCTTCCTCCCTTCCCTCTTTCCTCCTCCCATGATTCTGTGATTCTGTATGCACTTATATATATGAAGATTAGCAGCATTTTCTGCTAAATTATATTGATTTTTGTTACTCTTGAGTAAAAGAAAAGTAGACCTAGTGCTGCTAACTCTTTATTTATGTTAATTTCGAAGACCATTTTTTAAGTAATTGACTTCTATGAACTGCATGCTAACATTTGAATAGATTCCAGAAAAATATGAACTTCATCCTGTAGTCTGCAAGATTTCCCACTGAGTATAATGAATTTTCATCCTGGTAATGAATCAACATCTATAGTGTATGTATTTTGCATTTAATTTACCTTATTGCATTTTATAAATTTATTTTTTTAATCTGTAGATATTATTTTAATGCTTTAATTCCATAAATATATGTATTTGACACGCATTTAAAAAGTAATTGGGAAGTTGCACATATCTGAAGTAAAAAGAAGACAGAGTAGCAACAGAGTAAAAATATCTATATTCAGTTATTTTCTTATCTCAGAGATAAATATGAACATTGCATGCCATTTTGATGATATTTAGTCTCCTTTATCTTGAGAGAAATAATTATGCTCTTCTCTGCTAACTATTAGCACAGAAATAAAACACCTCTGCTCTAGGTCCTTCTACCTTTGTGGCAACAAAGATGTCCAGATGACAGGTTGAGAATCCTCTTGGTGTGGGCCTAAGATGGCCTTTCAGGTAGAAAATAGGTTGCAACAGCTGTAAAAGCTTTCTGGATGCTTCTGCTTTTACCATAGTTTTCCATTTCCATAAATTATGATGCTCAGTTGATGTTTGATGTCTTTCTGTACCACTTATGTAAGTCAGTTGACGAAGTAAAAAGAAGACATTAAGAGTTGCTACCACTGAAATGCCAGGTTTTTGGTGAGTGTTATATTAAAATGCTTTCTTTGAAGTTTTAATAATTTCAGGCAAGATTATGGAGGAGGAGAAAAATGCAATACTAATTAATTTATCTTAAACTCCTAAAAACCATCTGTGCCATCAGAAATGTCAGCTTGCAGAAAAACTTGGATTCCATGTCCCCACATTAATTGTTTAATAAAAAATGACGATGTTTATGATTTTTTTTTGAGAATATTTTTAGCTATTTCTGATTTCTGGAGGCTTTATTTCTTAGTAAATCAGGAATCCTGTTTCTTGAGGAACATATTGAGGGAAACAGCGAGAATGAAACTTTGACATTTTCTGACAAAACAGAGGAGATAAAGCATTGAAAATACACGTTTTTCCTATTATGAACTCAGTAAGAACAGTGTGCTTTCATCAGCTTCCTTAGAGTTTAATGAAACATTTTCATGCCATATTGATAGCACCCTTATTAGCTGAAGTATCTGGAAAGCTTTGTAATATCCAGGGCTTTTGAAAGAGAGAGATGTTGTTGATAGTTCAAGATGCAATTCAGTCCATTAGCTGGATATGGTTTTCCTCTTTAGATGCAGGTGAATTGACTGTTAAAGGCCACGTGACGTTCTATGGCAACTGCAGAGAGAGCTGCCCGTGGTCTGAGGAGAAAATTCTCTCAGCTGCAACAGAATTAAGCCTTAGGAGCCTGCGGTGCTTGGCAGCTGTGGAAATTCAACCTTGTACGTTTCACTGAAGATGAAAGTAACTGCCTTGTGTGCTGTTCTTTCTGGGGCCAGGGGTTAATGCTTGCAAGTATTTCTGCTACACCTAAATAATCCTGAAGTAAGGATTTCTGGAGATTGTGGCAACGTGCAATTCGTTGTATAAATAGCAGTTCAAATGTAAATACTGGAAAATGAGTAAAGCTATGTAAGTATAGCCTTTTGCCTGTACGAATACAGTCTTTTGTGCTGCAGTCTCACTCAGCCAGGCAAAATACACTAGTGGGTACACTGCATTGTTCATTCCAACATGCAAGCCAGCTTTTTTGTGTGGTCATATGTGGAACCATCCTTATGGGTCCTTTCCAGCTCGGGTTGTTCTCTGTTTCTGTGATTAAGGAGTAACAAAAAATGTATGCCTCATCAGTTAATATTAGTGGCAGAACACCAACAAGGTGCCTAGAGATGCAAAAGACGTGGCAAATTGAATCACATCTAATTGAAAGTAACATTTATTGCAACCTGCTTGTATCGCTGGTAGTAAATCCTGAGTGATTTTTTTCTCTAAAGAGTATGAAATCCAAGTTCTGTCATGCAGTGAATTTCTGAGTCTCCTTCCATTTCCTCTTGAGAGCGCAAACCATATATTTCATTATGACATGAGAGGCAGATTGAGATTGCTTAGCAGGAGAAGATATTTTTTTCATATTCATCACCTACAAGGTACTGTAAAGAAAGATATTTGAAAATCTACATCCAGATATCGCTTTCTGCTAATTTAATTCTGATCATTAAAAAAAAATCAGGGTTGGCTTCAGTGGAAACCATACTTCTAGAACTGGATTAAAAGTTGAATTTAGTTCTGAGCACTGTGTCTTAAGTAAAAAATAGAATAGAAAAACGAAAGAAAGTGGTTTTTTTGAGAACTCTACTGATTTTCCTTAAGAATTTTAGAGTGCCTCAGTCTTACATAATGAGTTTATAAAAATGCATGTTTTTTGGGAAGGTATTTTCTATGTTTTATTGCAATAAAAATAGTAAATGTAATTCATCAGACATTGCTACTTCTCTTGACTAATGTTAATTATTAGAGGGATGCTGGCCTCTGGAGAAAGCAGTGCTGCTGGGTACAAAAAATAATTGTGGCTACATGCCAAAAAGGGAAAAAGAATGAAAAATATATTTTTATTATTTCAAAATCAAATTCTGTAAAGACTAGACCTCTCTCTTTATAAATGGAGTTTTACTTTCATTCAATATACGTGTTCCTTCAATCCTTCGATGAACCTTAAAGGAAGGTCTGAAGTTGAAAGTGCTGTTTGAGTTTTAACTTTTTAAAAAAATTTCTGTTTCTTCAGTCACTTCGCACTGTCAGATCAGGTGCCTTCATTAACTTTTCAGACATTTGGGTAAGTCATTATCTTTTCTCACATTATTCATTAGTCTTTGCCACCTCTGTGGCAGTCCTACCGTAAGATGCTGTAAGGAAACATCATTTCTCTTATGAGACCTGTGGATTCTCTTACAACTAAATGGATCCTTGACATACAGGAATATTATGAAATAACCTGATATTTTTGAGAACAGCATAGTAATTGTATTTTAACCACTTATTTTATGGGTTGATGGATTTTCAACCTCTGTATCATAGGATGGTTTGGGTTGGAATGGACATCTACGATCATGTAGCTCCAACCCCCTGCTATAGGCAGGAATTCCTCCCTCTAGACCAGGTTGCTCACAGACCCATCCAGCCTGGCCCTGAGTGCTTCCAGGGAGGGGTCATTCACAATTTTGTTGGCAACACATTGCAGCATCTCACATCTCTCGCAATAAAGAATTTCCTCCTGATATCTAGTCTAAATCTACCCTCTTCCAGTTTAAAACCATTTCCCCTAGTTCTGTCACTACGTGTCCTTACGAATAGTTCCACCCTATCTTTCCTGTAGGCCCCCTTCAGGTACTGAAAGACTGCTATAAGGTCTCCTTGGAGCTTTCTCTTCTCCAGCCTGAAGAGTCCCAGCTCTCTCAGCCTGAACCCGTAGGGGAGGTGCTCCAGCCCTCTGATCATCTTCATGGCCCTCCTCTGGATCCACTCCAGCTACTCCATGTCCTACTTGTGTTGGGTGCCCTGGAACTGGACACAGTACTCCAGGTGGGATCTCATGAGAGCAGAGCAGAGGGGCAGAATCACCTTCCTTGACCTGCTGGTCATGCTTCTTTGATGCAACCCGGGATATTGTTGGCCTTCTGGGCTGCAAGCGCACACTGACGGCTCATGTTGAATCTTTCATCAACCAATGCAGTTAAAGCAGTTTATTGAAGATCTTCACTGGTGAGGACTTAAGGTGGTTGGTAGTGAGGGAGAAGTATGTTTTATAAGTAAAGCATTTAAAAGTTCCACTTTTGTGCTTGAAATGGGAAAGTATATATAGAATAGTGTATATATGTTATCTCTATACATGTATATATATGTAAGTGCATGTATACAGTGTAGGTATAATATATAAAGCACAGTCTATATAGACTATATAGCCTGTTATGTATCTATGTCTGTATACATTAACTACCTGCATACAAAAAGCTACATCTCTTTTTACAGTGAATCCCACAGAAGTTATAACAGAAGTGTCACAGATAAATATAACTGCAACATTGCTAGATAATGACTGTGTAGATCATCAGTGTCTTCTGACTGAGTGAAATTAACTTCTGAATGCTGCTAGGAAGTAGATCTAGCAACATCACTCCCAGTTTACAGCTGATGACTTCCAAAGTTTCCAGGGCACAGAGGTTTCTAGAGGTACGGATATATGTATGTGATGCAAAAGTTTTTAAAAATGTCAGATTTGGTGCTTGCATGTTATTAAATGTCAGTGATATTCAAGCTGCTTTTGAGAAATGAACTGCTTAATCAACAAGTGCTTTCATACCCATGGCTGTGAGTGGCACAACTCCAGAAAAAATGACCAGGAATGGAAGCCTTCTGCTTAAAGCTGTGGAATTAAATGCATGCCTATGCTTCCTTCTCTTTGACAGCGTCAGTTTGAATTAGGTTTTAATAAAGGTGATTGGTTACAGTTATTTTGTCGTATCTGGTTTACTAATTCCTGGTAGACAATATGTTATAATATTACAATAATAATTCCAGAGCATACAGGAGCCATACAGCCTGTCAGACTTTACAAAAAAAACCAAAACAACACAAAAACACAATAGTTAAAAAGTTTGCAAGGTTAAACTGAAAAGCAGGTTTCACAGAAAAGATACAAACATCTAGATTTGACTAAAGGATGGGGGATTGGCAGCATCCTTGCTCTCTCAGTAGTGCGTTACATCGTGAGGAGGTGAATCAACGCCAAAATATAACAGTGTAGAGGAGCTGATATTTCATTAGTAGCCAATGGCTTGAAAGAATGCTTTTTACACATTTCTTTTGAATAGAAAGAATTTTGAATATATAATCTTTATATATTAAATCCATATAACTAGTAGTGCTTTACTAGGGCTAGAGGACAGCTGGAACTTCTGTTGTTGACAGGATCCACACTGGCTGGCTTGGAGAAAGAAAGAAGAATGAGAAACCTTGACTATTAGTAGGAACTCAACAAAATCAGGCAAAGAAAGCAATTTTAGTGATGGCTTCAATGCACTAAATAGTAAAATACTAGGGCTGACATTGGCAAGCAGGAAGACAGTTCTTTTCTGACTTTTCCTGAGTTTGGTTTCTTTACAACCAGTTACTGAGCTGCAAAGAAATGGATTTTATCTTTTTAAGATTTGGGGTTCTTTTATG